>VZTR01028161.1:169593-200138 GCA_013400775.1 Chaetops frenatus
CTCCGCCCTCAGGGACCGCGGGGACAGCGGTGCACAAGGACGGAGCAGAGGAGGTGCCGCCTGGCGTGACAAGCGCCCGGCTGCATTTATAAAAAAATAGCGTCGATTTTATACAACCTCTTCGTAAGTTTCTAAAGTAAAGCTGAGAACGCCAGAATAGTTGTTGGAATCTTTTCTTTCCTTCAGCCTTAAAAAACCCCACAGTTTTGAGATCTGATCGAATGAATGAAAAAAAAGCATCAAGACTTTATCATGTTTTTACACTCCGTTGCTTTCCCACTTAGCAAAGAAACAAGACCGGGAGATTTCCAAGGGAAATGAACCTGCTATTCCCTCAGACACTCCCCAGAGACATCCAGCAAGGCAGGCTTCTGACTCGATCTGCCTTTGCCTGACTGCAGGTGCAGTTCCCCAACAGGAGAGAGCAAGAATAAAGGATGACAGGCAAAGAGAACCCAGATCTAGAAATTTACAAACACTTAAACCACAAACCAACAAACGTGTTACATACAGTTGCAAACCCTTGACATTCTCTCTGTGCTCCTGGCAACAGGAAGAAAAACAGTGTTAAGTATGGGTGGGTGCTGAAGCACGGAGAGCAGATGTTGCAGAGTAGCTGAAGGTGCGGGATTCGCTCAAAATTCGGAAAGAATTTTTTTTTCCGTTGTCTTTTTTTTTTTTTTTTTTTTTCTCATGTGAAATTGTATCATTAACAGAGTGTTGTAACCTTTCCTTGCTGTGTTTCCTTCGTTGACTGTCGTACTGACAGTCGCCGTTCATAAAGCAGCGTTCAGAGACGTGCTCGTTCTTTTGGTGGCCATCGGACAACATCTCTGTAGGGTCTGCACAGCAGAAAGGAGGACCGAGCTCGGAGGTTCGTCATCTCCATCTGCCAGAGCCATGCGGTGAAATCTGCGCCGTGCCAAAACATGGACCAGCTCACTCTTCTCCTGAACTCCGCACCAGCTTCCCCCTTCAGGGCACTGCACTTAGGGGCCAGGTTTGCTGAGCAGGGTGGTGTCAGCTCTACACGACAGGTTGCTGTTTATTTTCGATTAAGCGTAAAACCTCCTTGCAGATCCCCGAGTTAGCTTTTCAGCCACTAATGCACAGTATTTTACTCTGTGCCCTCGGCAGGTGTTGCAGCGTTTCCCGAGCTCTAAGTGCCCTGGCTTAACATTGTCCGAGACACCGAGTATTCAGAGGATACTGTAACACCCAATGTTAAAAACATATTTTCAGATAGTTTGAGGATTATAATTACTGCGCTAAAATATTATGCTGCTGTAAGTGCAAATTTGTACTGCAATATGTGCGTGCTATTAAGTGGCAAAGTCAGAAAGGATTCCCCACCCCTGGGAATATATAAAATAAAAATTATTTCAAAAATCCTAACATATTTTAGTGTGACCAACCCAACAAAACAAACCAAAAGCAAGACTCTGAGCAGGTCAGTGACAGTGGAATATGTGTATTTATAGCGAATTTATTTACTGAAGCCAAACTCAGCTATGTGCTTTTTCTTCTAGCATTCTTGTGGGAGAGCTCCAGCAGACTTGAGGGCAGGCATTGACTGGACAGACGTCAGGGTTTTCTCTGCTAATATCCAGATCTGCTAGGACCATGAAAAGTAAAATATGTAGCAGACAAGAAATGCAAAAGCTGGGTCAGCTTTTTCTCCAAGAGATAATGTAGTGTAGATCCTGAAATCTGAAGAGTTGTAATCAGCCCAGTATTAATGACACATTAATCTAAAAGACAAAGTTTATATATTTTGTGTTGTACTTGCTGCAAATTTAATATTTTTTTTACAGTTGAAAATATAAATATAAGAACATTAAATAAATTCACAAGAAACACTGCAAAGGCAATTAGCCAAATAGTTAAAGCATTCACAGAAATGTATTCCAGCTACTAGCATTCCAGAATGGGCTTTTACCAACATGCAGCTAAAACCTTGTGGATAAACGCAACAGAAATTTTAAATTCTCACCTTAAAAGCATGGTCAGAGTAATCTTGGACATAAGTGACGGTAAGAACTGAAAGAACCCATGTGTTGCCCACAGAACCACAACATGGTTTGTGTACTGAAGAGGTTCAAATGCTAACTACAACAGGGCCCCAGATATGAGGCACATAACTCATGCTTTTTGTTGAGGAGAGTTTTCAAGGCACCCCACTGAGCCCTCTCCACGGGAAAGCAAAGCCCTTGCTCCCTTCAGCACGCACCTGCTTCATGCAGCCCCCTTTGCAGGGCCTGGTACTCGGCAGTCTGTTTGTCCTAGTTTGCTCTGGGATCATCCAACCTTTGCCCAAGAATGCAAATTGAAAAAGCAGTGGCCACAGCTGCACATGTGTGTGAGGAAGTAGAGGTAAAACCAGGGCTTAGGCCAATTTCTGCTCAGGAGGAATCTTCACAAAGTTGTATGGACTTTCAGATGTTTTACATGAAGAGCCAAAATCCATTTTTTTCAGGTAAATATCACAAGGGGAATGAAACTTTGGTTCAGCAATTACTGAGCTAGTGCCTCAGTATTTGGTTTGCCAACCAAGAGGCAAAGAACAAGCAGAGATACTCATCAGAATAGCTTAAGAGCTGCCCCTTAAAAAACAGCCATGCAATGAAACAAACAATTTCTCAGCTACTAAATATAGCAGCTGACATTTATTATTTCTATTTTTTCTTCAACTCTCCCCCAACATCTCTACTTTTATCATTGCAATTGAGAAATAGCAGTGTGTTTAATCTCACCACCCTGGTGAAATCAATGGCAAAAACTGATAAGTTTACTCAAGCCACCAACACAACTTAGCTGTACTTAATAACCTACTGACTAATTTATTTAGCACTCCATTCATGGCACTTGAATTATACCAAATTTCTATTCCTCTATGGTGTACTAAAAGGTAGCTAAAGGTTCAAGACCGATTGTGTTTGTTATTTACAGTTCTGCATCTAGCGACTATATTCAAACCACTGTAAGTGATCCACATACTGGACAAATTAACTTTTGTGTCATTCTATATTAAAGTTCATTAACTAAAGAAAAATGCAAACTTACAACAAAAGTTACAAACAAAATGCCAATTATTTTTCTATACATAGGTATATTTAAATTTATATTACAAGAAATAAATATATAAGTATCATTGAGATGCTTAAAGGTTGATATTTTTCTGCTTATGTACATCACTGCAGAGCTTGCTACTAAAACATACAAAAAGTTGAAAACAGTGTAGCTAACATTTTTAAAGTTAACATCGTTTGTATGCACAAGTTGTAACTTTCTACATTTATACAATACTACTAAGCATTATATCCACATAAACTTAATTTTAGTGAAAAAAGTCTAAATAAAACTTTTGTTTAAATGTAAAAAAACCCTCTAAAAGCCCCACTCTGATGAAGAATCAAAATGGAAGTGTGCCAGCTGTAATCTGACATCCCAGACCTTGTCAAAATAGTAGGTTCCTTTTTCTTTTTTTTTTAAATAATTGTCCTTGTCAATCCATTGCATGGCTGCCTTGAAGTTCCAGTACCATATATTAAATGAAACCAGTTCTTGGTCTGCTCACATTATGTAAAACTGCTAAAGTAAAACTACTTCACACTGTAAAACAATGTGCTGTTTAGAAGGAAATCACATTTTCTCCATAGAACTTAGGCTTCCTCTCTTCGAAGTCCTTCTGAGAGAGATTTGGCTTTCTTGGCTGCCGGTATCATCCTTGTCTTGAAATACAAGTTGTTTGCCTGAAAAGTCATGGAGACACACATCACCATTCTGTACACTGAAACAAACACCATTCTTCTCACTGGAAAGATGGCCTGTTGAAACAAAAAAGAAAGGTTCAGAATCAAGCCCCCTCTTTTTTTTTTTCTCACTTTAGGGAGTTCATCCACTCTCATTTTATCCCTGACACAATTTAAAGATGTGGATTTTTTTGGTAAATATTTTGTATACATTTCTCTTCCTGTGTGAAATCCTGTTATTTGTGAGGTGTTAATATATTTATGCACAAGGATTCCACATTTTAAGCAATGAAGGTCACAATTATCAAAATGCAGACTTGACTTGGAATAAGTATCACTAGATAAGATGCAAAATACTCCTCATTTTAATGTTTTGTTTTATTAAATTAAGTTTTAAAGGTATCTCAGGCATGCCATGCATCTGAAAGAAGAAAGTGTTTGAGAATACAAGGAATTTTTTTTGCCTTTGAAAGGAATTCAATTTACAGCATTTATTTCTGAAGGAGTCAGAAATCAGAATATGGCCTAGGTTTGATCATGGTCAAACCCATATTTAGACCGCAGAGAATTTTACACATTTAGGTGAATCCACAATGAACACATCTAATACCACTGCTGACTGAAGCCTTTTAATGAAATGCTCCAGAAATGTTTAGTTCACTGGATAAATCTCCTGTCTCTATGTATGACATTCTAAGTATTTTTAATTAAAATGTGGAATTTTTTTTTAATTCTAAGTATTTGTGCAAATGCTTCAGTTTGGATTTTTTTTAAATTCAGTTATTAATTTAAGCAGCCATCAAGCACTTAAAACAGGCACAAATGTAGACAGGGTAAGACAAGCAGAAGAGCTTTGTTCATCAATTCAAATTAGAAAAAGGGTGAAATTACAGAAAACAACCATACTTGCTGACACTGTGATTTTTGTTTAACCCCCTGCCTGACTGCATCTGCTTTATCTTAGGAGTGTTCAAAATAGCTGTGCCCTAATGTTAGGGCAAAAGCTGAGAAGAAAACATTGCTTTTCTGTGAACAAATTTGGAAAGGCGGTTTGTGTTCTTCAGTGAGGAAATCTGCGAGTTTAGCCATGTGATACCTAATGACAGCTTCCCACACACACAAATCTGCAAGAGAAAAACTAAAAACAAGGGAAAGATGAAATCCAGTAGGATTCATGAAAAGATGAAATCCAGTAGGAAAATAGAGTCACAGGCTATACAGACATCACCAACTTACCACAGTAAGTCATTCAGTCTTGAATCTGGAATAGCATTTCAGTGGAAGCAGTGAGGCTAAAACCATAAAGTGTTTACAGCTCAGTATATTTATGACATAGGTCTTAATTTCTAGAGTGTTTTTGGTTTTCGAGGTCACTTTTTAAAATGAAGCAATTTATTGCAACGTTATTTTCAAATTCTAGCTTTGAGAGGAGAGCAATCAGGTGCAGTAAATGAGAAGGTCCCATGTTCCTATCTAGCAGCAGTCTAATACCTTTTGGAGGCATTAGCCCAGCTCTTCTGAGATACAACTGCCCCATGTTTGGAAAATGAAGTGTAAGGAATTGCCTCCAAGAGCTTTGCCGGAAGCTATCCAAGCATGGGTTTAGCCTCTTCTCATGGAAGTCCTAAGGACCCAGAAGAATTATTTAGTCCAACTATGCAGGTAAGGTATCATACAACCCTCTTGATATGAATGGAGGATGTGGTACGAGGTTCACAGCATTCAAAACACACAATAAAATAGGAAATTAGGTGGGTCACCAGATATATCCATGTTTGTCAGTGCACAGGAAAAAGGTTCTATAAAAGTTCTTTTATCTGCTTTTGTCTGAGAAGCTTTTGGCACAGGACACACAGACCCTCATACTGGAAATGTCTGATTATGTGAGTAAAGCAGGACAGAATTGGAGCACATCCACGAGAACTGGCATCACTCAGTGATTTAGATCATCAATTTATCATCTCATGCTAAAATATCCAAAAGAACAAAACATTTTCCAGAAAGCCACAACAGGCTCATTCACTCGGTTGTTACAACAAACAAGTTCAATAGAACATTCTGCTCTCTTTCTTTCAGTTGAGAAAATCAGTCAAAATGCTTTTGATGCTATGTGTAAGCATGCCATATGTTGCAGGGAGAGATGGCTTCCTTCATCTGAGCAATTAACATAGCAAGGAAAAAAGAATCCTACAAGACATGTAGGCTTTTGCACCTGAAAATTTCTCATTGAAAGGAAATACTGCTACCTAAAAATATTGCTTTACTTTGTATCTAATGATAGTGAGTGTTACCAGATTCTGGTTCTCAACTGACCTGTTAGATAAAAAGTATGTTAATTATTGCATTATGTGGTGTCCAAACAGGGAGATTTTACAAAGGAATGTTAAAAAACCCCCTCAATTTGGAAAGCTGTTCAGGGTATGTCCAAATGTCATCTCCTGAAGTGTTTTGATTTCTCTGCAATATGCAGTTAGTACACTCAAAGGAACACTAACCTCTAACCCACACATGAATTCCATAGTTTTTACTCTGTACCTCTGAGAGGCATCTGCTGATATAATGCTGTTGATTATGTGCTGTCTTCTGACAGCACAGGACAAGAAATTAGGACAACACAGCCTCTCCAAGTATGTTCAACAACTTAGGAAGAAACATTCCAGTTGGTGATACGACTTCTTAGCCTCCACTCTTGATCATTTGGGAAAAACACCTTAGGCACACAGAAAGTAATGTCCTCTCAGTTTTGCTTGACTTAGGGTTTTTATACATTACAGATCTGCAAGTTATTTTCTGCTTGAAAAACTGATTGTCTTTACTGAGAGCTCAAATCAGCAGCATGACATATGCCCTGCAAGAGTGTGAAGAACTAGATTATGTTCACTGAAAAAAGATCAGTTTTTAATAAGTACATTCAGTGGTGATTCCTATCTAGTTTTCTCTGCAGACAAATAAGCCATAGCAAATTGAAGTGAAATCGAGTGCAGTGCTATTTACGCCTGCATTTCAACTTCTCAGGAACAGAGCAGAGGGCAGCAATGCAGGGGACAGTACTATGTTAGAACAGGAAGGACGGAGAATTTTACTTCTGAAGAAATACTATTTTGCATTATACTTACCATTTCCATTTGCATGAACCGAATAATCACTATTCATTAGCAGTGTTGTAGAGTTAGTGGAGTTAGTGTTTGATTGTAAGGAATTGGAAGAACTGGATACTCCTTGATTTACAGTCTGCTTCTTTAAACCATTTGTAGCAGTTCTACTCCAGTCTACAACAGAAAATAACACAACTCATACAAGCACTCTATAAAAATATAGTTGTCAATGCAACTGAATTGATAGAAAACCAAGGCTTTACACACTTCTTGTAGTCTTGTAGACAGAATTATATTCTCCTAAGAATGTAATGACTCTTAATGCTTAAAATTATTTAAATCTAGCTCCTTTTCTCTTGTCCCTTTTTAAAATAAAAGCAGCGTACTGACATCAGCAGACCAGATCAAGAAAATAACTGAAGTGCAGTTGATCCTCTAATTCTAAGTGTATAGAAAATATATGGCTTTACAAGAGGATAACTGCTGAGTAACAAAGTGACATAAAGTAATTATTGTCTTTTTTGGTTTAAACTATGCTTTGCTTTGTTTTTCTGGAAGTCATTGGTAAAACTATAGCTGACCCAGAAGCTGGAACAAATCTTACCGTTTCTAACTGACCAAAAGTCTTCTGCAGAGACATGCCTTTACCCTGCAGTGGAAGAGGTCAACTCTTAGCAGTTAACAGCTTAAGGCAACAGCATGTAAACATGCAAGAACTGCATCAGCTACCACCTTTAAAGAGTATCATTTTGGAGGTTTATTGTATCTTGGATAATAAATGAGGACTGCAACTGCAGCAGTCCTAATTTAGGACAAAAAACCCTTTTTTTTTTTAGCAAAAAAAGGTTTTTTTTACTTTGTAATTATTATAAAATATCAGGAACTTAACACTGAATATAAGTATTCAGAAGTTGAAAAAGAATAATATTTACCAGAGTTTTCAGCCAGCCTTAATTTCCCACAACAAAGATATCTTCTCCACTGTTTACGGACATTCTCCTTTGTTACACAATAGAAGATGAAAATGAAGAACCCTGCAAAGCAATAATATAAAAGACTGTCACAAAATTAATTTTCACTACTTCTTAATGAACAATATTTTGGTTTTCTTTAATTTCTTTTAAATTTCTAATAAAATGTAATGATACCTTTCTTTGCTGAAAAGGTTTACAACTCTGAACGCTGCAGAGCACTTCTTACATAGATTAGAGGGATCATACATGTAAAAAACAACAAACACAACCAAATGCACAAAGTGCATCGTTTCCTTCTATCAGATAAAAAGGGAAAAATTCTGTTGATCTTGAAATTTACTTAATGCTTTTGGGAAAGAATTCAAAGCAATGTCAAAGAGAGGGTGAGATACCACACTGTCAGACCATGAAGCTCTTTTAGCACATGGTGTGACACTGTTACGTCTTTTATTAGTAGCTAACTTGTTACCACCAATGCTACAAATTTTTTGAGCACTCATACAAAGAAAATAAATAATATCTAAAATAATAATAAGTAGTACCCCCTTTACTACAATTTCTAATGTTTTATAGAAGGGATGGTGCTCATCCTATGTCTTACCAGTGCCCCATTACAGTCTCGGTCTACTTCTCATTCACTACTAATTGACACAAGGTGGCATCTAACTTTCCCTGCTTAAAAGTTCATCATAATTGCCCCCCAGTTAAAGGAAAGTGGCACGCAGTCCTTGCACAGTTTCCAATCTGCAGTGGGAAATAGTTTTCTTAGGTTTAGAATAAATAGTAAATAATAGTAAATCAACACAGCAAGTAGCAGAGAGGTGTCTACACTGAAGTGCAATTTCCATTGCTTTAGTCTCTCTGGGAAATCATCCAGCCAGTCATCTAAGTGCCATTTAAGCAGAAGTTTGGATCCAAACTTCAGAAGGGCAATTCAGATATATTTAGGACACTGTGGACAACTACAATACCTCCTGATTATACAAAAGTCTTTGCAGCAACTCTGGTTTTGGATATTTCCAGTAGCACCCTGACCTTTGCAAAACTTTATGTTTTTATATCTACTTCCCATATGTTCTTAAGTATCATATAGGCCATGCTTAAGAGTTGGGTCACTCCCTTTTAGATGTTGCATCCTTGCTTGTCTCAATGACCCTTTGCTGAATTTCAAACCTCTCCCAGAAGCATTAGGGGAACTGGAGAAATGATACCGTTTTCACTCCATTAATTGCATTATAACGTGAACATTCAGAGTAACTGTGTATTCAAAATTCATCTGCCTATGAGTGAAACAGTCACTTCCAGGGATATCTGGTTTGCATACACTTCTTAAATGATAATATTTATAAATATACCATACCTATATAAATAGTATCTAGTTTTTCTGTACTTTATCATAAGAAACCTGCAATTTAAGATTACAGTAAAGCAGCATAATTTCTAATATAATGAACATGTTACAGCACATACAAGAGTTAAAATTTTTATTGCTGAATCAAAAAAACGACATTTTGAAATGTTTGGTTTGTTATATTATACAGAAGGGGCTGTTACCTGAAGGACAAACTTACCTTGCAAAGTGTTGAAAATGGTAAAGAGGTAAGTAAATACCTCATTTACTGTGAAGAAAGCAAACCCCCAAGTAATTCCCAACAAGAATGTGAGGCCAGCAACACTCCTAAGGTCTTGGATACTGGTTTTCCTTTGAGCACCAAGTTGTTTCTTCTTTTTGATACGACAGAGCTGGACCAGCACAACAATGAACATGCTGACATTGATCAGGAATATCAGGCAAAAGTATCCCACAGCAGTAACATAGAAGACAACTCTATTTTTGATCCAGCAGCTAGAACAAAAGAAGACTCTGTCAACCATGACCAGAAACAGAAATTAAGTGAAATAAACATGAGAAAAACTTGTAGTTTGTTGCACAAACCATTGCCTTTTTAGAAAAAAAGTGTTTTTTTTTTTGCCAAAGGATATGAGCCTTCATACAAGCAATAACCCTAAAACACATGAGATACTGTAGAGTTATACTATTTACAAACACTATCATCACTTCCTTCCCTTCCCCACCTTTACATAAAAGCAGTTTGTAGGACCTCCCTCCACCATCCACCCCCACCTCCCCCAAAGCACCTCCCTTTAACTCACAATTCATCAGGTCCATTTATTGAAACCTTTCCAGTGGTTATAAGTCCATAATTATCCGGCGATACTGCCAACACAATGGACACAACTACTGCTGGTAACCCTAAAAGATTATGAGCAAACACATAGATTAAAATCCTAACAGAGACAGTATTATGAGGACTTGAAATTATTTTATCTTTCTTCAAAATGTACAACTTGTTTCTGAAATGTATCTGTTGAATGCTGCTGACTACTAGCTGTCCAAAAAATTGCAGAGTTCAAACTGCTCAGGAGCACAACTTGCAAAGAAACAGGAGTCCTCCTCCATAGCCAGGTCTAAAACTTTCTGAATAAACCAAGAAATATCAGCCTTCAAACTAATTTAATATATCTCTTACAGGACAACTGATTTTCTTTCTCATATTTGTTTTAAGAAATAAATAAGAGATAAAAATCGGGCCCAGAATCTCTTCATCCTCTATCCAGTTAGATCTGTTTTTACTGCTTTTTGTTAGCAACAGTGCTATTTCAGTAATGGAATATATATATTTATTGGCATTTATTCTCAAAATAATGGAAGCATGCACATTCAAAATTGGTTCTATTGTACTAGCCCAAGGAAAATTAATAATTACTTTGCCTTGCAGAAGCTTCAGTTCTGCATCTGGGGTGACTCCATGCTTCAGAAAGGTGGAACACATATTATAACATTTCATGATTGCCTAGTTTTCATTTCTGACCTGTGTCACATTCGCTGAAATAGTTGATAAGAGGAATTACCTATTTAGCATAAAAAAGGAAAAAAAAAATACATACCCCAACCAACAACACAAAATTTAAGAATGTATTTCCGTACATAGGTGTTAAAGACTTTTACAAGGGCCAGATACATGTGGAAAGCTTCCAGGCCCATCCAGGTGAAGGAAACCAAGAGGAAATAGTGAAGAAATACTGCAACTGCAATGCATAGGCCTCGTGTATCATACAGTGCAATCCATGAGTCAAGGAGAAAAACTAAGTTGAGTAGAAGCAATGCAGCACACAGCTGAATAAGTATTTTGGAGGGATAGTCTCTCCGGATTTTCCTAAAAAAAAAAAAAAAAAAAAGAGGCAAATTAGTGAGATTACATCAATTGTCCATGGATCCCTGGCTTACTTCCTCTCTTGTCCTTGGCATTCACAAATGCCAGGAAAAAAAATTTACATCTTCATTCATATACAATGTTTCCTGTGTTACATTTATACATGGAGAGAATAATTTACAACATATTTCCAATTTAACGGCCTGTATATATAAAGTTTTTAGAAAAGGTTACATAAACAATACAAACAACAACTTGGAGTTAAAGTGTTTAGTACGACAATTTTGGGGTTTTTTCTTTTACAGTATGTTATGTTATGTTTTTTTTACAGTATGTTAGACTTCCTGTTACATTGCTACCCAAACCCAAAATGTNTTTACATCTTCATTCATATACAATGTTTCCTGTGTTACATTTATACATGGAGAGAATAATTTACAACATATTTCCAATTTAACGGCCTGTATATATGAAGTTTTTAGAAAAGGTTACATAAACAATACAAACAACAACTTGGAGTTAAAGTGTTTAGTACGACAATTTTGGGGTTTTTTCTTTTACAGTATGTTATGTTATGTTTTTTTTACAGTATGTTAGACTTCCTGTTACATTGCTACCCAAACCCAAAATGTGACTGTTCCTTACTGCTTAACTAGATCAAGCTTTTGACTGGGCGTCTAAAGCCTTGATAGAGACAAGTCCCAGTCTTAGAATAATGAGAGAATAAAGAAATACAAATACTTTTAAAAATTCCAAAATTCTGTACTGCTTTTTATATGTTGTATCTTAAAACACATTCCTTCACGCTTCTATTATGACAATCCATTATAAAATACTCCAGAGTGCTACTTCTTCACTTCTGTACTTCTTACTGCATAGAGCCTCATGATAATTCACTTGTTTACAAGATCAACATTTCTGAAGACTGAATCAACACCTTTGTGGTGAACTGGCCAAATCGCTGCATTATTTGTGGAGAATCCATAACTATTAGAAAGGATTTAGCAGTGAAGACTATAGTCAATCACAACTGAAGAATAATGGGAGCTCAGCTAAAAGGGTACTTACTCAAAGGCTATGTAGGTCACAAGAGTAACAGAAAGAAAAATTGCAGAGAGGCCACAACCTATGTATGATATAAAAGTCAGTACCAATTCTTGTGTGGGATTCAAAGGAGTATTTCCATACAAGTCCTAAAACAGAAAGAGAAGTTAATTTCAGAGAACATGTTTATTTAATGGAAGAAGATGGAAAACCACCAAAATAAATTAAAATGCACCTTTCCCTCTACACTTAAAAATAAAAAAAGGACTAAATTCTTTTCATCATGGTTCTTATAAAAGGTTAGATGCAAAAGAAAAAAGCTTATCTAGTCTTGTAAAGAGCAAGGAGTTGGACTCCATGACCCTTATGCATCCCTTCCAACTTTAGATATTATTTTATGATTCTATGACCCTAATCCTGAAAACCCATTGCCTTAAAAACCTTTTAATGTTGATTAATCCTAAATTTTATTTCCTAGAGTATAAAGAGCTGGCCAAGTATAAAAGCTGCAGCACTTAAAAGAATTTTTTTCCTCCAGTGGAACCCATGGACACTCATTCAACAAGGAGTTAAAGCACGTGACTAGTTGTATGGCTATCTGTAGTAACACTAAAGTGAAGAGAACCTGAGTGTTATTTATTAGGTACTATGTGCTTAGTGGATCTTCACTTGCTTAAGACAATGCAGGGTTAAATGTGTTCTTGAATAAGGGTAAGATTGCACAATTTTAAAAATAATTACCATCAAAACTGCAAAACTTGTGAGGTGGTTGCATGAACAGACTGTTTCATTTACTCTACTTTCTTTAACCATGCAGCCTTCGTATGACCAGCCTCCATGTCCACCTGTTAAGAAAAGCAGCTTTCTTATTCATAAAAGGTTTTATTTATATAAACATGAATTAACATAGCTAAAACAGCATAGCTTCTTGGGTGATCTCAAGTACTTACCATTTTTATTAAAGTCCCAAAAAACACATCTAACTGTTGAATTATCCTGTTTAGGAGGAAAAAGAAAAAAAAAATCAAACTTACTAAATTGTGAGTTTAGGATCAAATGATTTATGAATTATCTACAAATTGCAGGAAAAGAATAAACACTGTATACAGCAAATATGAAATATAACATTTTCTACATGAAAAAAAAATTAATTTATGTGCATAAAAGGGATTAATTTTGCAAACTGCATGTAAAAATATGCTGAACAAATTTGAAGTCACCATACTGGAGCTAGCTCTCATGCTTATGCAAAGATTCTGCTCCTGGTGGAACATTTTGAGTGGTCTTTCATTGTCTTCCCACACCATACAAATTCTTCGGATTACTCATCCTTCTGGAGTTTGCAACTTTTGAAGTCATGACCACACAGAAAAGGAAAAACCTTTCCATTTGCAAATATTTGGCCACTTCCTATTATCACGATGTTAAATATTTACATATAGATTTCCCCACATAAATACCAGCAGCAATACACTATTTTGCTATAAATACTAATACTTCTACAGTTATATCTCAGAACTCATTATTATGTCAAAGCAAGTAAAGATGCCACTAAGCCAGCTCCTGAAAAATGCTTCAGGTGCATTAGTGTAATCTCTACATTTTTCATTTTATAATAATTTAGTATTTTAAACTCTGTTAAAATATAGGATAGATGACTTCAATCCTTGATGCTCCTTTCAGAAAGAGATGGTGTGTAAGAATCCTAATACTTCCAGCTGACACAATCCTGTGTTTCATTTTCCCTCAGAAAAAAAAACTTATATTATTTTCTGGCCATGCAACACCCTCAAGTGTCATGACTACATCATCTTCCACAACAACCCACACTGTCAGTCTTCTATCTAAGAGGATTTATTCTTGGTGGAATAAAATAGAAGGGTAAGTAAAAAAGATAAAAGTTGGATGCATATGTGATAGAGCAAAATCACCTTACACTATTTGAGAATCAAAATTTATAACAGTGGTAAATAAGCAAAAAGGAGTGATTTTTAATGTCCAGGTGGAGAGGACATGTCCACACTAGTAAACAGTACAAACTGACCTGTATTCTTAGTACAGTGTTTCCTCTAAAACAACTTCAGTGGAGGCAACAAAACTGTACTTTAAGTCTGCCAAAACTTAAATCATACCTGATTAGGCTTGATATTCTGCAAAATGACAGTAACATTTGCCTTTAAGTTGCTAATTGTGATGTTAGCAACACTTGATGATATAACACTGCTGATTAAAGATGCATTCTTCAAGGATAGATCCTGGAATGACAAAAAAAGTACGAGATTTTAAAACCTTAAAGGAGACAATAATAGAGTACAGCACCCATGAGCTCATTTACTATGTGGAGTAAACACTGGACAAAAATAACCTCTTTTTAAGAGAGAAGTTTTAAAATGTGTTTTGTGGGGAAAAAAGCACCATTCACATTTTGCTCTAAGCTTGAATTTAAAAGCTTTATGAACAATGGGTCAAAAAAATACCTGGAACACAGTGGTCTTTTTAAAGAAGTTGAATATAATTCTAGAAGCCAGGTCCAACTCTTCAGTGGGTAAATTTTTCAGCAATGATGAAGGAAGTGTAATTGATCCAAGAGTATTTAAATTCTGAATTGTCTGAACTCCTAGAGAGATCTGAAAAATAGACACCAGGATTATGCTTAGTTTCAGTCTCCAAATAAATACATTCCGACTTATTTTCGGTGTAAAACTTCAAAATAAACATCTCTTTATTTACTGTCACAAACTTACTGCTGCTCTCATTCTTCTCCTGCTCCAATGCATAAATAGCATTTACAGGACCAAAAAGGATGCATCCCATTTCAGATCTGCTTACCATTGAAAATAATCTGGCTTTAACCATTGCCTACAGGGACATAACACACCACTTGTGTGTTTTGTATTGATTTGGAAAAAGTGAAGAGCAGCAACTGAGGCAGGTCTATGTAACTGTAACTGTGTACAGAGATCAACATTTCATAGCATGAAAGCCTGCTAAGAAGTTTTTATATCCTGTAGGAAGTATGTCAGAATTCAGAAAAAGTGTAAATAGCTATTATTTGTCAATACATTTTTAAGTTCAATAGGTTAAGTTTATGTTCTTAGATAAGAACATAAACCCTAACTTTTTGACCATCGGGCAAAAATTATGAAAGTGAACTGGATAAGCTATAATTCAGGCACCTTGAGAGCTTAGTGATCTAATATTGTACAAAAAGGGATCTGAACTTTCACCCATTTTATGTGCTGTGTTTACAGGCCAGGGAGCTTTGTTTAGTACAAAATCCCTCAACATTTCTGTCACACATTAGTTTTTTACATACAAGTATCATCACCTCAGAGTTCCCGGGAGATGTGAAACATTTGTAGTACTGCAGAAAGAAATTATCTAAGTATTCAAAGAATGGCTGTATAAGAGTAGTGTGAACTCCCCACAGTGCCCTAACAATGTGGTTTAATTCTTCTGTTTACACCAGCACACTCCAAATGTTTTTGATCATGCAGTCCCTAAAAGTTTTTGAGCATGAACCCAAATATATACCTATCCATAAATTAAATTTATGTATTAGTGTACTAATATATTATGCAAGTTATAAAATATAAAAAATTTAGATTTTTAAAAGGAGATTAAAAACTACTTTTAGAAACGTATTTTTTATATATTAATCATATAAATAACATTTTCGCACACTGCAATGGACTGTTGTATGCCTACCCTGGGGTACTCAAACTCCACTTTGGAGATCACTGGTATAGACAGCCACCAAAGAAATCCTGAATCAATTCCATGAAAGCACTCCTGTTGCTCTAGTTTGAACTAGGTGATACTTGTTGAAAAATTTTCAGTGTTTCATTGCTAGTGCCGTGAAATTTCAAAAAAATCATTCCTTAGCAAATATCTGTATGTCAGCACTGCCACCTCCTAGTCACCTCATATTCATGCAGTATATATTGCTAAGAAATGGAAAAGAACTCAAATGTTAAACATTTATATCATTTTCAGTAACACAGAAAAGTTCCAGTACTACTCATGGCTCATTATATATTAACTTATTTTCTTCTCTGAGGAGGTAGAATGTGTCAAAACTTGTCCAAAACTTTCCATCTCTCCTTGCTTAAGCCTTCTAGGCTTCATTTGACCAAATTATTATTTTCTCTGCCAGGAGGGAGGTTTTGAATGAGATAAAGGGGATCCAGCTAAACTTTCTAAGCACTTCTTTCTTGGTGAGATGCCATCAGTGACAAATGTCTGAGCATCATTATCCAAGCAACATACATAATAGTTCTTTCCTGGAACCCTCTGCTATTATTTCCTTCTAACAGATGAAGCCATCTGGCAGCACTCCTTGACAAATTTCAGCACTGTCATGGTGGTTGAATAAATGATTCATAATTCAGGGGGTTGAAGCAAAGTTATTCCGCCAAGTACTTAGTCCAGTCTGGTGTTCTAGCTGTACCCTGTCCAGCAGCTTATTAGTTCTGCCAATTTCTGCTAAGTCAGCTCTCTTTTACACCTCCTTGCACAGTTGAAAATTAAAGGAAAAACTATGGAGAGCTTAAAAGAAAATCTGAAACTAACATGAACTAAAGTTCCTGAAACTGACATAAACAAAGAACAAACTCACCTTCCTATAAATACAAAACCATAAACACTTTAAAATAAACATCTGACAATATGTAAGTATTGTAAGTATTCTATAACCTGGAGATCAGCTGAGTCCTGGACAGCAAAAGACATTTGGTTGGAGCGGATTCTGTTTGTTTTGACAACTGCCAGAGCCAAGGAAGGGGAAACAAATTCAGCAGATGATGTTGATAAGTTCAGCTTTAAGCCAATATAGTCCACCAGTTTTATAATTCTGTTAAGAAAGAGTATACTTAATATTACCAAGCACGTACATCCAAAATTCTCAAGAAAGTTATGGTTATGGAGCAATAATCCGAGTGCAGTGCAAAATGGTCACTTTTTATGGTGTCAGCACAAAAAACCTCAGTATTTCCCATGGCATTACATTATAGCAGAACTGGTAACATTAGAATGATAGTATTTCCATTTTTAATAACTACATTAAAGAACAAGGAATATTCTTCTGGATTACGATTATGAAAAAGTGAAACTTGCCGAAGCCAATTTATCAACACAGTAAATACAACACTCCTGTACTCTATTGCCAAAATTACATACCTGTTAGAAATTCGTGGTGGTAACGGCTGGGAAGCAGTGAGGATAGTGCTCACCTCACTAACCATCCTTCCTACATCTTTTGGCTCTATTTTTCCAGCTGCTAAATCATTTTCTATTTTGGACACAATTTGCTCAGCTGTGGTGGCACTAATGGTGGTGTGTACAGAAGTTATATTTGTGGTAGCTGAAAGGGTTTTTCCTGTGACAAATGAAAAGTTAAACATTGTGTTAACAAATAAAGTAAGCTTGGAGAAGCAGAAAAATTAAACATTTCTCTTGATTAAAAACTTATATCACTACTTGTAAGGTTTCTCAACAAGTTATGTAATTCCTCCCTATCAGCTACTTTGCAGAGAGCAGTAATTTAAATCTCATTAAAACATAAAGCAAGGTTTTAAATTGCCAGCATTAATTTCACGTTTTATTGATTTCAAACTTCCTCACATCAGACCATTAACATATTAAATAACCTGTTATTTTGAATTTTTAGCCACTGAAAGCCTGAATGTAGAGTAAAATGAAGATAGGGTCAGAAATTTGAAAAGAAGCTTGTACAGATGTGTACAACCTTCATAAGAAAATACACAGCCACTAAGAATATTCCCAGTCAATAAGAATATTTTAAGGATGATCCAAAATTACATTACATATTATGTGCAATATTTTAAATATTAGGTTAGTTTAAGAAAGAAAAATCTACCTTGCTCTCTTAGTTTTTTTCTGTCCAAAAGACATTTGTTCTAATGGGAATTGAGCACAGTACCTATTGCTGACACTTACAAACCATTGTGTAGGGTGAGGTATCACTCACCATAGCCAAAGGCACCAGAATGTATTTTAAAATATGTGCACATCAAATGAGAGTTGTCTCAGCATTTTTACATAGAATAGAATCACAGAATCATTTAAGTTGGAAAAGACCTCCAAGATCATCAAGTCCAACCTTTGACTGAACATTACATTGTAAACTAGACCAGAGCACTGAGTGCCATGTCCAGTTGTTTCTTGAACATCTCCAGGGATGGTGACTCCACCACATGCCTAGGCAGGCCATCCCAATGCTTAACAACCCTTTCAGAGAAGAAATTCTTCCTGATGTCCAGCCTGAACCTCCTCTGGCTCAGCTTGTGGCCATTCACTCCTATCCTTTCTCTGGTTGCCTGGAAGAAGAGGCCAACACCCACCTGGCTACACCCTCCTTTCAGGGAGTTGTATGGAGTGATAAGGTCCCCCCTGTCTCCTCTTCTCCAGACCCTTCCCCAGCTCCATCGTCCTTCTCTGGACTCGCTCCAGACCCTCAATGTCCTTCTTGTAGTGAGGGGTCCAGAAATGGACATGGGATGTGAGGTGTGGCAGCACCAGTCGCCAGTACAGGGGGAGGGTCCTGCTGGCCACACTGTTGTTGATCCAGGCCAGGATGCCCTTGGCCTTCTTGGCCACCTGAGCACAACTGGTTCGTGTTCAGCCACAGTCAACCAGCACTCTCAGGTCCTTCTCCTTCGNTCCTTCTCTGGACTCGCTCCAGACCCTCAATGTCCTTCTTGTAGTGAGGGGTCCAGAAATGGACATGGGATGTGAGGTGTGGCAGCACCAGTCGCCAGTACAGGGGGAGGGTCCTGCTGGCCACACTGTTGTTGATCCAGGCCAGGATGCCCTTGGCCTTCTTGGCCACCTGAGCACAACTGGTTCGTGTTCAGCCACAGTCAACCAGCACTCTCAGGTCCTTCTCCTTCGGGCAGCTTTCAGACACTCTTCCCCAGGCCTGGACTGTTCCCTGGGGTTGCTGTGACCCAAGAGCAGGGCCAGCACTCGGCCTTGTTGAGCCTCTTATACAGTTGGCCTCAGCTCATCAATCCAGCCTGTTCAGATCCCTTTGTAGATCCTTCCTACCCTCCAGCAGATCAACACTCCCACCCAAAGTAATTCACAATAATTGTAAGGTTGCCTCTCAGATGTATATAACATTGTTTAATGAAGTTTAAAAGCAAATCCAGTATGGTATTCAAGCAAAAAGAATTATTTACTTGTCATATTTACCTGGGGTCCCGTGGCCATCAGCAGTAAAATGAGGACGAGAAGCTGAGACAGAATGGTTGACAGGACTAACAGTAGGGGTCAAAGATATTGTGTAAGGAGTAAGGGGAACAATAGGTACTGTACTAATATTTTTGTGACCAGACATAGGTTGGCTTGTAGCAGGAGGAATTTGTGCAACAGATTTGGTGATAGCCTCAATGTGGCGATTTACAATCGGAAGCTTGTGGGGCTCAGAAGAAGAAAGTGAAGAAAGTTTAGTGAAACTTACAGAAGGAGAAAGTATTGTGGAAGCCTTGTTAAGGTGTGCAGCATCAGATTTAGTTGAGAAAGCGGCATTAGTGACAGATTTTGTTGCAGGTATGGGGACAGTAATGGATTTACTGGAAGTTATGGAGGAAAAAGTTGCCGTGGTAGGTTGAGCAAGAGACTCAGAAGAAGAATGTGTAGTGGTAACACTGGTGGAAGACATAGAAGTTTCAGAGAGAGGGTTTGTAAGGGAAGATGTGGAGAGAGTTCCAGGAAAATTAAATTCTGTGAATGGTGGGATCAGTGGTCTAATTGTGGGACTTTGTTTAGCAGAAAGTATAGTGGGGGGAATAAAAGAATTAGATTTGAGTAAAGTCTTTCTAGGGAGAGAGGAAGAATGATGGGAAGGAATCCATATGGAATGAGGTGGCACTTGTATAGTACTGTAAAAGAAACAAAAGGTACAAAAACCCATGTTAAGTTTAACATTGTTTCTATTTTAAAGAAAATTAGTTATAATAGAGGAATATATATGAATTATATAGACATAGTACTGATAATGCATATTTTTAAATCAATCAGATTGAATGTTTCATGCTTTAATATTTAGAGGATTCTTACATTCTATTTTGCTGTAGTTGTTAGCTAGCAAGTCCATAAAAAAATACTACTACTGCCTTTGCTGCCTGTTCTTAATGTGAGCTGTTGTTGAACTCAAAAGCTAGATGCATCAAGGAAAAAAAATGGGAAAAATAGGGATAAGAAGAGAGAGAAATATAAATAGGGATAAGAAAGAGGGAGGAAAGAGGAGGGAGCTACACTGGCAAATGCCTGTCAGCTTTTTCTTGTGGAGTCCTTTCTGTCTATTACACTAAAGCATGGAAGCATGGTGACTCTAGCATTGTATTAGAAAAATTAGGAAATAAGCAAGTCAAATTTTATATTTCTGCTTACTACATTTGTAATTCTTCAGCAGTCAAGGAACAATACTTCAGTGATGAACAGCAGCACCGATCTGAGATGACAAAGAAGCATTATCCTTAAGCATAACAACTGCTAATACCATTAAGCATAATATTTAACCATGTGTATTATGTCTCTATACAACAGTATATACTGCATAATTTTTTTGAATTTTGTTCTGAAATTAGTTTTTCAAACCAAAAGAACTCTTGACCAGTCAGAATACTGTCATATTCCCAGATTTTTGTTCAATACCTGACAAGTTCAAATCTCTCCTTTTTAAAATTTTAAACAAATCAAAATGCAACATTACAGCTTTTGAAACAGAGACAAAAGGTATGGGCCACTACTCCATCCTGTCACAATATAACTAAGAAAGCCTGGCTACTAAACAACTCTTTCAATTCAGATTCAGTCATTTCAGCAAGATATTTTTGTTCTCAACTTATTTTACACCTAAAAATTTCAAAGTGTGCTCTATTAAAGCAGCCAGCAATTTTACACCAAAATATTTTTTTAAGTTATTTTTATCACGCACACACAAAAATCAGAAGGTTGCATTTTAATGTATTTCTATTGCTCAAAAACAAAAATATTTTGATCTAAAAGTAACTCTCTTGTCTTTTTAGCTACTTGAAGACCACATGTAAAGACATATAATTGTGATGAGGCTGTGTTTAAAGCATAACTTACCAAGTTGGTGTATTTTGGCTTTGTCTGTTAAACTGCTTATATTCTCTCTCTCAGCCAGCTTCATTATGAAATTGCAGTGTGTACTATAACAAGAAGAAAAAAGCTTAAGACTCAAGAAACAAGATGAGCTGCCTCATCTTTACAATACATGAAACTAACATCAAATGCTAGGTGAAAGCACATTAGCACAAATGCTAAGTGTGAAAGCACATTTTTCCTAGGCTCTGTCAGATTTGGGCATATTTTTAATGCATGCTAACTACTATGCCAGGCTGATTAGAAGCGTAGTACATTAGTTTGTGGCACTTACTGTCCCTTATCTTTACTACGTCAATTCTTAAATGGGGTCCTCCCTAAGTCTGGCCATTAAAGAGTTGATAATTTTTGTAAATATAATAATGTAATCTCCACTGTTAGTGTAAACATGACAGTATATGCAACCTCCATCACCAGGGGAAGCCAGCATTCTCTCTTGACTTTAGAGAGAACTTCAGTGATCCATTCAAGCATGTGACTCCACCTTTACAACTACAGTCTGATGACTTTAAGCCCTGCCTAAAGTAGTGAACCGCCAGTAAAAATTCTTCATGTCCAGGAAATGCAAACACAGAAAGAAGAAAAGGCTTCTTTCCAGCACATAAGAATGAAAAGCTCACCATAGCAGCTGCCAGTATATGACATGAAGGTGTGATGTGACTACTTTCTGTCTTTTTTATTTGAGTGGTTTGGACTTTTCTTTCATCTTAATCCAGGAAGATAAAGTCCATATTCAAGTATTTGGGAACATGAAGTTTCACATTTTGTTTTAGAATACTGTGTTTCTAAGCTGATCATTTTAAAGGACAGTTTAATAGTGAGTAGCAATTAAACTGAGAGACATCATCTGTGTTTCAAGGTTTCCAGGATCACCTCTCTGGAGAAGCTTTGCCATTCTGATAACCCATGTTTTCCAGACTCTGAACCAGTTACTTTCTCAGGCTCCCCCTACGCCAAGGATGGTTGGTTTCCCAAGCTGAAGAACAGCAGCTTGGGATGTCTCAAGCAAATTCCTCATAAAGATTGCATTGCATTCACAAGTTCTAGAATTCTGGTGCTCCCAGTTGCATGACTCAGCTAATACCAAGATGCAGAAGCAATATGGCAGAGAAGACTGGGCTTCAGCAGAAAATTGATTTGGGTTAAATGAAACCAGCAAACTCTAAATCATTTTTTCAATATCAGTAATGCCAGGAGAATAATGCAATCATAATTTCTTTGTCAACCTATATATATTTGTCCAGCCTGTTTCTTGAAGTTCTGAACTTCCTAGAAAGTCTGTCTTTTTCTTCTGTTACAGAGCCATGAGTACTTCATATATCACAAGACAATAAATGAGCTTTGAAATATTTGATATTTAAAAATTAAAAAACAAACCTCTGGTTTTCTGCACTGCATTCCATAACAGAGGACTGTAATGACAAATGAAAACAGAAAAAAATTTGTTTTTCAAGGAAAAATCAGGAGTGATGCTTTATCAGAAACAAGTTTTCCAAACAGTAACAACAATCAGTAATCTTACCTCACTTACTGCTCGCAAAGTTTTGTTGAACTCTGAAATGCTTTAAAATAAAATGTTACTGTTATGGAGGTTTTTAGTTATGTTTCTAAAAACAATTACAACAACTTAACAAAAAAAATACAAGGAAAAATATTTTTCCAGATAATCAGGGGCTTTTTAAAGTCAGGCCAGTTCTAATACTCTAAAACTACTTTTCAAAGCATTAAACATTTGAAGAGCTGACTTTTATTAGTCACTACACAAACTAAATTTAAACCTCTGTCATCACATTTGAACATCAACCCATTATAAATGTTATTTAAAAGAGCAAAAGATAAATTTTAATGTTGCCTTTTGCCAAGCATCACTTGGAATAGAATTCTAAATTTACACTCAAAGCCACAGAAATAGAATAAGTAAGAAATACTGATTTCTTCTACAAACAAGATTTGTTGGCCAATCACATCTTTTTGATTTTCAGGACAAGTTTGAGAAGTATTCACTCATTCAAACTTCTCATTATAAAGACTGGGAAAGAAAAAAACTACACCAAAACAAAACCATAGATATGACTTCAAGGATATTTATTGAAGAACATGCAGCTAGGAAAGTTCTCTTCATAATTTCCTACCAGATGGACTGAATCCTTAAATTATAAAAAACATTTGGTGTACCATTTTTTAAAAGAAACTCCAGTGGTACATAAACTATTCTAACCAATATGAACTTTACGTTAAAAAGCAAGAACTTGCAACTTGTGAAATTTTTAATGTGCAGGAATAACACAAAGTCTGCTCAACACATGGAAGGCCTCATTTCATCTTTTTCAAATATAACAAGGATTTCAATCCTTATTCAGAATTACTTACCTCAGTTCTTGTGGGGTATGTGCTGGAATTTCAATAAATTTTCTGACTTGATTGTGGGTGGTTATGTTATTAATCTGTTAGGAAAAAAGATCCCACAGCTAAGAACACCTAGTAATTTTTATCCTTAAAAGAAAATTGTTCATTTCACACATTTTAATAGGTTGAAATTACAAAGATAAAAAGTATGTTTTCTCATTAAAACACTGCAACAAATATTTACCGTGACATTGTTGTCACAACTTATGGAAGAAACTGTTGATCTAGCTTAGACCAAACCCCAAAATCTGGTTTGTGAAAGATAGGGGCAAGAGCACAGTGAACTCACCATGTCTTATGTTGGAGAAAGAGGAATTTGGCTTAGTTTGCAACAAAGACAGCTTAGACCAAACACGGAATGAATTTTCTAACTCCAAGTTCAACAATGGGACAAGCTCCATATTAGACATAAATAATAGATGACAGAATACTGGCAGTGAGAAGTCAAGAACTGTAGTGAAAGACATGATAGAACTGAGCTGAATAAGTATGATCTAGCATTAGGATCTGGAGATACACTGACGTTTATCTAAGAACCCTTTCTATAAATGCTCTATTCTTCTGCTCTACTGGTTATTCTTACATTTCGTCTAAGCAGCAAGGGCCATGAGGAAAAACATCATCTCACAAATGTGGTATTGACTTCCCCTAAGAAATAGTCTTCTAAAAAGCAAGAGTTTCAAGAGAAGGAAATCAGTTTTTCCAGAAGCTGTAGGCATAATGTCACCATGCTAGGAGAGTTTCAGTAGGCTTTATCACCACTGAAACACAACATAATGTAGAGGTGGCTTTTGCCAGGGACATATCCCTGCCCAAACCTGATGTTTCATGTGCAGCTGTGCAGTAGCTCCCTGTGGTTATATTGCTGACTACTCTCATGCTCTCAGGGACTGGCATGTGAAATCTTAGACTGAGGGCTGACAGGGATGTGTAGCACAAAGATACAAGGTCCTTCTTTTTTCCTCCTCTCAGTTTCCATCTGTAGCAATCAAACATTCTCATCCTCACAGTATTATGTTGATACTGAGTCATCTATATGGTCCTTGCCATGTATGACACTGTCCTCTTAAACCTCTCTTGTGTTGTATAAATGGACACACTCATGTCACATAAGCCTGCTGCAAAATTAATAACTCAGTAACAACAAGCCAAAAACCACAGCATCATCGTGCAAAAGCATAATCAAAAAAAATACACAAAAAACCATGGAACTATTTCTGAGAATCTCAACTTGAATTATTCCAGGATATAATCCAATTTCAATTACGACCAAATAGTTGCCACCTAATGATGCTCATCTTCCAAAGGCAAGTGCCTAAATTAATCTCCTAAGGAAGATCCTGTGTGCCTAAAGGTAGATTCTTGAGATTACCCAGGGCTTCCCCCTCCTTTCAGTGGCTATGTAGAGAATACAGGTCCTTATTGTAGGAAGTTTACTTAGCTGGAATTTTAAAATTTAGCTGCAAAGCAGCTGTTTAAAATAGAGTTGTTCCATCCACTGCAAACAGTATCTCGTACTGCAAATAGTAAGAATCATGTTAAGATACCAGTATTTTAAGTCTAGACTGAGAAACTCACTTCAACCTTCCTTACCATAAAGTTTTAAAAGAAAGAATACTTACTATTTCTACATTCAATGATGCATTACTTTCTTCATTTGCCCGAAGTTTTACCTTGCCCACATAGAACACTAAAACCAAAAGTAAAAAAAAATTAGGAAAATCAATGCAAAAAGACAGGATGTAAAATTTTTTGAGAATTGAAAATTTTACTGTCTTGTGTTTTGATAAAAAGAAAGTAAGAACACTTACACTAGCTTATCTATTTTTGCATTTCTTCTTCCATCTTTTCACCTATTTCAACAAATGAACTAGTCCAATATCTTCATTATTTTCTATCCATTTAATTTGGATGGCTGTCCCTAGACTCCTACTAGTTAATCTTTTCCCAAAACAGAAAAACTTCGCTGCACATTACTATTAATAGAACTCCATAGCTTACTTGTTTTTTGGTGTTTTTCTGCAATTCTTATCTGAAATTGTGTGCCTTTGATGAGAAACCAAAGATCAAAAGTGCAATAATCTAAACACTTCTTAACCTCCCCACCTTCAATATTTTTACAATTCATATAAAATCACTCAAAATTTACAAGGAAACTTACTACAGACCTAGCTTTTACATGGCAACTAAACATTGTTTCATTACTCAGAGTATAATACAGTTAGACAAGATTTTTATTTAAAAAAAGGGAAATGAAAACCACTAACCTGAATAATTACAGGCATGTGTTATGTTGCATACGATGGTTTCTCCTGCTATAGATTTTTATTGGGAAAAAAAACAAACAACTACTGAGAAAAAAGTTAAACTTAAATCCAATATTAACACATGTATTTACAATCATTCCAGTGCTTGAAATGTAAATATCTTAATCTTCTGGAAGTATTTGACATACTGTCTAGGCTTCACCTCTCTACAGCACTTAACATGACATTTTCCAAGACTTAGTATTCAGAAATATGCTGCCTTTGATTAATTGATTTTGAATAATTTTCTGCAGCAGTTTTGACAGAAGACTTTCATGCAAGTGGTCTCATTTTTTTTTTTTTATTTAAATAGAAACAGAAATCAGCATAGAATTGATAAGCTCTTCAAACATCATAAAATTCAATCACTAGGCAGAATATTTGCTTCTGAGGATTCTACTATGGCTCCATATGATAGCATGAAGCTAAAACTGTTCTACCTGATGGCATCCCAGCTATGATGACAGCAACCATGTACACTCTCATCTAGTAGAACATGTCTTCAATTAGTTACAGCAAGCTCTTGGCTGCTCCATATTTTCCATATTTTTAATACAACCTACACTGCTGAGAAATAACACTGATCCTAAATTAGGGTACTGTAAACAGATGGCTCTGTTGTATAATATCATAATAAAGCACTGGAAAGATATTTTCATCCAAGACAAAACTCCTACACTTGTTCATTTAAACAACTTTCCTTACTTAAGCAGATGGATTGGCCTCCATTAACACAAAAAAAAGAAATTCTATTTTTTTCTGCTGTTATCATTAGTTAATATCAAATAAGAAGAGAGTTTGTTTTCACTTTCTCTGTGGTGCAAACATTTGACTGTAAAAGTTTGCTGCTTTATTAATTTTATCACCATTGATAAATAAGCCACCAGAGGGAGACTCTAAGCTGGTGGCAGTGTTCAATCTACTAGAAAAAAAATATTTTTTCAGACAGCAGTTAAGAGTAAAAAAAATTTGATGGTTTGACTTGATAGTCTTTTCCAACCTTAACAGTTCTACGACCCTAAATTTGCCTTCCCTTGTGTTGGCAGTTGGCAGTGAAATAGTTACAAAACTTGTATCACTGCTTTTTCTTTTTTTTTTTAAACAATCCTGTAAAAAATAAAATGCTTGTAAATAACTGATAGACAATAATTAAATGTCAATATAACAATGAATTGTCAAAATTATTTACTACATAGAGAGCAACTTATAAAAACACAACACAAAATCTGGAAGTGCCATAAAAGATTAACATCAGCTCCTGTATCCTTACAGAGCACCCATTTGTGTGCCCCCTTGTCTTAAGATCTCTGCAAGCCACCAAAATGCACAAAATCAATTAGCAGTGTGGAGGATAAAAGACTGATCAAAAATCGCTAGGGCTTCCAGTCCCCTGAGAGCATCAGATAACATAGCTGCAATCTCTCTGCAGGTCTTGTTCACACAGTCAAATTATCCTTGTCATTACAGCACCAAGCCAGTTCTTCCACGTGCACTAACTCAGGGCAAATCCATTGTAATTGGGCTGCTGAGCTTCTATATGGATAACTAAACAAAAAATTCAGTCTACTCCTGGTCCTGCTGGGCCTGCCCTGAGATCAAATACAATGGCTGTATTCAGTTTGCTTCAATCTACCAAAAGGCATGAAGGTGTCCCTGAGATTGTGTTTCTTACATTTTTCTGATAATCTACTGCTCTGACTTACAAAATAACCAAACTCTTCTATATGCAGCCATCCAGACAAGCACTGCAGAATTAGTCCTTCTACCAGATTGGACATTATTGTGAGGTAAGGGAGACTGTTAAAATGACACACTACAATACCAAATAAAAAGCATATTAAAAACATTTGGGAGCAGACTTCCTGAACTCACACACACTTAAAATTTGAGATGTACAAGAATCAGTGGTGACAGATGAATCCTACCTGGTGTTATGGTGGAGTAATAATCAGTTGTTGCAAGTGTTTCTGTTAAAAAAAAAAGTTTTCACATTTTAACTTAAAAAACCCCATGAAATAAATGTCACAAAAATAAATTCTTACTTCTATTTCAGACCTTGTCTTTCAGGAAAGGTGTAAATACATAACAATTTATAAGAAAATGAAGTTACTTTCAGTGTGGGAAATGCAAAAGCACCAAGTGGAGTCAGATCCATCCAATTATAAGTTTGTATCTCCATCTGAGCCAGTGACTCCTGGCTCCCTATTGTTGAGAGGAGAAAGTGGTGCTTTTAAGGTGATTCCCATTTATCCTATTCTACATAGGAATTTCAGCATAAGAGGAATCCTGCTCTAAAAATACGTTTTTCAATCAACAGTGAAGAACAGCAGGATGTCCAGCTCCTGTAGGCATGGAGGAATCCATACTGATATGGAATGAACCTACTTGTTTCAAATGGGAAAATCCGGAAAGGAAGGAGTAACAAGTTCTTCTGATTGAGTCTTTTCTGATCTTATTTGACAACTCCTTGGAAGAACATATGTAAGTGTCTTTAAGGAATGGGGTGTACATTTTAGTTCTGTAAAATAGCTTAAATTGTCATTGTAATCAGAAAGCATAGAAACCATTTTATATACAAAACCCCTATATACTTGGTAAAAAATACATCTGCCTTGTTTGGGTTTTGGTAAGCAATACAATATTTTGAAAGAAAAAGAAACATTTACAGCTCAGTTAAGTGCACCTCGGAGCCCTAATCAAACAGACTTAAAATATAGATTACAGATAAATACAAACTAAGATCATGTAAGAAAATAATCTGGAACAAACAAATCCCAGTTACTAAAAAAAAAACTACAAAAAAGCAACAAACGTGAATGCAACAAACATCTCCCTTGAAACCTTACTCTCTTCATGCAAATTCTCACCTGTGCTTTGTGTAGTCTCCTCTGAAGACATATCTGAAATAGAAAAATTCATAACAGTAAAATCTATAAAAATAAAATGAAACATAAAAAAGCACAAAGGTCTAAATCCAACAAAATCTAAATAAGAGAAACTTTAATAACACCTTGCCTGAAGAATTAATAGGATAGGTGATTAAAGTAACAATAGAGAATTCTAGGGAAAAAAAAGATGAAAGAAGTAAAAATTGTATTAAAAAAGTATTTTACTTCTATGAATTTTTGAGAAAAAAAGATCAAGCCTGAAACTGAATACTATTTATCTAAATTCCATTTTAAGAACAACTGCAAAGCTTATTAAGAGTGATCACATTATTCCAACACAAATAATTGAAATAATATTCACATTATTTAAAAAATCTGAGTATCTGAATACAACCAGCTGGGAATCGAATTTTGTCAGCTGAGTTCCTTACATGGCTTTCATTCTTTCAGAAGATGCAGATGAATTTTGATGATCCAATTGCAATAACTGCTTAACCCAAAGGACCTTTTCCTGCATGAACTCACAACATTCATAAGAAGAGATGACACACTGGGTTTGGCAAACTGTCTCTCCAAAAAAAGCTATTTTTGTCAATAACCATATACAAATAAAATAGAGTAACTGCAAAGTTTTTTTCAGCAACATCAAAAGGAAAAAAGAATTAAAATTAAATTAAGACAATAGATGAAAATTTAAAGGGTTGTGCTTAGTAAGAATATTTCAGGTGTCAGCACAGGAATACAAAGTGGTTAGAAGACCACTTTATATCATTTCAATATGACAATGTAGTGACTTTTTTAAAATGGGCCAGAACAGGTTCACAACAGAAGAAGAAATTTTCCAAGGCAACTAACAAGCAGCCAAAATATGAGCAGAGTGAAAACTAGGTGCTGGTTTCATCTGTATTATGTGGCTTATAATATAGTACACAAATACTGAGTGTGATGCAGTTGTTAAAGATGAACCATTCCCAAAGAGAGACTATATCTGTAAAATAACAAGATCAATGTGTTTGCATCTGTATTATTTCTTCTATCAAGAGCACTATGTCAGTACGCATTAAGCAAGAAAGCAACTGGCTTTCACACAGGTTATTTCTGTGTGTCTCATTCTTAATTTTTTAAAATGGTTTCATAGATGATACCTATCACTTGCCGTTCCAGAAGTTGTTAGAGCCTCATGTATGTGTGTAGTGTAATACACTGCAAGAAATGACATCTGCTAGGGTGGGAGGAGATATAAAGGAGCTCTCACTACAGTTTTCCTCCTCTGCCATCTCTGCAAACTCTTCACTGTTCAGATACATGAACAAAAGGCCCCTGATCAAGCAGCTCACATCTACGCCCCCCCAAGCACCACTGCCACAAGCCATGAGTGATCCTGTAAGGTTAAGCTATTTCATTACAATGTAGAATGAAACAAGTAATTTGAAATTAAAATATTTTAATGTTGAAACTCTAATACATTACAACCTTTCTGCACTACCTCAGATAAAAGCAGATTTAACTAAGAGGAAATAAAAATTGCAGAAATCAGTAAAGTCCTGATTTTCTTACCAAAAATCGTTGTTGCAGCTGATTCTTCTGAATCTGTGAATTTTGTTTCAGATTAAAAAAAAAAAATAGACCATTATGAAGTTTCAGACACATACATGATCATCCTCAGCAGGCTTTTCTTATATTATCAAACGGTTACTGCATTCACAAGAAGA
>VZTR01028161.1:200200-232063 GCA_013400775.1 Chaetops frenatus
TGAATGTTTTTTTTTTTTTTTTTTTTTTTTTTTTTTTTTTTTTTGAGAAATACTGGACAGATTTAATTGTATAATATTACAAAATCAGAACTGTATAATGTTAAATACCCAAGATACAGGCCACACTAGCCTGAAAGCTAGATGTTTATCCTGAGTGTCTTGCTAATTCTGGGAATGGGAATCAAGCATGCACAACAAGATGGCTCTAGCTAGGTATGAAGAACTCTTCTCAGACTTCTTATAATAACAGTGAGACTTGCTACTTATAATTTGTCCCATTCATATGTATTCTATTTCTATCCTGAAAAAAGAAGAGATAAAAAAAAACCATAATTCATTTCAAGTTTGAACCTCTGATAGCAAATACTAGCTATTCGATTTTTGATATTGTTACAGTCAGTATTTTGATCCAAAAAAATTTAGGAAATTTGATATCTTGATCACATAGAAACTTTAAAGTTGTCCCTTTCAGTCACTGGGTGGTTTTTGATACTGTCAGAGACAAGTCAAGTTACAGGTCATAGTTATCACAGAAATATAATCTAAAGAACATCTGGATGCAAACAGGAAACACTATTTAAAAAGTATACTTAAGGTATTTCAACATCTCTTAAGGGTCAAAAGTCATCCTATAATGTTGCTTACAATACACTAATTCTACTGTAAAACCTTTCCTACTGCTGCAGAAAACTTAAATCAGAGATACCAAAAGATGCTGAAAAAAACTGAACTTTTTTTATTAAAAATAGTAAAGAAGGAGTTTCTGAAATGCTAAATACTCATGAATTCCTTGGTCTGGTAAGAGTATTTTGCTTGCCTTACAGAAAACTAGCAATAGGTCCTTTCCAAAGGATAAATGTGAATATGATTTCTGTAATTAAGGGAGAATAAGAATCATCTCAGTGACTTTTTCCTTTTCTCTGGAAGATTACTGATGCTGTTTGCACCACAAAATTAGCTAATAAGCCACAAAAAAGATATGGAAAAATTATTTGCAAATTTTTGCATATGCTTCATTATCTCCAAGAATTAAAAAGTAACAGCTACAGCAATCTTCCTACACACTTTCTAAAACAGAAGAACAATGGGGCAAAATCCCACAGAACCCCAACATACCTGTTATTTTTCTGCTAGGCAGCGTAGCAGCAGTTTCAACTGCAAAATAAGAAGATTTTTTAGGAGCAGAAGATTTTATATATATATTTGTACACACACATATACATACACTTTTTTAAACACAACCCTTTTAGATGTGGTACTCACCTCACTTTAAAACAGTTTGCAAAGCTACTTTGCATCCATTGAGAAATATGTGTCAAGACTTTTTGAAAGCCGAAAGTTGAACTCTTTTGAGTTCAGTTTTTTCCTCAGTTTATCATTTTATACTTATGGAAGATACAGATTAGGCCATGAGCTTTCCCACTTCTCTTCCATTGCCAGTGTCTCAGAAACCGATTCAGCACATGTGCTTGAGTGAAGATGAAGCAGACTAAAATAGCAGCAGCTGAAAATGTAACATGTATATGTACATCATGATGTGCATGCACACCATGTAAACACTAACATGTTCGAGAGCTGCACCACCAGAGAACATCTAAACAATGAAAGATGAGGCTACCAGAAATGAAGCAGCACAGGTGGACCTGGGCTGGGATGAAAAGGTGAGCTATTTCCAGCTCAGTGGGCCCATGAAACATGTCACCAGGGACACCCAGGAAGAGATGCAACACACAGATGGGCTCTTGATCAAGGGGTGGCTCTGACAATTGAAGCCATCACACTCATGCATACAGAATGTGACACCATCAAATGAGCCAAGTGACTAAAGCCTCCCTGGAACAGAAGATGGTGGCTGAGCTATTAATGAGGAGGCCCAGCAGATTGATTAAATCACACCACTACAGCAAACCTGCCACCAAGACAAGTGCTATGTGCTTTCTGTGGTGAAGGAAAAGAAGCAGATAGCTCCAAATGTTCTGTGCAGCCTGTCACCAATCAAAACACCATCCTGGGCCTTGAAAAACAAGTGGCAACACAGCACCACCTATACTTAAGGCACTGTTACCAATTTCAGCACCTTTAAAAGATGAGACCCTGTCTGGGCAGGGAGGAAGAAAAACTCTTCTCAAGTCACTGAACCTGGTGGGACACCAGGCACAGTCATGATTCAAGCCCACAGAGTAGCAGAGGAAGAGAGATTCTCTCTGAATTGCTGGAGTTGGTGGGACAGTTTCTCCACAGGTAATGGAGATATCTGGCCAGTCTATCATTGCCATGTCACACTGGTAGGTATTAAACTGTGCCACACAGCCCATGAGCAATGGACATCACCAAGATCCTTGGAGACCTTGTTGTTGTTTAGGTTGCTGGAGACTACCTTCACCACTGCTAACGCCCTCAGATATTGGACACCTTCCTTCTTCCATCAGGAGTGGTCCACTTGCACCTGTAGTCTACACAACCATCCTCAGACTCTGAATCCAGTCATCCAAGCTAAAATCTCTGTGGGACCACAGGTAACCATTCACTTGGCAACAACACACAGGAAAGTGCTCCCAGGGAACAAATTCCTGGGTAGCAAGGTATGTGGGAGAATTGGGCCTAGAGCAGTATTCACCTCTGATGGCATGGGACTTTACACCCAAAGAGGCAAGGAATCCTGGTGAAAAGGCAGACCACCTGCAGGAAGCATGTCTTGCTTACATCGAAGACAGAGACTTTTGGTACTGCGTTGGGTCCTGGCATGCGCCCACCAGGCCTGTGCCCCACACCCTGGAAATGGCAATAAGATCTCTGGATCTAAGGACACACAAATGGATGCTGCAGCTAAATCAGAGACACAACCCTAACCATAACAGTCAAGGGGAAACTATGGTAGTGGAGGTTGACCCAGTTAGGGAAGGAGGAAGATCATCCCCTTGAGGTGATGTAGGAAGGCAACTCAGAAGAGGCAGCCTGTTCTGCACCAGGACAGCCACAAGAACAGGTGAGGGAAATGACAGAAATCATAAATGAGACAGAAGTTGAAAAGCTGCCAGCAAGGTAAGCAGATTGCTGTCTGGCTACCTCAATGCTGGGATACTGGGACCAATGATCTGAAGTCAGACACAACATGAGAGCTTGACAAGATGAAAAATGTCAGTTCATTTTTGTTGAATGTCATACACGGCATGAAGCTAAAAGCAGCAACTCTGAAATATGGTAGGATGAATACATGGAAATTGGATTAATAGCACTATAATTTTTTAGGAGTTTCCCATGAAACTGTTTCCGTTAATTTGCATCTTGGGTAGAAATTTTCTCATGTAGAAGAAAGAGAGAGAGAGTGAGAGAGAGAGAACCAGTATTCTTAGTAAAATAATACATAACTATTAAGTACAAAGGATAAGTAAAAATTCACACTTTTGTACATATCAGCCTACTGAATTTAAACTCCTTCTGTAAAGATAAAACGAAGTTACATCAAATATCTCATTTGAGACAACTAGGATTCTGCCTACAGGTGCTTTTTTTGACATCTAGAACTGTATGAACTTGATAGATCATAAAATCTCAATATAACCTTAATTTTTATAGTCAATTTTCAGGAAAATCAGGACTTCTCACTATATAGTAAGTCCAGATAAAATACATATTCCTGTAAGGTATATGTATTTTATTTATATGCCCTGTAAGGTTCTAGAGCTCTTATGTAGAAGTGCTGTTACGTTAACATTGTGAAGTGATTAGGAATTACAGATACTATAAAATTTTCTGAGCTGCTAGTGTAGGCTTGGAGAAGACCCTTAAAACACAATACCAAGTTTAATATGCAGAACTGAAGCAGTAGTCAGATAAAACTATTCTGTATTGTTTAAACAGTAAATAATTTTTTGAGGTAGAATGGTGTGAATAAAAGTAATTCACTGAACTTCTAGTTAGAGAAGGAAGCATCCTTCCATAGGTGGGCAATCTGACTTCCCTACCACAGAAAGTGAATTCTATCTCCAAAAGTTTATCTGTTACTAGTCCTGTCTTAATCAGTATAAAAGCCCTGATCTCCAAAAAAAGCTCTCAAAACCCACCTGAATATGCAGCATCTCAAAGCAAACACCACCACACTGTTTCTTCTGCACATTTAAAAAATAAAATCTGTACAGGGAATCTAACTTTAAGATCTCTCTCACAAATTCTTGTGGATTTAGTGGAGACAGTCTTGTTATATTCAAGGTGCCTTTTGCATACTCCATATCCCTTCAACCTGCGTCATGGATCTTTGAGAATGCAAGTAGTACCCTGAAGAAAGTACAAAAATTGTTCACTAACATATTTAGTTTTGTAGGTTAATAAAAAAACAGTGAACCGTAAAAATGCCAAATACTTTTAATAGCACATCTAGCAGTACAGGGAGTAAAATAAGCTAAACACGAGCCATGAATATGGAGTTGGCAAATGCAGCAACTGATGATGGCACACAATCTGAGGGGCACTTTTTTTATGGACAACCATGACTTCTCTTACAGCACAACATTCATATGCCTACAGTTGCTAGAAATTATCCATGAGTATGAGACTTGTCATTTATCAAGGTGCAGCTTTAAGTTCATTAAACAAGTCTTTCATCAGAATCACCTTTGCATACAGAAAGGAGGAAGGAAGAGAGACTCATATCATTTATTTGGTAAACCTCCTCCTTTGCTGTGTTTAAGAACAAGAAAAGAAAGTGAATAGGGTTTATTTGGAGAAGGATTAGAGTTCCATCTAAAATATCCCAGAAGTTGACATGTAAAAAGGAAAGAAAAGTAACTCAAGATGTGTTAGTTGCAAGCTAACAGAAAATTTATTGCCCTTAGGTTGTTTACTATTGATAAGAGCATAAAAATCCTTTCATATATGAAACCTCTGTTTATTTGCACTATGGATTTTCATTTGCAACACTGTTAGTTTAGGATCACCAAATCAATATACCTAACATATCCTATTCCAGAACAAGGGATTACACATTGTAATAATACTTTGCTAAATTTTCTCTAATAGAAAACACTCTTAAGGATTCAAACAGTAATTAAATAGGCAAAACTCAGTATTATTCTTTGCTTTTGTTGTAAGGGAGATAGAATAGGCCCCCACAAGAACTGTTTGGCTTCTTTTCTGAGGGAAAAGGAACTCGATTAAATAAGATAAGCAACAGTTTCTGTTACTAACATGCATCATTAGAAACAAAAGAAGCAAGTCCCTTACTGTCTTCATATCACTTTGTGCTGTTCCAACACAAATAGCTAAGCTACGACCTGGGAATCCCATCTGTGCTCCACAGGTATGAAACCTGTTTAGCAGCTCTCACCACAGCTCCATACCACAGCTGCAAAAATTGTGACAACCTTCATTTCCCAATGACTTCGTCTGACAACAGGAACCAGTGTAATTTCAGCAGCTCCACACTGGCAGGAGACTAAACCCATCAGTAGTACTTAAGGTTAGGAGCACAAACTGATGTAGGTCTGAGAGAGACCAGTACCTGGCCCTGTCTAAAAAAATGGCCTTGTGCTTACAGCATTCCTTAGCATGGCAGCTTTTAACTCTTAGGCTATTGGATCTTTTAGGATGGGATGGTCTCCACACATCCTGCTGAAGCAGTTCCACCAAGCAAAGCAGGACTGAAAAATCAATTCAGCCAAAGAGAAAGAAAGGCAGAAGGAGGTTGTAACACAGTGGTCAAGATGGGACAGACAGTTCTGGTCCCTGCACCAAAGGCACTGTCACTCAAAGTATGCCATTTGTTCAGTAGCTCAGGCACAGGATAGTGAAAAAGCCCTTAAAGCATGAGAGGTGTACAATGTCCTATCTCCAACTGTGATAATGAAAAAAAATCCTTTTCTTCTCCATACCTTCAATCTAACTTATCAGCAGTACACTCTCTTTTAAAATTTTTGGAGAGGCAACACCCTTTCTGATTCACCTGTCTTCAAGCAACCTGGACCGTAAGTAGCAGCTCAGTTTTTCCAGGGTGGAGAAGTGAGAAACAGCTGGAACCTGGCTACTGATAACAATTTGGTGCAAGAACGACATTACTGGTGGCAGTTTCTGGCCCCTCTGTCTCAGGGGAACAGTGCTGTTCTACCTAGCGCTTCATGATCTCCTTTAAACCTATGCAGAAATCATCCTCTGAGCAAGCATGAGACCAGGCAAGCAACTACTACTGGGCTTTCTTCCAAGGAGAAAAAGAGTCTGAAATTTAGTGAACTAAAGCCTCCCCATGGACACTTCCCCTGCCCAGCCTGGGCGAGAGGTGAGGAGCGGCAGGGGACAGCACAGTGAGAAGGGCTGTGACAGCTGGCCTCTGTCTCAGGACACACGTGAGAGAATGCAGGGGCAGCTGCTTTCTAGTCAGCTCCAGACACCAAACAGGCACCGAATGCTAAGGAGCAGCAACAGCCCTGCCAATCTGTAGAAGCAGAACAGCATTGCTGGCAGAGAAACACGCAAATATGGACTTATATATGTAGCGCCTAGAGGAGAGGTTTATGGAATGAAGTAATAAATAATAAAATTTTTCAAATAATAACATTTTATTAATGTTAATTGAAAAACATGCAAAAAATGAGAACAGTTTATATTAGCAGCCAGGATTCTTCTTTCAAAGTACAGTTAGTCTTGACTGTGTTCAGCTCTCACAAACAGACCAACAGCAAATGGAAGAATCCCAAGGGACACCTTGGTGGCTATATAATTTGGTCTCTTTAAGCCACAGTACTTGGCTGTCACCACAGAATGACATGAGATAACCATGACTAAATATTGGTGCTAAGATCAGTTTTTACTTACAAATAAAAATACAATGAGATTTATAAAAATTAGATTTTGTAAATAAGAAATTACAGCACACTTATAGTGCTGAAAGTTTTTCACCAAAAATTCAACTGATTCAGTCAGTGGAATTGATTTGCATGAAAAATTCCCACGAGAAAGGGCACAGTCAATCTTTTAATTCCAAACAGATATCTGGTATCACTTTCTGGGTTATATAATTACAACCATTTAGCATTTAAAAAGTCAATTCCACATTGCAATTTCCAAGTCTATACAGATCCTGTTCTAAACATTTTTACAGGCAACAGTTACCTGTTTGTTACAGCAGTTACAAGAACTGTGCAGCAACCACTGCACTCCATTCACATTCAGTGAAATGAAAATGCCCAGCACTGATGCATTTCACAGGACTTGCTCATGAACAAAACTCAGTAGCTCAAACAGCAAAATTTCAAAATGGTGCTGTTCTAAAATCCAGTTATTTTCATAAAGAGGCACTGAAAATATGGCATTCAATTCTCCCATTCAAATTACATTCATATTTTCTGTTAAGAGATTGGATCCCTTTAACATTTGACAAACCTTTCAGCTGAGTAAATGTTCTACCAAAATGAACTATTCTGTCACACAAGGTATTAATAACAATAACACATAAAAATCCTCCACAACTTAACAGTTGTTAGTTGCACACTGGAAACATTAGCCTATCTTGACTTTCTATGTAAGGTAGATTTTGAGGCACATTGTATAAAAGTTTAGAGGACGAAACTTAAGTGCAATCTTAGTTTTATGTTTTGGTGCCTCTCATGACGCCTTGTATCTTTTCTGACTCCCTGTGGTCAGAGGTTCCCTTTCAACTATGAAAGAAAGGATGAATTATCACCAGGCATTAGACAGAAACAAATGTCAGGACTTGTTCACATCAGGCTCAGTCTCTTCGGCCCATTCATTTTAGTATCCTTAACAGAAAATTTTGGCTCAGTATTCTTAACTCAGCTTTGATGTTACATTGGTTGTAAGAAATTCGGTTATAAATACAGTTTTCAACTGTTTGCAGAAAGCTGTACATTAGACACTGAGGTGAATCAAATTACCCACATCTCTATAAGGCTGATTTCCAAAAAAGCCACTTTGGTATCACAGGAGAGGGAGGGAACGAGAGCAAAGGAAGGGAAGGTCAAACACGCATTCTCTTAATAGGTACAAAGTAAAATGCCATATGACTCATCAAAAAGGCACTTCACAGTTAGGTATTTTTTCCCAGCACATTTCCTTCAAGAGCTTCTAGAGGCTTCTTTAGCATTCTGTCCTTACAATTTAAGAAAAAAAAATGCATTGGGGAAAATAATTTACTTTTTCGTCTTCTGCTTTCATGATCCACTCAGTAAACATCATAATAGAGCCCCAAGGTTTGGTACCCAACAGACTGGGATGCAAACTGGATGAGTGGATGAGTGACAGCTGCATTTCCACTTTCTCCTTGAGGATGTAAAGCCTTGAGACTCCACCCTCCCTTCCAGGAAAGGTGACCCTGTCATCAGATGGGCACACAGTTGGGAAATCTTTAAATGGGATTACATGAGCCTAATACCTACCTTCTTCTGCCCACATCTACAAACTAGAACAAAAGCCCAAACTGAAGTTTTCCTCTTCCTTGAGAATGCAGAGGCAAAACAGTCACACTGAGCACTGGTCACTTCCCATTTCTCCCATCAGCATTAAATTGCTCTGTACACAGAAGCATGGGAACCCATCCACCAACACCAGTAGCAGGCTCAGCAATATTAAGTCAAGAGTACATGAAAAAGAGAAGGCAACATCTTAATCTTGAAGGTTGGACAGGACAGTTTAGAGAAAATAAAAATGCCACAATATACTCACTGAATTTTAATTAGGATTAAAAGCAACCAAAAGGAACAGGCTAGAAGTTACATCACCAATATCACAAATGAGACGGCAGTGCTTTATTGTCAGTGATACTATTTACAGTCATATCCCAAATCATCTATTTCATTTATTAATTGAAATTTGTTAAAGATATCCCATCATATCTGTGCTCCTTGCAAAATGAACAGTGTAACAGTTTGGATATTTGTATTTGGATTAAGAAAGTTACTGTTTAATGTACAACTGAAATGATTAATGTTTAAACAGTGCATTTCACTGTGAAGTTATTATTTAAAGGCAACTTTAAAATATCACATGTAAAAATGACAGCTGAAGAGCTGGTACTTACAGGTGATTAAAGTTTCTTTCCAAGGATTTAGCACATTAAATTCATTTATTTTCTTGTGTGTTTGTTCTCTTAAATCACCCCAAACTTTAGATTACTTAGTAGAATTTTCTTGGATTATACAGAGACAAGAGCGATATACTTCATATTGTCCACATTAAAGTATGTAGCTAGAGAGAAATCATTCATCAAGGAACAAGATAAAGAAATTTTCCAAGGTTAGAATTTGGAATAGTAAGCACACCTTTCTTCACTTACATATTTTTAAATACCAGAAGGTGATCTGTAAAGTGAGACACATTCAACCTGCACTCCTCTTTCCATATCACAGCTGTTATGCTACTTCTCACTCTTAGTGAGAGGGGAATTATCAAAGGAACATGAAGAATGTACATGGAAGGCCAGTGACGCACCAAGTGCGTGGCCTCCTTCCCTGGCTGGCCCTGCCTGCAGTATTTACACCTGCTCAGTGTGCAGTGGCCACACCAAGCAGGAGAAACAGAAGACTCTGACACCAGAAGGAGCACGAGTTTAATCTTTAACTCAGATCTAAAAGTACACTATTGAAAACCAGTAGTCCAAGAAATGTGATCAGCCTCATCACAAAGTGGAAAGCAGTCATAGATGTCCTTTCTTGCAAATCTTCAGATGCATAAAATATGGTGCTACTGCAAAGGTAATCCTAGCCACTTCTGGGGAGTGAGCTACTCGGTTAAAGTTGAGCATAACTTTAAATGCTAAGCATGTGTGTGAATCTTACCACAATCAGGATTTTGATCCTTATTAGACCTCAAATTGTTAAAAAAATTAATAAATTTATAGTAAATTGAAAAATTTTCACAAAAACAAATTATAAAACCCGAAGTAAACGAATCAGAAGAGTCAACAAAAAGAAAGGCAGGAAAAGTGATGCTAAGTAAATCTAGACATTAAGGGAATGGATCACTGCCTATGAGAGAGACACCAATTAGAAAATGGCTTACACTGCACTACATTGCACAAAGATTTTGAGTGGTTAAGCAAAGAAGAAACCACAGAAATGACAGTCACCTTTGACGGAACATTTTACAAATCATTGTTTTATGTAGGCACAAAATGCCAACCAGGTCACCAAAAAAATTTCTGAAACTTGTCCTCCGGCACAATTATGACTGTAATGACCCACTTCCTTTTCACCTTTTGTGCCTACAAAAGACTTTCCTAAACTTTAGCCCTTTGCCAGTTCTGTTACTTGCAGATGTAAAATTAGATCCTTCTGCAGACTTACTACTCAAAGTCCTTTGGTTTTAACAAAAAACAGAGAAGCTTCCCAAATCTGGTAATTTTTATACAGGTGTTCAGAGGAACTTACTGAAAGTAATCAGATTGTAAGAGTAGTAGCAACATCAATTGAAATCACCTGACATGGACTATTAGGTATTCCTACCATAAAGGCTTTGTTAATTATTGGACTGGTATTTGCTAAATACATGTTTTTCACAGGATAACTTGGGAGGGTAATCAGCAAAACTGCATCTATTACTGAAAAGAGGCAAATAAACTGTAAAAAATTCCAGTGAGCTTCTATTTGAAAAGCTGTTAATGTCCCAATTTATCTGGAGGAAATAACTTATATTTGCCAGTAGAGATGGTCTCTGCACTGAAACAAACTCTTGTCAGCATAGCTATTCTGGTTCACTAAGCAACAGAGCTTTGGAAACCAAGCATCTTACACACTCATTAGAGAACTCTTGCAGGTAGACAAAGGAATCCACAAGCTCCTAAATCATGAATTCTAAAATCAATAATCAGTTGGGGCTGGAGATGGGCATTGCCTGATCAAGCTGCCCCGTGATGCTCAAGTATGCTCAATATTCAAGGCAGAAATTGCTGGAACAGAAAACAAGGAGGTTGTCCCTTCTGTGCATCAGTAAAAGACAATCAGATGCTCCACTCTGACCAAGATTTTCCCCACTATCCAGACATACTTCTCTCAGACTTCCTTTTTATTAAATGTAGGTCTGGTAGCCAAAATGTTCCCCCTTTCAGCCTTAGGGCTGTGTTCCTTCAAGCACAGCCACACATGAGTAAAAGAAAGACATCTTTTCTTCAGCTCCTTTCCCAAGTCACAGAACCCAGCAAAGATGTGGTCCCAACTATAGCATCAAGGCCAGCAAAGCCATTTCATTCATTACAAACCAGTGCTAGCAGCATTCTCCAGGAGTCCAGGTTTGTTGGACAGATTTCTTTCTCTCCCAGAAAAAGAAATTTGGTTACCTTATTTTACTGCCCTTACTAAGATACTTTGAATCTAGTCCAGTCAAGCACTGTTTATAAGATTACATAGTTAAAAAATATTTTTAAATCTGCATGAATTAGGTACATTTTTTAAGGATAAAGGTGATGAAGATTCAGACTGGTTCATGGTTAAACTGAATCACTGATGCTATATAAAACATTTTAGGAAACAATAATTGAGCTAGTGACATTAAAATCTCTTAGGGGATAATATAATCTCCTATGATTGATAAATTGTTTTCCATCAAAGCTTGATTCAAGTTTGTCTTTTTTGTCAGCAGATATGATAGCAAAAGCTAAAAATAGGATTATTCTCTTGCTTGAACTCAATTTCTCTGAAAATAAAATCCTGGTTTGGTTTGATTCAAAGGTTTTTATGGTTCTTTTTCAGGGCAGAGGAGAATTTTGAGAAATATGTGAGAAACAATTTGGTCATTTTAATAAAGGAGACATTACTGATACTCATAAAGAAGAAATATATATATTTTTGCAGATGTAGACCCTACCAGCTGAACATGGTGTAATGTGCCAGTGAAGCAGTGAGAAGTGGCACTCATTGAAATTTTGGCCCAGCAAATGTGTGGAATGAGAACCAGCAATGCTTTACTTTGCATTTATTCGCTGAACAGAAGAGGTGTAAATAAATTACTTTAAGATGACGTTGATACGTGCCCCAATACTCCAAGGAGTTTTAGTTGCATGCATCCTGCTCTCATATTACACAAATGGTTAATAGACAGAGAAGTTGAAGCAAGTTGAAAGACTTTAAAGGACTGATATACCTTTTCATTTGGATAAAAACTGAGGAAAGCTGCAGGTCCTCACATGATCTCATCAAGAATTTAGCTAGAAATTATTAATGGACTGAGACTTTGTAAAATCTGGAAGAGAAATCTAAACACACTCAGATCAACTTTTGAGTGAATTACTAGTTCAAAAACAATGCAGTGGTACTTACCACATTGTAAAGAGTTATCCTCTTCTATTGTTGTGTTATAGGTCCAATCCTCCTTTCTCCAGCGTATAACACCGCTATCCTGGCAGTCCTTAGATTGTGTTAGATTTGCCTTGTCCCACATTCTGAACAGGTACAGCTCCCCAACCATACCCTGGCGAGGTGACGCAGCTGTACCTTGCAGCTTTGAACAGCCAAGTAAAAACTGGCCTTTTCCAGGTAAATTAACTGTCCCAGTTAGTTTTTTGTGCAATTTTTCTGTTCCATTTATGAATACCTTCATCTCCTCATTGTCACTTTTCCACTGGATACATATTTGGTTCCAAGTGTTTTTATGAAGTCTTACTGTTGTATTTATTTTCTTTCCAAACAACCATATCTTCAGTTTACCATGATCTCCTGTAAGTCCAAGGTCATATTTATTTGCAGAGAGATTGGTGTGAAGAGTTTTTTCAGCATATACATATGCTGTCCACGGACTATTTGAGGAATACAGCTTGAGGTGCACACAGACAAGGAATTCTCTCAAGGGACGCAGAGAAATTCTTGATGACATACTCCAAGGATCTGCACATGCAGTCCTAAAGACGGCTTTGTATCGCCCTAGGAAATCCTCCTGATCTAAATAAAGAAAAGGGGATTTGTAAAATGATTAGGTCTTAAAATAGATTTTCTCTATGAAAGCTATTCTTCCATATAGTACTGTTTTCCTAGGAATTTTCAAAACAACACATCAAGAAACAATCTTGTAACCTACTCCTTTGGTTTTATTTTTGTGGTAAGGAAGCGAGAAATTTGGAGGCAGTCAATAGACGCTAGCTGCTCATTAAAACCTTGAAGTAAAACTTATGCACAAGACCAAGGATGACCATGTAGAATCATAGAATCATTTAGGCTGGAAAAGATCTCCAAGATCATGGAGTCCAACTGTCAACCCAGCACTGCCAAGCCCACCACTAAACCATGTCCCCAAGTGCCACATCTACACATCTATTAAGCACCTCCAGGGATGGTGACTCAACCACTTCCCTCTGCAGCTTAGTTCAATGCATAGCAACCCTTTCCAGAAAAAAAAATGTTTCCTAGTATCCAATCTAAACCTCCCCTGGTACAACTTGAGGCCATTTCCTCTTGTCCTGTACTGGTTACTTGGGAGAAGAGACTAAGCCCCATTTTGCTACAATCTCCCTTAAGGTAGAGAGTGATAGGGTCTCCCATGAGCTTTCTTTTCTCCAGGCTGAACAATCCCAGGTCCCTCAGCTGCTCCTCGTAGGATTTCTACTCCAGATCCTTTCCCCATTCTGTTGCCCTTCTCTGGACTCGCTCCAGCACCCCAATGTCTTTCTTGAAATGAGAGGCCCAAAACTGAACACAGGATTTGAGATGTGGCCTCACCAGTGCTGAGTACAAGTGGACAATCACTGCCCTGGTCCTGCTGGCCACATTATTGCTGATCGAGGCCAGGATGCCTTGGCCATCTGGGCACACACTGGCTCATGTTCACCAGTTGTTAATCAATACCCCCAGATCCTTTTCTGTTATGCAGTTTTCCAGTCACTCTGCCCCAAGTCTGTAGTGCTGCATGGGGTTGTTGTGACCCAAGTGCATGACCTGGCACTTGGCCTTGTTGAACCTCATACAAATGAGGCTTCATTGTGCTCCCCATCCTTGTCTTCCAGCTCAGGGTGCTGGGTTCTCTGAGACTAAGGCAAAAAAAGCGTGAAGAACACTGGCCTTTTCCTCATCCTTTGTCACTACATTTCCCCATCCATCCAATAAAGGCTGGAGATTCTCCTTAGCCCTTTTGTTGCTACTGTATTTATAGAAACATTTTTGGTTTTTATGGTAGTAGCCAGATAAAATCTTACTTGGGTTTTGGCCCTTTTGATTTTCTCCCTGCCTAACCTTAAGACATCCATCCTTGTAGTCCTCCTGAGTTTCCTGCCCCTTCTTCCAAAGGTCATACACTCTTCTTTCGTACCTCAGTTCCAGCCAAAGCTCTCTGTTCATCCAGGCTGGTCATCTTCCCCACTGGCTCGTCTTTCAGACCTGCTGCCGCCCCTTTAACATTTACTTCTTGAAGAAGAATGTCCAGCCTTCCTGGACTACTTTGCCCTTCAGGACTGCTTCCCAAGGGACTCTGTCAACCAGTCCCCTAAACACACCAAAGTCTCCCTTTTAGAAGTCCAAGGTGGCAGTTTTGCTGACTCCCCTCGTTACTTCTCCAAAAATCAAAAACTCATCATTTTGTGATTGCTAAGGCCTCCAACCATCACATCATCCACCAGCCCTCTCTGTTCATAAACAACAGGTCCAGTGGGCACCTTCCCTATCAAACAAGTAGCTCCAGACAATGCCCCAAACACAGACTTGATCATAACTGTTCAGTTCTTGTAGGTGTCTCGCTTCCTCTGTTGTCCCAGTGGCTTTTTTTTTGTGGCTGTAGATGTAAGCTCTTGGGAGCTGACTTTTATTTTGTGGAAATAGACACATTTCAGTCACATAACCATTATCATGGTTGCTTGCTTTATGGTGCACACAAAACAAAATAAGCATATCAGCAACAAAATAAGGAAAAAATTCCTTTGGAACATGAAATGGAGCAACAGAAAAACAGGCTGGCAAACGCTCAGCCAGTGCAAGAGAACACATTACTGACACCTTTAAGGAGGTCATTATTTATCAATATATGCAGAGCTTTTTGTGCACTCTAGAGGACGTATGGGATTAATCATGATCAGGGTTGGAAAGCAGAAAAAGATCACCCAACATAGGAAAAAACCTTTTCCACTAGCTCCTCTGTAAGAAGACAAGCTTCCAGGCAACTTGGACCAGGGTTTTTTTTCCAGGGTAGGTTACATTCATAGTCCTAGTTAGCTGTCAAGATCACAGCCAGCTCTTCTGTAATGTTCTCATGCAACCAGAGCACCAGCTTTCATCATGCCAGTTCTGACAACTTTTCTGTCTCTTGACCTCCAGGCTCTCAAACTTCTTTTTCAATAGCAACAAGTGAAAACAAGGAGAAAGTTCCTAACTTCCAAGTGCAGCTTGACAGGTACAAGCCACCAGAAAAGGTCTGAAACACAAAATATATCAATCCAGTTTCATGGAAAGTCATTGATACCTATTCTTGTTGCATCCTATAGCTTTGAGACTCTGCAATGCTAACTAGCAGAAGCTTGCAGGTATTTTTCACAACCTGGAATCATTCCTGAAGTTCAACATATATGATGGAACTGCCATGAAAGGGTATAGACAAAACAAAAAACTCTCTGGGTACAGGCTAAAATTAGGTGAAAATCCTAACTAGCAGATAGTGGATTTTGAATGGTGACTTAAAACTTAGATTGATTCTAAATGGCAATGGAGAAGAAAGACATACAAATAGCAAGCCTCCCTTGCCTAATCCTGCAGTGCAAATTCACTCATTCAGTTTGGCCACTTGTCAGTCAGAAAGCAAATTCTGGGATACTCAGCTAAGAACACTTCAGCATGGAAAATGAATTTTTAAAATTACTTAACAGCTGGATGAGGAAGACTGAATGGGAGAGGAAAGTGTCATAGAAGATGAGATTTTTAGATACAAGTTCAAATGTACCTACCTTTTTAATTAAAATTAAAATAGCTCTATCACTGTACAGCATGAACAGATCATGAGGAAATCAATTTTATAAAGGAAATAGCCAGCTAGTTACATGCCAACACTGGTGACACAGTCTTTCCAAATAAAAAAAAATGCTGAAGTCTTTCACTGTTAAGTAGAAATTTTGCTGAAGGCTTTGAAAGACTTGATACAGCAGCTGTTCCTCAGACANTCCAAAGGTCATAAACTCTTCTTTCGTACCTCAGTTCCAGCCAAAGCTCTCTGTTCATCCAGGCTGGTCATCTTCCCCACTGGCTCGTCTTTCAGACCTGCTGCCGCCCCTTTAACATTTACTTCTTGAAGAAGAATGTCCAGCCTTCCTGGACTACTTTGCCCTTCAGGACTGCTTCCCAAGGGACTCTGTCAACCAGTCCCCTAAACACACCAAAGTCTCCCTTTTAGAAGTCCAAGGTGGCAGTTTTGCTGACTCCCCTCGTTACTTCTCCAAAAATCAAAAACTCATCATTTTGTGATTGCTAAGGCCTCCAACCATCACATCATCCACCAGCCCTCTCTGTTCATAAACAACAGGTCCAGTGGGCACCTTCCCTATCAAACAAGTAGCTCCAGACAATGCCCCAAACACAGACTTGATCATAACTGTTCAGTTCTTGTAGGTGTCTCGCTTCCTCTGTTGTCCCAGTGGCTTTTTTTTTGTGGCTGTAGATGTAAGCTCTTGGGAGCTGACTTTTATTTTGTGGAAATAGACACATTTCAGTCACATAACCATTATCATGGTTGCTTGCTTTATGGTGCACACAAAACAAAATAAGCATATCAGCAACAAAATAAGGAAAAAATTCCTTTGGAACATGAAATGGAGCAACAGAAAAACAGGCTGGCAAACGCTCAGCCAGTGCAAGAGAACACATTACTGACACCTTTAAGGAGGTCATTATTTATCAATATATGCAGAGCTTTTTGTGCACTCTAGAGGACGTATGGGATTAATCATGATCAGGGTTGGAAAGCAGAAAAAGATCACCCAACATAGGAAAAAACCTTTTCCACTAGCTCCTCTGTAAGAAGACAAGCTTCCAGGCAACTTGGACCAGGGTTTTTTTTCCAGGGTAGGTTACATTCATAGTCCTAGTTAGCTGTCAAGATCACAGCCAGCTCTTCTGTAATGTTCTCATGCAACCAGAGCACCAGCTTTCATCATGCCAGTTCTGACAACTTTTCTGTCTCTTGACCTCCAGGCTCTCAAACTTCTTTTTCAATAGCAACAAGTGAAAACAAGGAGAAAGTTCCTAACTTCCAAGTGCAGCTTGACAGGTACAAGCCACCAGAAAAGGTCTGAAACACAAAATATATCAATCCAGTTTCATGGAAAGTCATTGATACCTATTCTTGTTGCATCCTATAGCTTTGAGACTCTGCAATGCTAACTAGCAGAAGCTTGCAGGTATTTTTCACAACCTGGAATCATTCCTGAAGTTCAACATATATGATGGAACTGCCATGAAAGGGTATAGACAAAACAAAAAACTCTCTGGGTACAGGCTAAAATTAGGTGAAAATCCTAACTAGCAGATAGTGGATTTTGAATGGTGACTTAAAACTTAGATTGATTCTAAATGGCAATGGAGAAGAAAGACATACAAATAGCAAGCCTCCCTTGCCTAATCCTGCAGTGCAAATTCACTCATTCAGTTTGGCCACTTGTCAGTCAGAAAGCAAATTCTGGGATACTCAGCTAAGAACACTTCAGCATGGAAAATGAATTTTTAAAATTACTTAACAGCTGGATGAGGAAGACTGAATGGGAGAGGAAAGTGTCATAGAAGATGAGATTTTTAGATACAAGTTCAAATGTACCTACCTTTTTAATTAAAATTAAAATAGCTCTATCACTGTACAGCATGAACAGATCATGAGGAAATCAATTTTATAAAGGAAATAGCCAGCTAGTTACATGCCAACACTGGTGACACAGTCTTTCCAAATAAAAAAAAATGCTGAAGTCTTTCACTGTTAAGTAGAAATTTTGCTGAAGGCTTTGAAAGACTTGATACAGCAGCTGTTCCTCAGACAGTATATATCAGAAGGATACTTGCATATACATATAGCCTGCAAAATTCCTGTAAGCAATCTTGAGCATGCAAACATGGCCAAATTGACTAAATTGGTAAAGGAAGCTTCCTGACACAGCTTCAAAACCTGAAGTCACTGTTAACTATCCAAATTGACAGACAGGAATTCCATTCCTGAGCAAAAATACTAATCAAAACTTGAAGTATTATCAGAAGACTTGGTTTTGGAAATTAATGAATTCTGAAAGGCTTGATTTCATGTTAAGGATTAAATCAGTGTTGATGTGCCAATAGTGAATTAAAGGGCTGATAAATTCTATTACATTCTTTATGGGAATTGTCACTTCAAAGTTGTCAAGGGAGCCTGAGTGAACATAAATTTGTAGATGAAAATAGTTGTAAGACAGGTAGCCAACAGAAATTATGCAAAATGAGATCAATCTGCTGATGATTCTCCTGGTCTGCTTTATATAATCCAAAAATACTGCTGTTGATCAATATGCAAAGTCTGAAGAATTAATTAAAACTAAGAAAAGTGTTTACATAGAAAGGTCTACTCTTCTGGAAACTGGAAAGCCGGCTCACTTTGCTCTAAACAGTCATTAAAAAAAGTGCCAAAAAGGGATGCCAAAATTAAGAGAATAGATACTAATACTATCTGAATCATTACGAGAAAGGTTGGAAATTTTAATATGCTTTATCTACCGAAAGAATGCTGAAAAAGCAGAAAGGAAATCATAATCATCATCAGAAAATGCACTTTGCTGTTCCAAGTAAGTGCAGTACAGCGTTACATTAGAAATTAGTTATCAGTATTATCTTGACTAAGTCTCCTTGATATGTGGGTGGATGCAATGTAAGCAGGAGATGACACTACAGTAAAACTTTTGGAAGATCTGTTAATCATCACTTATTTTCTCTAGCAATGGTGGCTATGGGCTGTGATCCAACCTTGACCATGGAACTGGGAGCTGGAACCACCTTTGCTCTGACAGAAGCATTCCTGCCTTATAATTAGTCTCCTTGCATCCAGAAAATACAATACATTCAGAAAAGCAGCCATGAACACACCTTTATCACCACAGCAGAGAAAAGGTAGCATAGTGGAAAGAATGCTTCAAACATCTCCAGAGAAAGAAAAATCAGGAAAAAATAAGCAATAATTANTGCAATAGTAATCATGGGGTGACTTTGCAATGTCTTTTGCTGTACTTGGGCATATAAGCCTTTTCAGAAATGCCATTTTTTTCTTCTTCCTATGCTTATCTCTAACAGAAGCAAAACCCGAGGGGTTTACCCTCACTAAAACTAAAAGCATGTACTTAATAAGCATGTTCTCTTAAACCATAAAGGAAATTCTGAAACATATGCACATACTTCCAAATGTTTAAAATTCACTTTCTGAGAATGACAACAAAAACCAAAACCACAATCTCTTTCTTTTTTCTAAACATTTTTAAATAGTGATAATTGGTATCTTTGCAAGAGATATCCAACTGTAGGTATGAAGAATTAGACCTACAGGAGCAGATTCTCTCAGTAGATAAGCACCACTGTTATTTTCCTTGTATGACTAACAACCACTGTATCAATATAGCTGAGCATTAAGACAGTCAGGTATTCTCTTGAATAAAAATAATCACAAGTTGTGACTGCACAATCCAGTTTTTAACCAGTAACAATAGTTATTAACTTCCTTGCAAGGGTTTGCCACCTGTGACACATTTGGCTCGCTACAGTCCATTAAAATGACGTCAAAAGACTCTTGTATACTCACATATTCTACCTAGAGCTCATAACTGTTTTTTATAAGAAGTCTAAAACTCTAAACATTCTTGATTCTGTTGAATATTTTGAAAATCTGAAGCTAAGAACTGTTTCCCCAAAATCAATTTAATCCCTCCTTTACATTCACAGTTCTATTTGTTTAGTTGAGGATAAACAACATCATGTTATCCAGCATCCTGAGATTCAAAAAGAACACAGGAATTTCTTCTCTCTTCATATTTTTTGGAGAACACAAACATACTTTGGCATCTCAGATGAGGAGAGAACTGAGTAGAGGTGTTGTTGACAGTACAAACAGCCTAAAACCAAAAACCCCAATAAAATACAGGGAAAACATAAACACACTCTTGTGTTAGTTTAGTTTTACTTGATGATTACTGACAGTTTTAAGTCATACAATGGTAAAAAATGAAATCCTCTTTGCTTGCTTCCTCAGAACTTTAGATACAGTTGAATTTTCCCTGGAAAAACTCTTCTATGACATCTGTCCATTTGCTGAGCAGCTCTGTTCATTTTACTATCCAAAGTACAAGAGGTTAAAACCTCTCCATCTTAGTAGCACATTTATCATCTGAATCTCAGGTTCTGTCTCAACAGAAACATTTTGTAAAAGTTACTGTATCTGGAGAATTAGAGTCAAAACTAGTCTAGTATTTAACCTACAATCTCATTGCTCATACAACATCATTAAGCAGGCATATTTAAATTTTAAAAAATCAGGCAGTAAATTTGAACTGCAAGAAGTTCTGACCTAGAGTAAAATAACGTGCCATGACACAGGAAGCAGCTTCTGAAACTAGCCATTAAGTACAAGGCAAAAAACACTCTGAATTTTTTAATACACTAAGCACATTATTAACAGGATAAATCCATTACACACTATTGACATAAGGAAGCTTTATGAATGACAGGCATTATCTTTATCAGCTGAGGTCCAGAGCAGTAACAGACTAACCATCAGTTTACAGAACAGCTATGAAAAGACACAAATTATTTTACCTCACTTTATTCTACTTTACCCCAGACAAAAGCATCGCCATGTCAGTTATCCAATTTGTACAAGAACCTTACGAATTTATTTTTTCATTTACTGTTACATAAAGAGCTTAAACTGCCAAGTTCAAATACGTCTTTTCTGCTACATGTTTTGGACCTTACTATCTTCTCCTTAGCCATATTCAGATCTACAACCAAGAGGAATGCCAGAGATGTTCCACACTCACACATGCCCCAAATACAGAAAAGTTCAAAGGATCCTGTGGTGTTTTTGTAAGAGCAGTGTAGAAGATTTAACAACATATTCTGAAAATAGTACCACTTCCAGTTCAAAAAAAAAAAACAGTAATAAAATAATTTATTTTGTTATTGCAAATTGTGTTTTGGTTCTCTCCTCATCCACAGCCTAGAAGTTACTACCAATGATTTTTTATGAAAACATAGAAAGCATCCAAAATGCCAAGCACCAAATGTTTCATTTCATGTTAGTGACAGTTCTTCCTCTTAGTTTCAAGAGGCAAAAACTTGCCCCTTCTGAATATATTCAAAAGTCCTATTTATCAAGACTAACATTACTTATTTGGAATACCAACACTAGACAAATCAGGAAAAAATTCTCTTACCTTTGCTTGCTGTAGCCAGGAACAACTGAAGTAAAAGGACTGCTTGAACAATCCTGAATCTCAAGAAAATGTCCTGTATTCTGCCATCACAGCAGTGGTGTTTTCCCCAGGCAACCATTCTAGAAGAAATAGATAAAGAAATAAACCACAATGACTAGAAAATGTGTAGGTGTGACTATGACAAAACATGAGCATAAATCAACATGAGCATAAATCTTCTCAACCCTTTTATACTATTTGGTATATATTGCACAGAAGTGCACAGATACTCTGTATATTGCCAAGATGCTAAGAGAGAAAGAGATGCTTGCTGAAAGGAAAAAAAAAAACAAAAAAAACCCCCAAAAACCAAACCAAACCAAAACCAGAAACAAAACAAAACAAACAACAACAACAAAAAAACCAACAACAACACCACACCACCCAAGCTCTAATTCTCCAAAGATCACAAATACATCAGAGCATGCCCATGACTCTATGCACAAATAAAATTTACAAAATTTGAAAAACAAATTCCTCCAAAAGATTAGCACACAACAACAAAAAACCCAACCAAAAGCTGACAGAGCAAGCATGGAGAAGTTATCCAAAATTTCAATAATCTCAGTAAGTATGAAAGAAAGCATCTCTTCACTCCACTCCCCACACACTGTCTCATGTGACATTTTAACAGCAACACTGTGAACTCCTAAGTAAGAACCAAGATTTGGATTCCTAACCCTCATCCCATTAACAAGGCAAGAAGCTACCACAGGAGAAAAAAAAAAAAAAAAGAGAGAGAGAGAAATGCCACAAATCACCATGGCCAGAAAGTTCATAAACATTACCATGAAAACCTGGTTTGTCCACATTTCTTTCTAGTGATGGTTGTCTAGTGTGGGCAACAGGCCAAAAGAAAATGTGTCAGAAAAAGAATATGCCTCCTATTATAAGAGATACTATTCTATGAAATGACTTTTTAAAGATCTTTTAAAAAAAAGGTACATCTGAATATTTTGCATGTTGAAAGAAACATTCAGGTGCTTTTTGCATGCATTAATTCTTAAATAAAAAGGTTTAGACCACAGTGGCAAGTGATTCTATAGCTGATTCTAGAAACATGCAAAGCAGTAAACTTTACATATTGACCATCTTTCATGTATCAGCTTTAGGGTAGAATAGAGCATTCTGCCCCATACCAGAAGTTTAACTTTGCCATCACAAGCTGGGTACATGTGCAAGTGCATTGGTTAGCGCTCACACTGGTCAAAAACTGCACTGTACTTCTGCCAGTGAAGTTGCCAAGTGATCGAAACTTTGGAAATTGATTAAACATACATACAAATAAATTATACACTTTGTAACAACATAACATACAAAGCATAAAGCAAAGGCTTTTTAAAAATTAAGATCACTGCAACATTGTTGCCAGTATTTTCAAGAATTATGCAACACGCTATACTTCTAACAAAATAAGCTGACAAAATAAATCATATGCTAAAACAATGGTCATATCTAACATACACAACACTATGCAGGAACAGATCAAAACCAAACAAAAACAAGTAAAAAAAGGCAAGAAATGTCAAAGGTGAGCTAGCTTTCTTAAGATCCCTGGGAAACATGTTCAAACCTGTCCTCAGTTTGCTTCTCTGAATGCCTAAAAATCATGTATTAATGAAGTTTTTCTGTCACCAAACTAAGTAGCAAAATTACATTAATTGTCCTAAGCACCTGATAGTGAAAACTGATGTGCTTAAATATATCTGACAACTTCAAGGACTGTGCATTTACAATGTAACTTCCTAGGATTAACAGAGATGCTCATCCAAAAACTGTTTCTTTTCTTTGCTTACTTACACTTCCCAGTCTAGTCTCAAATTATGTCACTTCCAAGCAAAACCAAGCTGCCTATCTATTCTTCCATTTTATGAGGAAACGTCTTCTTTTTTTACACTAAATCTGTCCATAGTGATGTATTTAGACAACAAAACAAACACATTCCAGTGTCCTTTTTCTCCACTACCTAGACACCAAGAGTTGAAATGTGAATGGGATGGAGCCCAAAAACAATCAGTGGCATCCACAAGTGTAGCCATCGATGCTGGCAAGTAATGAAGCAAGCTGCTTGCTTTGTGTATGATACTGATTCAGAATGTTCCTACACTCCCTGCTTTTGGTTTTCTCCTTAAGCCTCAGTCCTGCAAACAGTTATGCATGAAATGAGCTGACTGGGACAAAGGTTCACTCCTGAACCACCAAGCATGCCTTATATTTTGTTTGGCAGAGCTCATTAGACAATGATGTTAGTGTCTCATCCCCCAGAAATAAAAATTGCATTACAAAAGTCCAAATTTGAGTACAGGGAGCCAAGAAATTCCTGGTACAGACTCCAGCCTTGTCTGAGCACTCTGTAGCCCTGAGGAGTTTGAATGGACCTTCCTCTAATTCTGGCATTTCAGCGTGAGCTTTGCTAATAATTGTCCAGTATTTAAAACAAAGGCTGTAATAAATACTTTCTGTACAGTTAGGTTTTTATCTCATCTGGGGTTTTTTGACATTGTTCTCACTTCCTCAGATGGGCCTGGTAAAGACAAGTAGGGACAGAGTCAGAGCTTCTTGTTGACTGAACACAGTCACATCAAGAACTCCAAAATTATTCAAAGCTATGAATGAAAATTAATGATCCCAGGCAAAGTAATAAAATTCAGATATCAGGAAGCTGTGTAAACGTATAAAGTGAAATACTGACGCGGTCACAGCTCAACTGACTTTTTGTAAGACTTTGGACAGCTATACTAGCTCAAGATTTGTTCCAATCTCCAGATAAAATACATAATTAAAAGAGTTGGGAAAATAACATTTGTGTTCCTTTCTTTTTGCAACAATGCTGTTTAGACACTACAAGAGAAAAAGATGCTGCTAGCTTTTGTATAATTTTTTAAGAAAAAAGCAAGATATAAAATACAATTTAACCACATTCATTCAAATAAAGATCATATGATACATTACAAAACATTTGGCCATTACCTTTTCAAATTTATTTAAACCCTTTTCTGTATTAGAATCCTAAATCTTTACTGTTAATGATCCTGAACAGTAATGTAATTGCAGATATATAGTTGCAGACATTATAGAATTAGGCATCAGAGATTCTTTTCGTTTGTAATTAATTTTGCTCTTTTGTTGAAATGAAGTGAACATTTGTATTGCTCTTCATAATAAATGAATACAGCGTGACTCAGAGAGCCCAGCATAATTATCCATACCTTTTACAGTAGGATGAAAAATTTTCACTTGTCTATCAAGCAAATCTAACTAAGTACAACAGTTACTGAGCCAACCAAGTGTGGGAAAGAATTTTATGCACAGACTAGAGGTAAAGATGCAACCGGCTGTCTTCTCTTTCTCAGTTACAGCTAAGTAATTTTTATTTACAAAGAGCTAAATGTCTGAAGTAGAGACAATACAAAACACTTCTTTATGGTTAACAGAAAAAAATGAAAATTCAGAAAATAGAAATTAAAGGCTCAGGCATAAATTTGTTACCTCGTTTGCTCTCTGTGAAGAGTGCTTTATTTTGACCAATGACAACCTTGTAGCATTGGTACCCAGGTCTCACAACATTTCGCACCATCTTATTAAATTTGAAAGTCAAACTAGAACTGACTGCACTTTCCTTAAAACAAATGAACAAACATATTTTGAAAATTTGGATTATTTTTTGTTTGTCTGTTGTGTTATACATGTCACAGTTCTGCATTAATATCACACTCTTTGCAAATTAAAGAGGTTAGTGGAAACAGACAGGAAGATGGTATAAAAAGGAGTCTGTATTCTTATCATTAATATTAATAAGCTTATTAATAAGCTCATGCCGTGCTATTTTACTTTACTACTTTCCAGGTGTGCACCCATAGGTGACATATCAAGACATTTAGGACTTACTTCAGCAACTTCTTGCCTTGAACTACAGCAGATATATCTTTATAGGATTAAAGATTAAGGAAGTGCAAAACATAAATACAGCAGTTGTGTTCTGTAACGTATTTTGTTGAATCACTTTTGGAAAAATACATCCAAATTTCACAATTCCTGTTGAAAATGCATATTTACTGGCAGTCTTGATCATTTAATAAATGATTAGTTCTTTTATGCTAAATTTTAGCCAGAGCAGGTTCTCACTGTGAATGCATAAACAGTTGTTTACAGAAACTTATGTTGGAAATCATGGCCCAAAGCAATCATTCATTTACTTCCAATCATGTTATCTACTGCTGCACTTCAAACTGCTTTGTTCAAGTCACACTTACTTCATCCATAGTCTTTGAGTCTCATTCTGTCCTCTGTAGTCATCCCCTACTAAGATTTTGGATTTCAATAAAAATATTTCCCACATTTATAAAAGCTACTGCTGAGGAGGAGGATAATAATGAACAGTAAGCTTCTGCCTTATTCAATCTATACCAGGTGATAAAAGAGTAAAATGAGGAAGAGAAACACATCATACTGCCTAGGTATGAGAACTTCTTGATGCCTTTCCTCTCAGAAATGTATGACTGCAGACTTCTTCCATCAACTCCTTATATTTTCCAGACTGGAATTAAAATACAGTAAAGTTTTTATGTTATTTTTAAATTTTGGCTGAAGCAACTTAGATGTAATGGGGAGGACGCTTATGTTGGAAAGTCTTGTGTCACAGCAAATCTTGGCACATAAGGAATTCACTGACTTAACAGCAGAAGTAGCACCATTGAGTTTAAAATGTTGTTCCATGGGGGTTTTTTATGTTTTTATGTGCTTTTCCAGAAGACAATAATAGGATTATTACTGTCTGATAATAACTTGATTTTCATTCATTTTCTCCAATATTAATCATGTCTGTAAAAAATGTATTCTATATAGTCACAGTGTTCATATAGCCACTTTATGTAGAACACCAGCTTTTTCTAAGACTGCAATAGTAATGTGTTCAAGTTCAAGGATCTTCCTCCTGACATAAATCTTTACTGTTTTCAAAGATATTAAATATTTTATTTTTTAATAAGTTGGCTGACAGAGAGCAACAAGCCACTTAGGCTGAGACATCAGTCATCTGCAAAACTCTTGGTTGGTTGATTGAGTTCTTCAGAGGACTGGAGGATAAACTCACTGAGAATAAACTCTCTGAGAAATCCATTCTTTTGTTTAGCTTTTCAAGTGTTGAAGGATATTGGCATTAGAATGACTTTTTAATATATTTTATAAATGCCCAGCTGTGCAAGCCAACGTCTGCCTTCAGTTCAACACAGAGATTTCCCCCTAGATTCATATAAAAGTGCAAAATTAATCATTTAGGCCTGCGTGAGCAGATTCAGGAGTGGAATGTGCTATTGGATGGCTCTCCATTATGGATCTCAGTGCCAAAAAAACCTGCACTTTTGGTACTTAATTCTGTTGTACAGCAACTTGTGTCCTATATACTGCAAAAATATGACAGGAGACAATTACAAGCAAGTTTTGTTCCCTCTTACCCAGACTGGAAATGTTTCACCTCCTCATATCCAATTGTCACCTGGGAGATGAGCACGAGGCCTTTCTCTAGCTCTTATAAAAGTTTTACACTATCTAGGAAATCCTTGTCTGCATGGTGTATTCCCTCAAGAGCACAGTATTACCCACACCCTCTATTAATTCTAGAGCAAACTAAAAAGCCCTTGAGTGACAATGTCTGAACAGGTTTCCTCTTAAAAGAGTTTACAAAGTACTGATGAAGCACGACAAGCAGAGATGCAATAAAAGTAGTTATGTTTGTCACAAGTCTGATTATTTCAACTTCAGACAGGTTGTTTACATTTTCCTCAATATTTGGGGTATAGAAGTATATAGGTTTAATGGAGGGGAAACAACAAGATGTGTTCTGCAGAGTAGACGATCACACAAAGGCTGGTGCATCAGAAAAGATTAAAAAAACACTATACAGGAACTTTGAGCCATATAAAAGCATGACAAATGGTATACAGAGACATAAGCACAAAAAAAGTAGAAAGTTTTCAAAAATCTTTGTATTCAGTTACAGGACTTGATTTGATGCAGAGAGAAAGAGGAAAAGAGTTCTACTTTTCTAAACCTCAAATATTCATATCAGTGAACAATGTAAGCAGCCTGTGAGGAGTCAGGTGAGGACCAGGCATGCCAAAAAGAAGACTGCCCAGCTCATGCTTTCAATTTTCCTACTTTAAAAAAAAAAAAAAGAGTTCTGAAAGTTTCATCTTACTGTAAGTGGAGGAAAATAAAAAGTAAATAGTTGTTTCTGCTCAGTTTACAGTTTTCTTCCCCACTCTCCTTTCCAAGCTCTCCTGGCTTGAACAGCAACACCCTAAAAAAGAAATTATACTGTGATTTCATCCTAAACTTCACTTTATGGACTTAACAAGTCTCTTGGATCTTGCACTTGGAGCTGTTAAAATTTCTCTGGAAGCTAAGAAGCACAGTATTTGGTGGAGGTTTTTTGGTTGAAAGAGGTGGGCTGAAGTGGTTTATAGCAGTCTCTCAGACTGTTTCAGCCAACAGCCCAATGACCAAAACCAATAGTTTGTACCACAGAAATAAAACTCATCAGTTTGGAAAGATGGATGCACTGAAGCCAGCATCTTCCAAAGTCCCACCAAAAGTCTGATACAGAATATGGCATCACTACCCTACACAGCCTGAAGAAATACAGTCATGTTGGCACTTCAGTCTCCACATGGGGTAAATATTTAGGGAACCCCTATTAAGACATTCTAGGAAACAGGGTTACACCAGAAGAGCATTCTGGGCTACTACTGAGCACTACTCCTCCTACATCTCTGCAGGGGAACAGGAGGTGGTACCATTGCCCATGGTAGACTACTACAACTGGAACAAGTTAGTCAATAGCAAACATTCACAAATACTTGAAAGTCATCACACAGGTGAGTAGATGACTTGAAAGCAACTTCAGAAAAGTTTATTTAAACTGGAACCATTCCTCTGTGCAACCTCCACAAATGTATCAGCTCAAAAAATTTACTTTCTACAACTACACTCCACATGGATTTTTTCATCATCACTACCTCTATTAAAAAAAAAAAAAATTATTAGCCTTCTCAGAAATAAACCATCATCACCACATTGCTGACTTGCTGAAATATAGATGAGGGTGAAAAAAAGAAAGCATTTTTAATTCAACTTATACGAACACTTGGACTATGCTGTGAATAAGTAATGGTGGAACAAAGGCACTTCACAACATGAACACTATAAATGAGAACATAGTGTTTAATTTGTGAGGGGTTGTTCTTTTTTGGCAACTAAGGCATCAATTGAGGTGTTCATGCAAATTTCAGCAAATACAAATACGTGATAAAATCTAGTAATTTTCTATAAATTCTACAGATTGAAAAAGTATTTTAAGTAGATAGGGGAACTTTATAAAATTATTTCTTTTCTATATACTGTCTAATCTAGTATAACTGACATGCTACAGTTTTCTTTTAAAACAAAAATGATCTAATCATGTTACTAAGTACAGCTTTTCTATCAACTGTTAATAACACAGTATTTAAGCAGCCACCAGAAGAGGAGCTAGAGCAGAACAACAAAATCACATTTTTATAAGGCACTAGCTGAAAAACAACTGCTGTGTCGAAGAGTATTTATACTTCTGTGCTACAGAACTCATCAATAAAAAAAAGAAAACGCTGAGTCTGGAATTTGAACTGCAAGATACACTTCTAAAATGTTGCACCAGTTCCACTGCACAATACCTGCAATAAAACTGTCCTGAAGCTGATGTAGGTAGCACTCACAGGTTGAATACCTGCAGCACACAAAATATTCAGCTCACAGCAGAAGACAAATCCATGTGACTGATTCAGGGAGGAGTTTGAGATCCATTTTTCATGTCTTTGATTTAATGTCAGCTACAAAAGACCCTTTGTCCATCCTGAACAACAATAAATTTCAAAGGTATTTTGTCACAAAAGGAATGCAAGGCTCCAGAGTAATTGAGTCTTATTAATTACCATATAGTTATACAAGCCTATCTTTTTCATAGACCAGTTATAGAACCTTTCCAAATTATAACTCCACCAGGAATTTAAGACTGGAAAGAGTAAGACCCTCATAATCATGAGCACCTGTCTTACAAACAAAACAATCAACTCCATTCATGCTCACAAGCTGAGTAGGACCTACCAACAAACTAGTATTCTCCAAATCCTTGCATCTGGAAAAGTGCAAAGCTTTCAACTGAACCTAGATACAAAACCACTAGTAGACTTACATTCAACAGAAAGCTAACATTTCTTATGCATGCTAATTCTTATGTTGAAGTCTATGAGATTACTTGCATGAGCTACCCTTATTTTGGCCTTCAAATCACCTAATCTAATATTCCACTGAAAACATAAAACTTCAAACTCAAGTGTAGTGGTCAGTTTTAAAGCTAAACTGAATTTGCCAAGGCCACTGATCATGTTACATATTAAGAACTTAAAATTGTCCAAATTTAACAAGAGTTATTCTCCCATGAACTCCCAAACTTTCTCCATCTGCCAACACAGTTACTAATGGAAGACCTGACTAAAAGCACTCACTGCACCAAAACTGTATAAACTGAGTAATTAACTTGAGAATGGGAATTTAGTCTTTCATCTCTCTCCAACTGGCCTTAACGTGAGCCAATTTCTGTTGATGTATTAGAAACAGAAGTCTAACAATAAATTTGGAAGGCACAGAAGAAAAAAGAACATGCTAACCAACTCCATTTGACCTACAGAATTACCTTAAGACATTAAATACCATAGATACCAATAACACTAGTTCACTTGGTACCATAGTAGAAATGACATAATATTATCTCAAAGTGTAAGCAGAAAATTTTGTGGCCTCAATTTGTAACTGAGCAGATTTTGTTTATGTGCAATTTCTTCACTTCATCTCCTTTCACAGCATTCCACTTCAGAGTTTTGTCTCCATCATTAAATTATAAGTGTGCTTCCTCAGTGTAGGCAAGTACTTGGAGATCCTCCTAAGCAAAGACATGTTTTTTGTTCTTTAGTTTAATTCAACAGACACACTACTGGTCACCCAGCAGAGGAACAAATTTTGCTTGTTTCCCCCATGGAAACAGTTACAGGAGTATGCTTTCCATTTGGGAATACCCTTAAGGCCAAAAGCTTAAGAGCAGGAATATCAGCTTGTGCAGTTCTCTTCTAGGGATGCTGTACACTGTTAGCCTATGCAAGCAAAAGAGAGGAACATGTTCTGAGTAGACACACGTAACGCCAGATTTACTTTTTCAGTACAAGTGACAGAACTAATTTGCTTTGAGATTGATATCTCTTAGATCTGGAGGTGGTAAACTCTATTTTGGCTCATGTTGAGGGCCATTCCAACACACCTTCAGCATTACTCTAACTGATTTGGGCAGGGAGGTTGGCCCAGATGAGCCACTATGGTTCCTCCCAACCTTACCAATTCTGTGATTTCATGTAAGTCAAAATCAGCCTAGGCTTGTACAATCACACATTTAATTTGCTGGATAAGCACACCTTGAACTAGTTTACAAACATTTATTTCCCATTTCCACATAAATCGATGCAAGAAAATAACATAGTAAAAGAAACAGAGTCCATTACTCTTAAAAATACTATCCACGAATGACGAAACGTACTTATTTCCAAAGCAAAAATAAATTCAGTCAAGAAAGGATGCCTTCCAGTACACTTAGCCAGTGAACATGACAAAAAAACAATCAAGAAAAGAAACACACAACTTCCNTTATTGCGCACAAAAGGTGACTCTGAAGACATTACTTTCGGTGATACATGTTTCCTTGCAGAATGTATGCGAAAGAAGCAGGGAAAACTTTTAAGCTGGATATATTTTCTGCACCCGTTCCCACAGAAAACGGGTGTGAGAGCAAACCCCGACCCAGACTAGCAATACCTTCCCAACGGGACGCTAACCCCGTCTCTTTGTCTAAACCGCATTCAAACCCCACCAACGCCTCTACCAAAATCAGTCACTTTTTAGCCCAATTTAAACACGTTATTAAACGTTTCTCGCCGTTGACTGATTAAGCACTTCAAATAATGCTGTAAAGCTGAAGGAGAGCTCTTCCCTAGCAGCACCGAGAGCTGTACCTGGTGAGCAGCGCGGTGCCGCTCAGGACGGAGCCCGGCCGTGCTCCCCGCAGCCCCTCACGGCGGCTTCGCCCCGCACCGGCCCGGCGCGAGTGCCAACCGGCCCGGCCCGGCCCCGCCCGGACCTCCCCCTCAGCGCCCCGGGCCGCGCTCCCCGGGCCGGGCGAGACCCGCAGTGCCGCTCCAGGGGGAAATCCGTGACTAAGTGAGAGCCGCGGGACTTGCCCGCGGAGCTCGGAGCTTCCCGACCTGCGCTCCTCCGCCCGCCACCGCCACCCCCGCCGGACCTCCTTGCCCTAACCTCGCTCGTCCCTCCGAGGAGAGTCGGCGGGAAAGCCCATCCCCAAGGAGCCGCGCACCGCTGCCGCCCGGCCCCGCAGAGGCGCTCACCTCCAC
>VZTR01028161.1:232143-289157 GCA_013400775.1 Chaetops frenatus
TCCCGCGAGCCCGCCCCCCCTCACCTGGTGTCGGGCAGCCGCCCGTCCCGTCCTTGCTATCCCGTCCGCCCCGTCCGCGCCGCTCACTCAGCACTGGGCACAGCAGGCGCGCCGGCGGCCCCGGCAGCTGGGAGAGCCACAGGACGAGGGGCGGAGGCAGGCGAGGGAGGTGCTGCGAAAAGCCGAGGGAAGCCGGCGCGACGGCGGCCGGCGGANCGGACTGCAGGCAGCGAGCAGTGCCGGCTGCGCTGGGACAAGGCTTGGGGACACTTGGTGGCTGCACACAACTAGCTCGAGGGAAGGAACTACCACTGCGAATAAATTGTTTCACATTCCTTGGTGGGCAACGTGTTCAGGGTTAAACCAGCCTTCTCTCTTGTATAGCTGACTTCACCTTTAAAACAGACGTAACTACGTTAAGCCCTAATGTAAACATAGTTTTTCACAGGTAGCAGTCTTCATTGGATTTCAGTGAGATTCATACCTTCAGTCCATTCAGATTATTGGTAGTGTAAATGAGCTTCACTATCAGGACAGCAGAAAGCTGAAGCTGTGGCACTCCTCTTCCCCATTTCAATTGCTTGGAATGAAGCATAATCTGAAAAGGCAGAATTTTCAATAACTCATTCTATACCAAATGTTTAGGAACTGCTCCTTGCATGTGGGCTGGAGGTTTGGTCACTAGACACTGCTGAAAAGAGAAAAAAGCCTGGCTTCCGGGCATAGCTGGGGAAAGCACATCCAGAGGGAAAGGCTGAAGCTTTAAGCAACAACTACTCTCGGTGTTACTGAAAAGATAAGATGGAGAAATTCTAGGAACTCCACAGACAGCAGGTCTTCCTGAGGATGCAAGCTGTGATGAGTCCACATGATGAGCTTAGTTTTGTAGAGAAATACTTGCAAAGAAGAAATGGGAGTAGATGAAGAGGTTTGCTTCATTTTGCTTAGATCAATGGTGTCTTTGGATACTTTGGAGTTGGCATCTAGTCGAACACAAGGCCAGTGCTTTTGCAATACTTTTCACATAGGAAAAAAGGAGGAGGCATTTGTGTTTCTCTGCCTTGCTTAGTGAAATACCTTTCACTTCCTCAAAGGCTTAAGGACCACAAACTCTGCTCTCTTCCTAGCTTAAATCACCTGTGAGAATTATAACTCCTTCACTTCTGATCTGGATGTCTGAGCTCAATAAGGAAGAAAAGAAAAATTGTCCTAAATTTAGCAGTAAAGGTGTGATGTGTAAGAATATAATTTTTCTGTGAAAAGGCTTACCTAGTGATTGTACATCAGTGCTCTTTTGACACATCCACAAACAATGCACTTTACCAATGCGGCTTAGTGATGTCTCCTCAGAAAGGCTAAAAGGTTGAAGGAGGCTGGAAACTGAAGCCCAGCTTACTCCTGGACACCTTTCCCATTGGTAATGCAAGGTTAGGAAGGTCTCCGTGTGTTGTGTGAATAGTTACTGGTATACAGATAAATGGAAGTCTGTCTCCATCTATCCAACACCTCTGACAAATGATACCATGTTTTGGATAAAAATCAGACAGTTACTGAATTTTCAAGCACTGAAATGTAATTGCAGGCAGGGGATTTACCTCAAAATACTCATTCTCTTTCCACTCAAACCAAGTTAATTTACTAGCAGATATTACCATGCAATTTACAAAAGGAAAACAAAGCAATTTATATTTCTGTTTAAATAAACTGTGTATTACATACAACTGGGTGGTATCCAGTAACAAACTAGAGAAACTAATCCAAATTGATTTGTAATGACCTAAAAACTAAGAACTTAATTCCCAGTGTATTTTTATTGCTCTGCTTAGCTGCTATCTATGCCATCTATACAGTTCTAGGACTACACTGGATCTGGGCAGTGTTGTATGGAAGCCAAAGGCAAACTCCTATGCACTTACCAAGAAAACACAGACTTAAGCAGGTCTGAGGAACAAGCATGGATAACTGAGTAACAAAGGACTTTTCAATTCCACTAGTTTTGTCATGTTTTTGAGAAAACACACAAAAAAAAAAACCCAAAACGTTGCGTTAATTCAGATTGCTCAATGCCTCCTTTATTGTGCTTGTGCAATACTGAACACTAGTTTAGTAGGAACAGCAGGTGATAAATGCAGGTTTAAGGGAATGATACTTCCTTGAAGAGAAGTCTAATCTTCTCTCCCCAAACAAAATGATCATATGAAAACACCTTAAATAAAATTATTTTTTATGGATCTGGAAGACTCTCCAGAAAATGGCAGCACAGATACTGTTAAACAGGTGTTGATATCCAGTTTGGCCATGCATTGTCCTCGTGACTAAAATACTGGATTTCAAGGGTTTAACAAGTGAAGTGTTTTATTTTCACCTATGTGCAACAAGATTGAATGTAGAAACCCCAACAGTAACTCCAACAAAGTCAGTGACTAATTTCTCATTAACTTAATCAGAATTTCACATTATGCTTTCTAAATTGTCTGGAATTTATTAGTATTGGTATTAGTAATTTAAACTCTTTCTCTCTTTATGTATGTTTGTGTATGTATACATATCTCCTAGGAAGATAAGACATTACCATGACATGTTGCAGTATTAATTTCATGTTTATAATTTTTGTATTCAAATGGAATTTGTTCTAATTGTATAATTCATGTCTTGGTAGGAAAAAATCGTGTGTAACTGACCTGAAAGAGGAGAGGGGAGATAGTGGGAGAAGTAAGGTCTGTTTCCCTTTTCTTTTATGTTGTGAAGCTTTGAAGCTGTTGCTTCACAAAGGTGCTTGACAGGACTTCACTATTTCTTAGTGGGCAGGATTGGGAGGTTGCTTTGTCCTATGATGTGTATATGGTCGACCCTAGGGAGCGTAAATTTAGAGGAATGACTATTTCAGTGAATCACATTAATATAATACCTTTTATGTAAAATCTAACTGGTCTAAAAACAAAGCAAAAAAAGGTAATTTCCATGGCTCTTGATTTTGTGGGGTTCTGTCTTCTTCTCTACCATGTGATAAGTTTCTGTGAACTCTAGAAACCGATTTGAGATAGAAAAAGCAGATAAAATAATTACACGTCTTTTTTCATATATAAATATAGTCCTTCCCAAAAATCACTCCTGTTCTATAATATCATATACTAGGTATTAGTCATGTAAATTACAGATCTTTACATAAAAAATAGGTTAGGGTTTTGTTTTGACTGACAGTAGCACTGGAGATTAAATAAAATTATCTATGAGTCCTTCAGTCTATTTTCTGCTTTCAGCATAACAAAGACATAAACAACGAGTGAGCAATTGTAGGATAAGGAAGTGATACAGACTAGCTGTGATGCTGAAATTATTTAAATGTATCAAGGGAGGAGTATCTAAAGCCTAATCTTAAAACTGCACATATTAGGCACAAAGTTGAGAGCTTGATTTGTGAAAAAGAGGCTGCCTCTCATAAAAATTTGTGCCTGACCAATAAACCTGTATCTTAAAAAAGAGTCCTTGGAGTAGATACACCTATCTAACCTTCTAATAGAATAACTACTTATTAATATTCTCTTGTCAGAAAGTGGCATATAGGTGTGGGTACCATGAGCGCAGTGTTTGCTGAATGTTAACTGAGCCAATATGTTAAAGAAATCTCTTAGATATGTAATCATTAAATAAGGAGGTCTAGTCTATCCAGCTGTGATTTTACATATGTTGTCAAATACTAAGTACAACACCCAGGGTAAGATTTCCTCTTGACTGTAGTAGTTTCTTCACAAAAAATTAAATATGTAGTATCTTCCTTACTGAAGGTCTGGGAAGGATATTAAAATAGTAATACTAAAAACAACTGTGTCTCTGTGATTAACTTCTAAGCCTTAACTCACCAATGAAATATGCATTTCACTACTTGTATCATAACTGATGGCAAGTGATATTTATGTTCACCATGTTATTTGGCACTGCTGAATTCCATGTTGCAGTCTGTCCTGCTTGCAAACACGTAGGTAGCCATGTCCAGTCAGACTGTACTCCAGCTAAGTGTACCTATTGCACTTACATTCCAAAATGGGATAAAGGTGGAGGCAATTTGTTAGGTATCGAGGTCAAAAGAAATGAGAAATCTTTGACAGTGTTTTATTTACAAAATTTCATGTACCTTACATGAAGAGTGAATGATTATATGTAGCAGCAAGATGAGCATTCTGTCCTTTTGGGTAATCAGGCCTTATATACTTCACCCTCTGCAAATGTTCTCATGCAACACTCCATTCTGTGGAATTGAGACCCTGCATTATTACCTGCTGGACTAAAAGGTGAACAGAGCACAAACTGTAATGCCACTTAAACACAAGAAAAAGATATTTTATTGTGAGAGTCATTGAACACTGAAGCAGGTTGCCCAGAGAGCTTCTGAAGTCTCTACCCTTGGAGATGCTCAGAAGTCCAGATACAGTCCTGGGTAACTGCTGCAGCAACCCCTGCTCTGAGCAAGAGTTTGGACTGGGCTATCTTCAGAGATCCCTTCCAGCCTCAGCTGGTCTGTAACACTGTGAGAAGAGCTTTTGCTAACACTCTGCTTGCCCTTAGAATAAAATACCCTTTTGGCCAAGCAAAGGACAACGATCCTCAAATAGCAAAGAACTTGAGCAGGATGAAAGGCCCACAATACCCAAAAGCCCAGACCAAGGTGCTAATCAACATTATGGGAAACTACAAGGAAGGGTTGCCAAGGAAAGCAATTCTGAAGAGAACACCTGGAAAGGACAATTAAACCTTTCAATTCTCTATTTAGGCACTCACTCTCTTTAAATTGTACTGACATTTATATTTCCATTAAACAAACATTTTAAAGGAGTTGTAACTTGTCCATAAAAAGTAAGTCTGTGTGGATCTTGGCAGGCAAATTCTGATTCTGGGAACATTTCACATTTTTGCTTTTCTTTTTTTAAAACTTATTTTACAAAAAAAGCTCTGTTAACCTCTGAAAATTGACACTGACTCTAATGGTTCCACATTAAATGCTCTTTTGTAGTAAGACTTTTATCACAGCATGAACTGTTAAAATTAAGCCAAGGAGGTTACTATACCCCTGTTGCTTCCTAGTCTGTGTAAATGGTAAAGCAACAGAGAAAGACCTTTTTTATCATGGAACACTTTTCTAGTGTATGGTTTGCAGTGTGTATCTTTCACGTACTAGGGAAAGGATTTTAGCTTTCATGCCAAGTCCTTTCACCCCTGACAACATTTTTTTTCCTTTTACTGAGAGGAAAACTTGTGTTCATAGTTGTCCTGTCTTAACTCTGTGCTTGGCTTTGCTGTATCTTTTAAATAAAGTATGTCTATCTCAGCTGCAAAATAACAGATGGATGGTGTAAAGGCAGAGTTAAATGTAAGATGCCGTCATGTTTTGAGGAAGGCAATCTGCTTTTGGTGTATCAAAGGAGAGGAGATTTCTTTCCCCAGTTTAATTCTGTAATTTACCCCCTTGTTTTGTAGTGTTGATCTCTGCACACTTTACTGCAAGTGACTGAATCAGGGAGTATGGAGAGACTTTGGAAACTGTTGCAGTACTTCTTACAGACCTTTCTGCTGAAGTTTCAATTTCCTTTTCAACATTGTCCATCTCTCAATCTTTTTGTAATTTGGAAGAGAAAAAAGTCGTACTTAAGAGGTCAACTAATCCACCCTGCCTTTGGTTTTACACAAGCGTAAATCCATTCCACAGTGTTTCTTTTCAATCATACTAAAATGCTTGGAAGGAAAAACAGAGTTTGAAAAGCTTTTTTCAGAACAGATCTTCCTCCCTGGCTCTGCCAGGGGTGCAGGAGTGTATATACACACGGAAGTCACAAACCTGACTGTTAATACTGGTATTCTGCAGAGGATTACGACAAAGGAAACATCTAATTTTCCAAACGCTTCAGTGTATGTAGACTTTGCAATAAATGATTTCTGAGTTGAAGACTGGAATTTCAAATACTGTCAAGTGGCAGCTTCTGGGACAGGTTATGTCCAGCTAGATAACCTACTACAGGCTGACTTTGTTTCAACAAGCCTTGCATGTGGTTGGAGGCAGATCGTCTGCATGGTAAGAACTATAACATAGCATATGGCTTATCTTCACCTGGGATGTACTGTAAACATTAGTGGTATATGTGATGGAAAGGGACAATAAAATGGTAGACAGCAATTAGATTGTTCATCTATAGAACAGAGATAATATTCAACCTTTTTCTGTATATATCATTGTTTGATACTAAAATAGTTTTTATTTAGTCTTCTAAAATGTTGGATGCTAACATGTGGTGGTGGCAGAAATCCTTTTGTCTAAGTGTACCACAGGAGTTTTAATAAACCTCAGCACTGCCATTAGTTGTGATCTGACTGACATTCTGACTGCTCTGAGCAGAAAATCCACTTCTACCTAGGTCATATAATTATAAATATTAAATATTAAACAAACTATAATACTGATAATTGAGATTAAAAAAGATGAGTACAAAGCCTCAAGTGCCAGGAAATTAATATTTCTCTCAGCCTTCTATGCCTGTCTCATCAAATAGTTTGGAATGTATTTTTAAAAGCTCTAAGTCTTTCACAAAACTTGTTTTTATTTTTTTAAAAATAGATTTTCCAACTGGAATTACTCAATTGATAAAAGATGTCTATATGATAGAAGTATTACATTTTGTGTCATTGGGTAACCTTGTTTTGTCAGGGTTACCTCTCTGTAGTCCCTAAACTTGTCTGGGAGGTTTATTTTGGGGGGAGTTTCCTTTTTGGTGTTTTTTTTCCTTGTGAATTATCTTTTATCACCTTCAGACTTAGGCTGGCTCTGCCACAAGTTTGGATGTTACATAATTTTCTAAAATATATTACCTCCAATATTAAAATTTATCAAGGTCCTGAATGTTTACATTACTCAGTGTAAACAGATCCCAAGTAATAGCATCTGTATTTCAAGTATAGCTCATTACTGTTCAAAAGGTCTGGAGAAAGTCTACACAATGTTTGTTTTGAGGACTTAGGTATTATTTGAGTGATGAGTAGGTCTTGTGGAAGTCTCCTGAACACAGATGAAATACATTCCTTGTATTTGTCTTTTGGATGTCGAATAAGATCTAGTCCTGTATTTCGGAAAGACCATGACTTTATTTTTAGGATCTTTTCTGTGTGATAAATTATTTTCCCTTAATTATCTCATTCTCTGGTTACTATACTGATTATAGGTTAATTTTTGCAAAGACACAAAATGCCCATTATTAATGCTGACAGAAATTTTTTCTGCATTTCAGTAAAGGCCCTATGGTGGTCCCTTCTACCTCTAGCAAAGTATTGAGCAGAGACTTCTTAATTCCAATTTTTATTAATGTCTTTGCCAAAGAATCACTAAGGTCTTAAGATGAGTTTTATTTAGCCCTCTTTATTCAGAAAGGTCTATTCAAATGGAAATGGATTGGAGAAACAGCTGATTATACTGGGTTCTTGGGTCAGAAAATGATCATGACCATGGCCACAAAAGTGAGTAAATAAATAAAAGGGACAAAAGACAACTGTGTTACATGTCTGAAAATAATATTGCCAAACAAAGTCAATGACCAGCTGAGATCATCATGTCCGCTGACACCTGGAACTTGCTTCAGTAGGATGCAGTTTTGCTGAGCTTGGCATAAGGAAAGTTGCTTGAAGCAGGCCAGGATGGATTTAACAATGGTCCTCAGTTCTCCAAGAATACTGTGGAATAAAAGGATAGTATAATGAAAAAATTTGCAAGAATATGGATGTATGTATTCGTACACTAGAATCTAATTTTTTTCATCAGTAGTTGTGTTTGACCTTACATTCCAAATTATTGTTAAATTCATTGCAAACTGAGATTCATATATGATATTTAGGGACCCCATATGACATTTCATGAGGTCTGGTCTTGGCAGTTTTCCACAGGTAGTATAAGGGCTAACCTTATACCTTCCAATAACTTCAGGAAAATTGTATTTGCAAAGTCTTTGGCCAATACAGTCTTGGGTATCTTGCATCTTTCTTATCTTCTAAATTTTAGTTAGCCACTTATTAGCCGTGGTTTCTTTGCTTGCTGATATGTACATTTTTCATTTTATTCAATGATTTAGTACATTAAAATATTAACCCACAGAAATATTTCAATTTCAATATAATTATTCACATTAAACTAATGATTGGTTCTTTAAAATATTAACTCAGCTTTACAGTATTTTCAAAGAGTTGTCTTCAAGGTTTGTCTTTCAGGATATTAAAATATGTTAAGCTGAATAATTTGACTGCAAATGTATGACATCTATGAGGTAATTTCTGGGATCTCTTTGTTCCAGAGATTGTATCAGGCAGAGGAAGTCTAAGAATGATTACAGTCACTAAGGACAAGATAAACCAGAAGTCACAGAGAGCATCTGGCATATGTTTCTCTCTGCCCCATCTATACAGGTCTCAAGTTCCATATTTTGCAGCATGGTGGAGTGAGAACATTGTCTGAGCTGCACTAAAAACATTTAAGATGTTGTAAAAGTAAACAGTTATTGTTGCTTATAAAACGTGACAGAAGCTATCCTAGAGCATGTGGTGGGTTGGCCTCCTCCAGCTGCCAGGCATCCACCCAGCTGCTCTCTCATTCCCGCTCTGCAGCAGGACAGGAGGAGAAAATACCATGGAAAACTCATGGTCAAGATAAAGGCAAAAACATCAGTAACCAATTACCATTACAGGCAAAACAGACTCAACTCAAGTTGGGAAAATTTAGTTTATTGCCAAGTAACATTGAGTTGAATGGTGAGAAACAAAGGAAAAAACTGAATTGTCTTCCACCCACCCCCTTTTGTTCCCAGGCTCAAATTCACTTCTTTATTCCTGACTCCTCTCCTTTTTCTCCTCAAAGTGGTGCTGGGAATGGGGCATGGGGCTCATGGACAGCTCAAGACAGTTCTTTGCTGCTGCATCCTTCTCACACTTTTCCCTGCTGCAGTGTGGGTCTTCTCCTTGGGCTACGGTCCTTCAGGATAAACCTGCTCCAACACGGGTCCACCAAAAGATGCAATTCCCATCACAACCTGCTCCAAGTTCCATGTTTTGCAGCACTGTGGAGACAGAACATTGTCTGAGCTGCACTAAAAACATATAAGAAGTGGCAGTAGATTTTAAAAGAAAATAGAACCTGCTCCAGTGTGGGCTTCCCATTGACTGCCATGGATATTCCTGGTTCCACCGCTGGCAATGTGGATATCTGCTCCACCATGACATTCTCCATGGGATGCAGGGGCTTGCTGCCTCACCGTGGCCTGCAGGGCAGTCTCAGCTTCAGCCCCTGGAGTGCCTCCTCTCCTTTTTCACAGTCCTTCGCTGTCTGCAGAGCTGTTTGTCTCTCTGGTTTTCCTCATTCCTCTCACTGCTGTGTGGCATTTTGCCCTTTCTCCCACACTTTTCCCCTGAAGTGCCAGCACGTTGGCTGTGGGGCTCGGCCTTGCCCTGTGGTGGGTTGGTTGGAGCTCTCTGGAACTGTCAGGGCCTGGCACGGGCCAGCTCTGGCTGCTCCTCACGTGGGCCATCCACAGCCCCTTTGCCACTAAAACCTCTCCACCAACACACAAGGCATTGCATTAAAGTTCAGTATTGCTTTTCAGACTGTGGTAAATCAGAGTTTAGTTGTTGGAGTTAAGTTGTGTCAGTTTGAGAACAGCTTTGAATGAGGACAGAGCCCCAGAAGTCCTCTAGTGAGAGACTGACACTTTGGAGTGCAGACTGTCCCCCAGTGCTACAAGATGCTGCTGAGACAATAGCTTTATTTATGGTTCATGTGGCTGTTGCACATCGCACTGGTAACAAAGTTCCACCATTGACTAATGAAGTATTTTCACAAATTACCTAAGTTAAAAAAGCAGGACCTGCATATCCTAACTTGATCATTTTGCCAAGAAAATATGTTAAATTCCAGTAACTACATTTTACACGAAAGAAAATGCCCTTTCTTTTACACAGAGACAGAACAAAATGGCCACTTTGCTGCAAAGCTGATAAAAATGTATTTCTCAATTTAGTCAGCTATCTCTAATTCCATGTACTTTAAATATGCTGACACTTCAAATTTCTTTTATGTGTACTGGTTCTCCAATGTTGCGTTAAAGATATAATTGTGGCTTAAAACATGCAGCTGTTGAAATACAAAAATGTTGCAAGAATAGAGAAAATGTAGATTCTTTAGGCCCTGGTAACTCATCCTGGTAGCAGAGGTTTCAGTACTATCTTCAAGCTATTGAGATGTTCCTGGTGGGACAAAAGGAGACTTTAAGACTTCGTGTGTGATTGGAATCTATTTTCACAGTTGATAGCTGGAAACCAAAAATCTTGAAAGTGCTTATGTAAAGATACAAATAACATTAGAACAGAAGAATAATTTTCTGGGAAAAATGGGACTTTCTTCCTGGATTATTTTTCTGACTTGTTTTGCATTATTGTAGTTCCTGACTTGTAAATATCTCTCCACTCGTAATGTGTATTTATATAATATATAGTATATAATATGTAATTAATATATGAAAATATTATAATGTAGCAAAATATCTCCATCAGTCTGAAGAATATGTTTTTAATGCCTGATTCTCTTCTCAGTTTGCTTTTGTAGAAGTATAAATTTATCCTGAGTTGCAACCATGAAACATGTATCACCCCTTGTGTGAGTTATGTATTTAATATCTATATGAATTTATGCTTATCTTTTAGCCATGTGTATATGTGAATAATAAATTGTAATCATCAATGTGATTAAAAATTCAATTTGGCTTTAATTATTTAGCACCATAAAAGCAGAAATTCACAACTTTTTCTGAAATGTAGTAACAAAGTTAATTTGATCACATATGTAGCCAACAGTGTATTCACCAAACTTGAATTGAGAAGTACTTTTGAGTGATTGTTCTCAGCAAGTAATTTATCTGAAAACATTTACTTTGGTACGAAAAGTACTTTTTAATTTTCTTCTGAATTATTTTCAATTATTAAGTCACTATGATTCAAAAGAAAAAAAAGAGAGTGTCTGGTTGCTGAGTAATGGTACTCAGTTTGTTTGGACAAATCCATTGTCCTTGCAGCAGTTTTAAATATTGTTGTTCAAGGAAGGAAGTAAATTCATTTGCCTGTTATCACTGTGTGGGCTAAATATCCAAGCCTTCACTGGCTGAGATCCATTGAACTCTCATATCTTCACTGACTTCATTGTCAGTGTAAACTGGATTACCATGCCAAATACTTACATGCATTGATACTTTCAGGTACACTATTAACAGTGAGCTTAAGGGCCAGAACAGGAAAACGGAAATTAAAGCCTATCTTATGGATCTCAGTAAAGTGTTTAACTGTTCATGGTTCGTTTTGTTTTCAGGTAAAACAGTTATATGATGCTCAGCCCTTTGTTGAGCAAACCAGGGCCTGACTCTTCTCAAATACTGAAGCAAATCTGGCATGACACTTGGCTAGGTGTTATGCTCACTCCTCTTCATCCTCTTCCATGGAAAAATAAGCTAAAGGTTTGGAATTTGCTATCAGGCATGACTGAGTGAAAGCTTTTTCACAGCTGTTGGTTTCTTGCAGGCTCTAGATATTTTCCAGTAGTGTTCTCCCGAGGAAAAGGCAGTGGCTACTCTCTGCAGCCCATAACACAGATTGTAGCGTGGGCACAGTAATTGATTAGCATTATCAGCATTATTAGGAACCACTCTGCTCAAACAATTTTAATGTGAAAAATGTTCGCATTTCCTTATAATGTACAACCTCAGTACATTTTACTCTATCCTTGAAACATGAAAAATATTCCCTTGCTCTTTGCATACACATTGATAATCAACTACCGCCTGAGCTTCATCTGCTCTGCATCTTAGTCAGGACCCATGTTTTGTGACTGACTGCAGCTTGGAGAAGAGGATGAAGCATTTTCTGGAGTTGCATAAATGCCCCTTTGACGCACATGGTTTTCAGAAATTTTGGTGGAGATTGAATTACAACAGTTTGAATTGCAAGCAAAATGGGTGGAGCTGGGATAGGAATAAAGATGACCTGGTTTCTTTCTAGTGTCTTGCTAACGGTAGATGAATATCTCTTGGCATCATTCAAAGTGTAAGAGAGAACATCTCTTTTTGATTCAGGCAGGTTCAGACAAGATCTTTTAACAGAGGCACAAGTGAGCAAAAATCTGAATGAGAAGCTGCCCAAGATACTCCATGGACATAAAGAGATGTGGGCAATGCAGTACCTACAGGTCTTGTTGCTGTGAATTTATTTCAGTTTGGGGGGAGAAGAGGATGTGAAATATATCCCAATGTCAAATCACCAGAGCAAACACAGAAAGGATGATGCTCACTCTGCAGATGATGAGCTACACAGAAGCAGGGTTTAGAGAAAATTCACAAGGGAAACAGAGGGATAATTCTTCTCTCCTGTCTCCCAGCCCTGTGTTTGGGTGCAAGAGAATTATTCTTCATTTATGAAGTGTATTTCTGAGTAAACAAACTGCTTTCCTATGGAAAAAAAGAAAGTACTTATTTGCTCTTTGTTCATTAAAAATCTGCTGCTATCCTTTGCCAAAATTTGTCATAGATTGAGTCAGAAGTTTGGCAGCTCTCTCTGATCTGCCCCCATGAATATTCTCCCCATTGTTAAATTACTTGAGCAGTAATGAAACAGAGAGCTAGGAGCTAATACTGCTGCTTTCAACTACACTTTGAATGAGAATCAGAGATAATGTTATTTTTACAGATGACTGAATAAATGAGGATTAATAGAGGCATAGCTGTGAGGATTAAATAATCAAGAATCTCAATTGGATGGAGAAAACTCTCATAAAATGTGCTAGGAAAACGTTATAAGCATTTTAAATAATGATTGTCAAAGATAAGACATATTTTTAACTACAAAGCCTGGAAATTCACCCAGATTTATTAATATGAGTTATTCCATATACCAAACTTAGGTACTGTGGTCTCCCACAAAAACAATAGGTAAGGGTAAAGGGTGAAGGTCCTCACAAAGAACCTTTTTTTTTCAGGGAAAAGTAAGAAATTAGAAGCCATTACCATTAAGGACTGCAGAGAAAGTCTCTGGGGGTAAATTCATTAAGAAAGGCAGGTGTAAATTCCCCAGGCATAGCCACTCCATGCATATTCATGGATACTTCATGGATATTCATGCTGATCATGCTTGCTGTAGAGTCCTTTATCAATGAATGCTAACCAAAAACTACAGGATTTTCAGATGCAAAATTACATTTTGAATGGTACTAGTGTTATTGCTCCACAATAAATAACTGTGAAAGTGCCAAATATACCTGAGCTTCCCCTGCAATAAATAGAAATATCTGATTATAAAGAAGGCAATTATAAAGCAATCCAGTTCCTGTGCATGTGTGAAGCGGATGTTTGCTGTCATGTCTTAGACAGGCTAAGGTAACTGTACCACATCCTCCACCTTTCTCAGTGGTTCCTCCTCCTCCTTTCAGATCACGTCCTGCTTTGTACCAACACAGCTACTCGTGTCGCCACCCATTCAGCTGGGGTTGCTAGCAAGGATAGCTCCCACCTGGGTTTGTGCCTCAGCCCAGGGCATGAGGGACCACACAGGACACCCCTGCATGAAGACTGGAGGATGGCTCTGGGGCAGGAGCTGGGACCAGCAGGGATAGAGGTAAGGAAGGGTCACTCATTTCAGTGGCAGTCTCTGCCTGAAGTGCTCATGGAAGTGCTGTGTCGGTAAATGCAATCATTCCCTGTTCTAAATTTAGTGAAAGGGGTGATGCCAGATATCTCTGTGTGGTAACTGCTAGCAAATAATTAACACCAAATGTCAGCCAGTTAGGTGCTTCTTGTTATATATTCAAATTTTGAGGGCTCAGTCACAGAAACAGACATTCTTAGCAAGCCAATGACACCTGTTTTCATCTTGGTTTCGGTGGTGAATCTGCATTATGTCTTTCTCAGGACCTGGTGTTTATGTCCCAATATTTAGAATACAGACTTTTTGTATGGAGGTGCAATTAAGAGGGCATAAGATATCCCATCACAAAAGGTGTGCAAATAAAACTATTCAGTTATTGTATGAATGAGTGATTGAAAGGTGACAAAGTTCCCACTCGCACCTGTATGCCATGTATTTACAGCCAAAAGAAAAAGTGTCTAAGCTGCAAACCCTGTAAATCACTACTGGGTGCTGAGAAACTTTGTCATCTGCGTGGGAGGAGAAGTCAGGCAGGACCTGATGCCTGAGTAGAACAAGTTTACTAATATCTGGACATCCAAAAAACAGAACAAAAGTACATTTTGTTCTGTAAGACACAGTGGTCTGGATCATGGGTATTTAAAAAGATGCTTACAATATCACAGTTTTTACCCCATCTCTTTATGCTTAACTTTTTTTTTTTTTTTTTCTGTGAAAAGGTGGTGTTTGAGAGAGTTTTCATTTATTTGACTGCAGTAAAACAAAAGTGGAAGGAGAAAATACATGTTGTTCCGGCTTCCTGTCTAAAGACATCTGGGTCTTTATTTGATTGCTTAAGTCAGTGGTTCCCAAAGTAGGGCTACAAATCAGTTATAACTTACTATGTCATAATAAGAGGCTGGAAATATATATTGCTAGATTACTAGGTAAAATACATAGAATTTTAGATTATTTGTGATACAAGCATGGGAAGATTAATGATAATCTCAGCCTGTCTTTCAGTTTGTGGACATACAAAAAATGTTCATGGGAGACAATAGTTTCTTAGGGATATATTGAAAGTGTTTTAATTAATTCACAGTAAAATCACTTTACATGTCAGGGGCTTCTATTCTCTTCTTTAAGCATCAGAATGCATTTCTCATCCATTACAAGATAGAGCTCATTGTATGTGGTGATGACATGAATCCTGGTAATTCTGGTCTGTACCCATAGAACTCTTCTTGCTGTATTTGGGTAGATTGTAATTCTGTGTTGGTTCTGCTTCTTGCTAAAGTGAGACACAATTTGTTGGGAAACTTCCGTGAAGCCTATTTTTATAATATCTGAATCATCACATGTACCTGGGAAGGTAAAGAGCAACGTTAGTAATGTATTTTCTCATGCACAGCCCTGCCCAATGCAGTATGTACACAAGAAATCAAAAGCAGAAAGGATTAAAGACAAGGAGCCACTGGGATAAGAAAAACAGGTTAGGGCAAATCAGAGGCAAGGAGGCTACCAGAGATAAGGAGGTTCTGGAAGAAAGCTCCCCTTTACTCCCATGTTTGTAATACACAAAGTACTGAATATTGTGAGGAGAGAGAAGCCACTGTGACCTACTGGCTTTTTCCAATGGCATCTGTTGTCTGTTTAGGCAGAAGCACAGCCCTGGGAAGCCAGTCAGTCCCTCTGGGAAGAGGAACACTTCCCAGATGAGGTTGTCAGCACACGGATTGGTGCCAAGATCCAGGAGCAGCAAGATCTTATCTACATGGTTTAAGACCATGGTCAAGCATGGCAGGCCTGGACACAGTAGTCCAATGAGGGCCTAGCAAGGGAAGCTTTGGACTGGAACTGTTGCCAAAGTTTCACAAAACTCCTATCAAACTTCAGCATAAGGCCAAGTAAATACCTAGAATTCCTACACGGAAGATCTACAGTCAGTATAAACGTGACTATTTTTTTCTTAAATAATGGGATCTTTATATTTCGATTATTTCCTTGTCCTCTAAATTAAAGTTTTTAAGAAGTACAATTAGCAAGCTTTTTTTTTCAATAACTGATGACTATTCCAAAAGGTATTGTGAAACTAACTGGGATCTGCACAAAATACCAGTTAGTTTATTTCCAGTGTATTCCAATTATGACATCTTCTTGGCTTGGTGATATCTAATGGTGCCAAGATAACTGCTAACATTTTTTGAATAATTGGATGATTTCACGGTAGTATCTAAAGTCATCTGATTTCTCTTGGACAACAGCCCAAGGTCTTTCAAGTGACAGAATAATGACCTAACTGCAGATGTAATGTATATTGCCTCCTTAGAGATTGTATTCAAAAACCTTACTAACCCCCACCATCTTGAATTACTTCTAGAGATTTTAGGAGACTGGTGAAATTTTACTGCAGAGAGGATAAGTTCTACTCCCTCCCTCAGTAGAATTCATTCCTTAAACAACAATAGGTCCCCAGATATTTCTATGATCACTTGTGCATATTAGTCAAGGAAAAGGACTATTAAGCTGATCCACAGATGAAGCAGAACTGGTTTTCAGTGTAAGAGCTGCAAAAATTTTAAACATGTCAAGTTCTTTTGGCATTTTCACCTGGTAGACCAGACACTCTTCTAAATTAAAACAGACAGGGTAAGTGTCATGGCAATCCTGGCAGGGGCAAATAACATACTCTGCTGGATACTAATCTGACTTTTCAGCTCTGTGTGCCTGATTTAAGGCATCTAAACAAAGGTGAAATCTCTGAAATGGCAAATGCTCACTCCTGCCGTTGACATTCTCCCACACAAAAACCCCAGGCTTTTTGACTTAGGCATCTAAATCCAGATGTGAATGCCTAAGTCTGTTCTCTTGTAGGAATATGGCTTTGGGAATTCTGAAAATGGAATTTATTTTTTTGTTAATTTTAGGATTTTAGGACTGAAAGGAGTTAAACTATCCAGCCCATAGAAGGACATTTCAGTTCCATCAGCTCATCAGATACAAATGAAAGGGATATAAAAAGTCGTGTGGGCTACCTGGACATTATATAAAGCTGACAATAAATAATGATGAAACCTTTAGATATTTTTTAAAGGCCTCTATTTGATCTGGCATTGTAAAGAAAGCTTTAGGAAAAAATAACAAACTTCGCTTTACCTCTTCAATCAATAAGAAGGTTGGACCTATGGTTCCCATGAGATGTGGTGCTCTGAAAGAGTTGTTTCTGTTACCGAACTACATGTACACATTGTTTAATACATCACTCATCTTAAAATTAAAAGAATACTTCTATAATCTTACTTCTAGTTTCGTTTCCTATTTTAAAAAATCACTCAGTGATCATAGTATTTTAAATTATATTTAGGCATGCTAATTGTTATCTAAATGCACCTTGACATAATTCAACATTAATGAAAACAGCAGAAGAAACGTCATAGAAGATTTGTGGTACTTTATCTTCTTAGTACCACCAGCAGTTCCAGCTGCAGAGGGGGCTACTAAAGATAAAGTGGTTCAGAACAGTGGCTTATTTTACAGAGTTTTAAATTGTATCTTTGCTTTCTATAATTTAGGAATAATAGCCATAATTTTGCATAATTGACATTTTGGTAAAATATGGAGATCATATAATTCATTTTGGAAATATTATGTGTACTGCATCTTTCTTGATCTCTGCCAAAGTTCCCAAGAACATAAAAGCAGGATAAGTGCTTCATGGCTTATTATGATCACATAGGTGAAGTACTAGGGAAAGTGAAAAGTGATTGTCTCATTTGGAAGTTCAAAAATATATATAATTTAACCTAGATCCTAGCATTCCAGAATGTCTGAATTATAAGGGCTGCAGCTTTCTACAAAATAAAACAGGAGTTGCTAAAATGCAGTTTATATTTCCTAATGAGTTACCAGCAGCATCCATTATGAACAGCAGAAAGTTTATAAAAAGAACTTTCCATTTTGGAGACTAAGCAAATTGGGTTTGCAATCTGAGTAGGTTAAAGGAAAGCATCCCATATTTACCAAACAAAAATATTTTCAGAAACTTGTAGTGTTTTCTGGTTACATCAGAATATGTAAATAAAAGCTGTGAGCCAGCATAAAAATATTGCATAAAAATGTTGCAATATGAAGGAAAAACTATTACATGAGATCACAGACACTATAATTATAAAATCATGTTTACAACTTGAATGTGTCAACTTCAGTTCTTGTTTCTCTAAAGCTATTAAAATTTCCACGTCATAAACACAGCTGCGAAACTACAGCCCTTCAATGACTTTAGGAGAGTGAAACTTCAGCTGCTCTGTTAAACTCGATATTTTACCCCAGAACTTTGGAAATTAAACTTCAATAATCTTGATGAGACCATTTCATTTGAAAGAAGTTGTATAAGAGCAGAGGCCCTGGAATTTCATAGTATTGGTGTATCAGTCTTTCCATTATAAATCCTTACTTAGAGGTGTTTTTTTAGTGTACTATAACATTTGGCAGAGAAACTTTTAGAGCTGTGAAGTTTTTTTTTAAATTAAAAAAATATAAAACTAATTTGACTGTTCTATATTACAGGACACAGTAGAAGAAATCAAGTCTGTCATTTCTATATCCCCAAGCTGATTGCCTTAAAAAGAGTCCTATTTTCAGTATGTTATAAATCTCTGTCATATGGGTGAAAATATTTAAGGTTTATAAACAATGAAAAAGGATAAATGATAAGACTAAAAAAGAATTGCATTTGTAATAAGCAGCTATTTCCTGTATTTTTAATGAATAAATGAATTAATTTATTCAACATGTATCTGTGATTCGAAGTGAATCAACATTTGATAAGGGCCCAGAGTCAGTGTGTCATATCTGAGCTAGGAACATGTTTTCCAAAGCCTGGGGAGCTACAGCAGTCTCTGGGATGCATTAAGGAGTGGCAGAGCAGAACTTGCCACACAGCAGCTGCATCTTATTCCGTTTTCCTTGGACGGCGCAGCTGCTGCCTTCGCAAAGCAGCCCGAGGGTGTGGTGTCCCAGACCCTGGAAACTGTGGCCAGCCCACGAGCTCCCCCCAAACAAACGAGGCCTTTTCAACACCTACTCATCATCAGCCAGAGCCCTCCCTGGTGGCCTCGTGGCCAGGATCCCACACACTCATTGCTGGGTCTGGGCTGCACTTCTGCTCAGGGTCAGTTCACAAAGATGCGCCAGCCAGTGTCCAGCCACAGGGAGAGATGGACCAGCTAGTGAACAAAGCTGGAAATGAGCTCATAAAACAGTACAGAGCTGTAGAGTGGCATTCAGGAGTGGCTTGAAGCCAGTCGACCTTGTGCTGCATGATTGCTGCTGCCAACATCAGCATGATGGTAAGAAACAGCAGCCAGGGCGATGGGGAAGGAAGGGACCATCCCCATCAGCCACAGCATGGCCACAGGTCAGCTGGATGAATGGGAAACTTAACCTGGGGGGGCTTCTCATCCTACCTTTCCTCACAGCCTCAGGAAAGAAACTCCATCTGCATTAACAGCAGAAAAAATGTCCTCAGAAATGAGAATGTAAAAGTCATCAATGGTATTCTTTTGGCTGAAGAAATCCAAAGACTAGATTTTTTTGCTTTTAAACCTTTTAAATTGCTATGCTAAGTTATTATGTGACATAGTGTCGTTATCAGCTTGGCATAAACATATAAACAATGAGATATCCTGTGGCTAAGTAGACAGCAACAATAGATTACTGAAATGAAAAATGACTTGTAATAGAGAAGTCAAAGCCCAAACTCACCACGATCCAAGAAATTTCAAATGCATAATGGATCAGAAACTGAGTGTTGACAAAACTGTTCAAAAATAAACAATTTGTGCTGAGAGCTGAGGAATGGTCCTTTCTACAGATTTATTTCTTCTCCTTACCTGATCACCCAAAAATGGAAGAGGATAGCCCTCAAAAATGTTGTATAAACGAATTCTTCCAGTGTTTCTTCAAGAACATACATAAATGTGACGTTTCAGGAAGAAATATTGTAAGAAACCCAACACTTCAACCTAAAGTACCCCAAGTCTACAACGCTTTTATTCCATTAAGACATGCATTCAGCTAACAATTTGAAAGAAAATAATCACCTTCATGTTTTTAGGCAAACAGAAGGAAATGAAAAGCTAACACAGTATAATGGAGTTGGGGATATGGGAAATGACATACCAGTCTGGTTCCAAGAAAATTCAAATACCATTCCAGCTTAATGATGGCAGATTTATTTTAAATTTTTTTCTGGAAAGGTGGTGGGAAGTCTTTTCACCTTGGGCAGGCCACCCAATAACTGGCTTTATGCTATCACTGGTCTTATCATGTGACCTTAACCTATATCTTTCTACTCCTTGCCAGTTTTGCTTACCTTTCATGCTTTCTTATCTCAAGTTACAGCTCAAGTGTTTCCCTGGCACTGTTCTCATTCACCAGGCAGTATCTCCTGTTAAGCACTAGTTAAACTGAAGGTCTAAAACTTTAAAACTTTTAAACTGAAGGTGGTCATCAGCTGATGCTTGAACTTGGGGATGATGTTTACTCCACCAGATATAGGCGGGTCAGCTGCCCTCCTGGTAAGATCAGGATGCAGCTCTTTCCCCAGCTGGGATGGCTCACACTCTCACTGGGCTAAGCCAAGTGAATTGAGATAACTGCTGAGCACACAGCATGTTGCTCTTACTGTTGGGTCCACCTGCGAAGTTCTAACTCTTATGAGACCTATGAGGCCATGTTTATGGCAAAAAAATCTTCTTCCTACCTGTGAATTATTCACACAGATGGGAAGGCACCTGTGAATGATTCACAGGTTCAACATGATCACAGTAAATTTGTTTTGCTGTTCTTAGTCTTGTGCCAAAGAGCTTAGGAAAAAAATTCAGGTTGTTTTTTGGTTTTTGGTTTTTTGAAAGTGTGTCTCATTTGACTGTTGGCTCTTCACTGTTAATGGTGATTAATGGTTAGTCACATACGTCTAACAACTTTTTCCAGTTGACTGCCCAGATGTCTGAGAGCTTTAAAGCAGGAGAAAAAATGAAGGATGATTATTAAATACTGATTTAGAAGAGAAGTGCTTTATTGAGTTTCTTGTTGCTGTATGTTAGACTATATTAAGGCAGGTACTCTGTAAAACAGAATGCTGTGAATCAAAATATATCTTCAGTTACATTCTACTGTAAAAGAAGTTTAGCTTACAGCTGAAGTTACTTAAAAGAGTATTTTCAGCATTTTATTCTATGTCAAAATTGCATTGTATGTGTTTTATAACACACCACTACCCGTGCTCTTTGTCTTTCCATCTGAGTGTGCACAGCTTCTTTGGGTGTTCCCAATTTTGACTAAATGGCTTGCTCATGTTGATTATATAATGACACATATTTCCAAGGCTGTAGTTGGGTGCAGGTGCTAAGGTCAACTTCTTGTGTTTTGATTCTCAGGAGGATCCTCAGAAAATGAAGCATCTGTGGTTACATTTATAATTATAAATCATTCAATGAGATCATTGTAGACCTCTTTGTTTTCATAATAACAGCATGTAACATTTTAAAGCACACAGATTATATACTGGAAACAATTAATAGGAAACATCCAACGTTAAAGTGCCTAGAACATTTCTCAGGCACTTATTTTTATATACTTGGAGGTAGTTCTAAAGTCATCACTTCTTTTTTAAGGCAAGTTCTTCAGAGATTTTTTTCCAACACTCTTCAACAAAAGTATACAAACTGTACTGCAAACAAAGGCAATGCCCAAACTACGCAGTAGTAGAAGAGTCCTTATATAATAAGAGAAGCTAAAGAATGAAAAATATGCAACCTATTTTGTAATAAAAATCACCTTTTATTGGCATTACTACCTTTTTTCCTTATTAAGGAAATGGCAGTTGGTACACAGTACTGTTTGCTCTACATGATATGAATGGAAATAATAAGCTAGTGTCTAAATATTTACTTATTACATTCTTCTCCTATATGCTATTCACCAAGTCATGCGACTTGCAGTTTTGCATAGGAAGATGATCAATGATTAACCAGAGGTTACAACAAATTACCTGGACATTCCCATAGAGATTTCTTCAAAATGGCTACTGTTTATTAAGGTGGATACACACACAAAGATTATATCCTCTTTTTTAGGTGAATTCGTTTGTGTCCAAATTAATGGCGTTTTTTCCCTATTTTTTTCTGTTCTGCATTGTTTGGTTGCTGGGGGAGAAACTTGGTGGTCTGAGTGTCAGAACATCAAGAATATTTACAAAATCGTTTACAAACTAGAAATACTTTTTCATTATCTCCAAATACTTTCAGTCAAAACAAATAACTGTTTAGTCATGCAGTATCCTGAAAATTTTCTGATTTTCTTGAGCAAACGTTTCCCACATAATACTTTGCTCATTTGTACTATTTTTTATGGAAAACAAACAAACAAACAACAGTTTTAATTCATATTTCATGCCCTAGAGGGTGGGAACAGCAAATAAAGGACAAGGTGTGACTCTGCAGCATGACTCACATTGTAGGGATTCCTGTGTGCCAGGCAGTGACCACCTTGACTGAATTTCTGTATGCAAGGACTGTTCTGACACTACCTGCACCTCTGGGAGGCATGGCAGTGGTGAGATCAAAGGAGAAAGGACAGAAACAAGTCTTAAGATAATTTGGAGAGAAATGGGAGTCCAACACAAGCAGGTGACAGTGTTGCACAGAACAGAGACAGAATTTTTTCCTCTGCATTCTATGCATTCTAGCTGGCTTCACTGTGCCACTCAGTCTGGGGCAAAAAGATGAATGAGCTCTGCATCATCAGGCAGGGAAAAGGTCTCTGCTGAGCCAGAAAGGAATAGAATAGAATAATAGAATCATAGAGCTGGAAGGGACACACAAGGTTCATCAAGTCTGGTCCCTGGCTCTGCACAGGATACCACCAGAAATGACACCATGTGTCTGAATATACAGATTTAGTCTCACAAAAAAATATCAGCACTGCAGAGCTTGTTGAGAAGCTTTGCATGTCTTTCCCTAAGTACATCCTGTGTGGGACTTCATTTGCCATTAAGGATGTGCAGGCCAAAGTGTTATTACTGTGAATCTCTCAGCTAACCGAGTACCGTGCTATGATCTGTGGGCCACTTTCCCTTGGTGCACCCAGGAGTGAATCCTCATTGTCTTTTTCAGGGAGTGATCCATGGGAAAGCTGAAACTTTCATTTGCTTTATGTCTGCATGCATGCTTCACTCACTGATGCCCATGTAACTCTTTATCTGTGATTGTACTCTACCTTGAATACCACAGAACATTCCTTCTGAAACCCAGCTAGCCCCTTACTTTCTTATTTTTGCCTTCACATAAAAGTCAAGGCAAAACACAGGACTATGTTTGTAGACATTTTCATATGAAAATGAAACACCTTTCATCTACTTCTGTACATGCACCCACATTTTAATATACCACACTAAATCACCTCTGATCTTGTTCCTGAAGAGATTGTTCCACATCTACTCTCATCACAGCAGTCTCTGTGCCACAACTACCAATCAGCTAGTGATGGCAAAGGTGAATCTCAAATGAGTATTTTGCTTCCTCATTGATTTCTACATTAGATACTTGTCATATCACTCTCGGAAAAGAAAGGTTGCTAAAAATACCTGCAGTTTAAAAGGAATTCTTTTACAGGCTACAGGAAGAAAGCATGAAGTCACTGATTGTTATGTAGAGTTCTAGATATTTATCTGATTCACTGAGTCACAGAGTTAATGGACTCACAAGATAGCTCATCACTTCTGCATCACTGCTAGTGTGAAACTATTTTTATACTACTTTGTCCAGTGCTTAAATCCACTCCTATATTAGTATTTTTTATTGATACGTATTTTCCTTAAGTACATTGAATTTTGCATTTCAGCACACCACAAAGATCCCTATCATCATTATGGTGCAGATTAAGCATGCAAAAAAAAGTCCTCAGAGTCCCAAGTTTATAGGTTACAAAGTAAAGCTTCAAAATATCATGTAGACTTGTAGATAATTATCTGAGAGATTCACTAAGTCACAGACTTATTAATGCATTAAGTCCCCCTCAGTATAATGAGAATGCTCATCTTGGTTCTAGAAGGTGTTGGTGTTTAAAATTCTGCTTTATTTTCTTTGATTCTGAAATCACACAAAACATCTTCTTTCTGGCAATCAGTACCTACACTTCCATATGAAATTATCTGCATTTTCATATTATGAAACTGCTGCCATGAATTTTCTAGTAAGCTCTTATGCTAGCACCCAGTTTTCTCTTATCAGTAAATTTCTTCCATGAGGTTTCCAGTTTAGTTACCAAGAATAATAAGGATATGCAGTTAGTGTGTTTTTTCTAATGTTTGCATTGGATGATTCCAAAAACAATTTACAAATTCCTTAACATCAACTGAAATGTTAAGCCCTAAAGATGACTCAGTTTGCCATCACAACTCATTAGTAAGATTCCAGGGAGACAAGCTATCATAGGAAAAGACATGTGTGCCCATCTGAAGTTTTCCACTTACAAAATCTTGATTTTTAGCAGTGTTTTGCAGAATAGATCCTAAAGGTTTCTGTTGACAGCTCCAGTCCTCACCAAGGTGTGTTATATGCTATTATGCTATTCTAATTAAAAATCATCAGAGTTTGGAAAGAAATTTGTCATTTTAATTCACATTCAATCTGTATTTTTTTGTTTTTTTAATAAAAACATTAAGTTCATAATCTCATAGCGACTAGTTAAATGTCTGAGCTCCTTTTCTGCAACACTTAATTTAGTGTAGTTATACAACTTCTTTGAAACTTCTTTGATGTACAGTACACCAGATTTAGTCAGTGAAAACTAGGATTGGCGCTTGCTGGAGTTCAGTTTGTCTATAATTCCCAGTGGTGTTTTCCTCAAGAATAAAATTAGATTGTCCTTAATTCTTCCATGTCTGTGCAAAGAATTAAACTCCACAGAAGTCACAGAAGTAATTAATTTCATCCTGTAATGGTCAAGAGGTTCAGTCTATCAGAAAGGTGACTTTCACTTCATCACTGGTTTTGTAACTACCCAGAGAAGGGGCACGAGGCTGAAGGGCAAACAGGTGCTGTGCTTATCTGGGGAGTAACTGCACCCTTGCATGACCTCCTCTCCAGCTAAGCCTCGTGCTTGCAAGCGTTTTGCCACCTTCTGATGATGTGCAAGAGTCCCTGGCATGGGCACCTGTTGTACAAGCTGGTAGGGAAGTCTTGCAGGGCTGCATTTCTGCTGAAAACATCTAAGTTTGGAATGGAGCTGAGGAACACCAGTCTGGAGGTAAGCTCAAGCTTACTTGTCTTTACTTATTCCCCCTTCCTGCAGTCCAGGCCCTGTGAACAATCAAAGGGATATCTCATCTTCCTGGAAGGACTTGTCTTTTCTTGTGTTTCTCGTCTTCCTGAAGAAATCTGCAGTGTTTGGCAAAGGTATGTATCCTCACATCATGTATACCCACTCATCCTTGCATCTAGGATATATTAACACATTGATGCCTTTCCTTGGGAAATGGAGTATAAAAAAAGGTGTCCCTAGATCAATGCATATTATTTTCTCCCCTTTCTACATATTCCTAAACCCAGAAATATAAATTACTGTGTAATGATTTGTGAACAGGTTGGTATGTTCATTCCCATACTTTATTCTGTTTTTAAAACCCAGATTTAAAAAAAGGAAAAGAAAAAAGAAAAAAATCAAAAAAATACAGAATAAGTAGCATTTACAAGATACCTGGGAAAATCAGATAAATGCTAGTAGTTTGATGGATATGTTGTCAAAAACATACAGGCTACTATTTGATCAATAGCTACTGCTACTTAGTTTTAGCAATAACACATTTAAATCAATAGCTCCTTTTTAATATTTTATGTCCTTCTACCATTAGCCTGCTCTTGTGTCTCTTTTTCATTGCTAATCAAAACTATTGGCAATGACCTTGACATTTTTCTAGGTTTTTAGTGGCTCAAGTTTCACTTAAATTAGCAGTCAGGGGAAGTTTTTTGTTGATTACAACTCACCTACATTTTAAGAACTTTGGTTGTATTTTCTTATTCCACTTGCAAGCAATTCTATAATTTTTACTTGAGAGACAAGGCTTAAATTAAAATGCTTTTGACTTTTCTGTTTTCATTATATATAGTATCCAGAATGTATCAAACTGACTTCTTATACATATCTGATTATGTGTTATGACTGCAGGATGCCAAAAAATAATTTCAGTCTTCCATTGTAGTAATCCAGAGAAGCCATTGTCACTTTGGGTCCCCAATCTGGATTTGCAGGGGTTTTTGAAAGGATTTTTAGAACATTTTATTATTTCATGATTATTCTGTAGTTGTGGTAGAAGGTATAGAAATTCAATCATGAGTTTTTCTGAGTTTCATTAGAAGTGGAACAGACTTTTAGACTCACAAATTCTAATTTTTAGGAGCAGAGTTACTGCACAGTTAACTACATCTCAAGAATTTCCTTCTATATTGAGACCGATGTCTGATAATACTCTCTGTGACACAGAAAAGCACACAGCATCCCATTATTTAAATTAGGCAGGTAAGGTTAATAAACAAGGCTCCAGAACTGAAGTCACACAGCAATTAAATAAGCATCAATCCAACACTGCTTTTTCACACAGACTACTTTCCTGTAAATGGTGTTTTAGCAATTATCTTATCAGTTGCTACTAGCTCAGCAGTGATTTATATAATTCTGCCTGTGTAGTTAGGCTGGTGTGAGATTATATCCATTGAAATGAACGTAGCACTTGCATTAAATAGCTCATTTACTTTTCAATGAGTCACAGGAAATACTTAAACCAGTTTACCTTGTACTAGCAAAAGCTTTGTACCCAAAGTTAAAAAAACCTCAGAAGTATTATCTGATCCAAAGCTTGCTGAAGTCCTTTAAATCTTTCCACTAACTGCAGTCAGTCTCTTATATACATGTATAATATATATACAATATTTGCATGTGCTCTCCTGCTGTAATTCCTGTCTGCAATAACTCCTGCAGTTTTTAGTGTGTCTCTTTCACTGGAGTTCATCAGATTCCTACAGAGCTCGGCTGAGAGCTCAAGGTACACCTGCTGTTAATCTTCCTCTATGCTCAGGGCTGCACCTGTGCAAATGAAGTCCAGAGGGGTCTTTCAGAGTAGGCTTGGCTGGAGGCAGACTTGGCAATCTTCCTAGTGCTGTGCAGTGCTTTAGCAAGACACTGAACAAAGCAGAGGGAAATGTAGGTGCTGTTTGCTTAGAGCAGAATTGCACATACTCTGTGGGAAGGCATCAGACAAGCACGGAAGCATTGAACGCCAAGGTCATGATTTTGTCTTGCCAGCCACTGTTTATATCAGCCACCCTTATATGTGTGACTCCACTGAGAGAGGTGTATTCACTGCCCAAAGACACACAGGAGCATTGTTAGCAACACTTCTTACAGACCAGAGCCAAAGAAAAACCTGCCCACAAAAGTTACTGAAATTTTTGGCAAGGAAGTTATTGTGGAACAAATGCCATCATATATACTGGGGAAAAAATATTACATGCATCTGAACAATCCCTTTCACACACAGATCTCAAGATGCCTTCCCACACATGGATGAATATTTTCTTTATCTGTGGGCAGACGTGAAAATTACTTGCAAAATAGTGGCTTCCTACGAGTGAAAGTGAGGGTGCATGGTAGACCTAAAGAAAATTATATTGAACTACCTTTAAAGCAGTCCTTGCTGCAAACTGAATGCCATTTATTTCTGTTATGACTTTTGGTTTTGCTTCTTTTTTCAGAAATGTCCGTACTCACTTTTCACATTGATAAATTCTAACAAGTGAAGCTTCACTGAAGTTCCTTATGCAAGAAAATACCAGTGAGAAACCTGCATAAAACTGCCCTTTAACAAGAAGATCATTTCTGTCCACCAAGAATCTACATTTTTGTCTCCTCCTGCAAAGGGAAACTTTTTTTGTTATGAAGCTTATGCTATAAATGAATTTCTGGAAAACTTGCCTATTTTAGAGATAGATTCTAAAATCAGTGATGCCCTAAAAATGCTGTTGAATGAATCCTGTGAGTTAACCTTAAACAAGTAAAATAATCAATATTTTTGGAATATGGATCATGTTCTGTACCATCATAATCTGGTCGGTAACATCACTATAATATTCAAAGTGTTAAGAAACTTCAGGGGTTTTTTATATGACTCAAATTCTCAATGCAGGAAGATAAAGGGTCTGATTATTGTGCAGTCAGCATTTCTTGGACATCAGAGTATGTTCAGGTGTCTCATTCTCAAAATAAACTCTTAAAAATTCTAACTCAGCCTTGAAAATATTGGCTGGTTTTTGTAGATGCACCAACCAATGTCCCAATCAAGGTCTCAGTTAAATTCAAAGAGTTTTAAGTTCAAGTTTAAGTTTATTCACTGTTGAAATGTGTAAAACGTATGCTTAAGGCTCAGTTTCTGCAGGCTTGGCACACAAATGACATATAAAGGAGCAAATTATTTGTAAGGCTTATTGCTAGTGACACAACAGCTTAGGAATTTTCAAGAAAGCAGTTTATAGAGACAGTGATGACACTGGGCCAGGTCTGAAAAAATTGGAGCTGTTCTGAGATATTTATATCCATCTATATACTTGGGATGATATACATTATTCTCTTCTGGAATGAGGTATTCACGTTCCAAGTATGATTTTAATCTGCAACTTCCATGTTCAGATAATGAGACATTTTGGGTATATTTTATATTAACATGAAAGTCATAATACATAATAAATTGAAAAGTCATGTTCTAAATTGTTACAAGCACCATATTAGGGTAGTGGCCAGTCCTAAGAGAGAGGCCAAGGACAGAAATGTTAACATTCTTAATTAAAAGATAGCAATGAAATTGATTTTATAGCTTTAGCTCTTCTATTGAACTTCAACCCTAACACACACCCCTATAGTGTGTGATGGTGCCAGCAGAGTCCTATTTTGACTCTTGAAGTTGTCTTTCACTCCATATTTGCTGGGAGATAGAAGCACAGTACTTCATACAATTCTTATTTAGGAACTATGCATCTGAGCTACATTTAGATCCAGATCAGAATCATGTGACTTGGATTAATTTCTGTTATTGATAAAGGCCTCATAATCACACTGAAAAAGCAAATACTAAGGTTGCACTGAGCACAACAGGTTATGGTAGTCTGTACAGCCTTTGCCTTGTATTTCACAACATGACCTCAGCTTTCTAAAATAGGTCTCCCATATATAATTCTATATAATTTATAAATGCAGGAGTGCTTCACAAATATTAATTTGTTTTTTGAAGTGCCCCTTTGTGGCATATAGGTACTACTGTAGTCAGTTTGTGTTGATACAGATCAGTCCACCTATACTCTCTCAAGGGTAAGTGAAGCTGATCTGCCCTGGTAGTTCATAGCATGCAGTTCTATCCTTGCTGCTGCTTCCTGGTGTCATAACTGACAGGAATTGGTAAGCAAGGTCTGCATCCTGCAGTCGCATCACAAAAGGGATCAGGGTCAGAACGACATCGTGAGCCAACTGCTACATACAGTCACATAACATCCCCATATCCTTCAGGCGTATAACATCCCCATATACATCCTGCCCATTGTAGAATCTGAAGGGGTGCAGGCACTGGCTCTTTCAGTACTACACAGGAACTCCATGTAGTTGCATGAAGTTTATGTAGATTCAGGAGGGACAGACCAAGTACCTGGAAGGGAGATCCTGGGGGTTACTAAATAAGACACAAAGCAAAACACTTGAATTCAAGAATTTCAAAGCTCAAGAAATCAGTTGAGATGCAAATGATGGCTAGGAGAGCACTGGTGCAGGAGAGAAATGGGAGTTTGCTTAGACTAATTTTTCAAGGGGATCTACTTCAGGTTTAGAGAGAGAGAGAAAACTGATCCACAAGGCCCATGGACTGAATCAGTATTTCCTCTCTTCTGGAAGTTGCTGTATGGCAATACACCAAAGGTATTTTCTCCTGTAGCTCCCTGCCTCAAAACACAGTCTTTCTCATGTCAGAGTTCATTTCTTTCACTTCTGTTGGCAAATGGGTGGAAGGCTCTGGGTAGTGCCTGAACAGCTGCAGCTGTTGCAACCCAAGAGATACAAGGGTTACAGAGCAAGACAAATGCCTGGACACTAAATGGGGAGACTCAGTTTTCTGTGGTCTGCTGTGTGTCAGACTGAGGATTTCCTGAAGAAAATGTCAACACAGAAGCCTTCTGGGTCTTTGGCAGCTGGGATATAGAGAAGCAATACCTGGTCTGTACCTTAGTAATGAGACTGGTGCAATCCAGAACAGTTCCCACCGAGTGTGGTCACACTGCCTACGCAATGCTCTCCCTCTGCTGACCCACACTTCAAACAGATTAAGTGCACTCTTCCCCTCTTTTCTTCACCTTGTCTTTTGTAAGCCTTTTAGGCTGCACGGTCTGCTTGGTTTCGATGAATGAATGCTTTTACTTGCATCTTTGGTTAACTTGACATGCATTAAGAGTGATTTCAAGATGACTGAATAACAACAAAGCATTCTCCACCCAAATACTCAGTGAAAATATAAACCACAGCACCTTAACAGTGCTGTAATATGCACTTCCTGTGCATCAGAGAATAACAGAGCATTCTTCACAAGGGCCAGGGCATGAAGAAATGCCTAGTGATTATTGAGTAACAGGGGAGGCTCTCTGCCAGGCCCGAGATACTGGGAGCCATGGCTGATTCGAGAGACCAATCAAGCCATGTCTTCCAGAAGCACTTCCGAGAGAGGATTCACAATGGCTTCTAATTAGCAGAAACCTGTGTTTGACTGTGGCAACAGCAATGAAAGTTGCAGTGTTATAAAGACACTTTGTTCCGGGGAGGGCAGGGGCTGAGGAGTGGTTTTTGTTTGGTTGGATTTTTTTACAGTTTGAATACTGCCAATTGTGGAAGGAGGGACAGGACATTTCAAGCAAGAGTGTTTTCGGAGGCAATACTGTAATTTCATACTGATTCAGGAAAAGATTGGTGTAGAAACCTCTGATTGTAGGGAAACAAACAAAAAAAAATCCTTTCTCTGATGAGGGGCTTTTAACCTGTTTTTTGGTTGGTTGGTTGGTTGTTTTTTTGGGTTTTTCTGGTTGTTTTGGGTTTTTTTTTTTTTNTTTTGGGTTTTCTGGTTGTTTTGGGGGTTTTTTTTGGTTTTTTTTTGTTTGTTTGTTTGTTTTGTTGTTGTTGTTGTTGTTGTTGTTGGTTGGTTGGTTTTTGTGGTTGTTTGTTGTTTTTTGTTTTGTTTTGTTTTGGGTTTTTTTTGCATTAGAAGCTCAATGTATTCATGGGTGTTTAGATTTTCCAGGGAGAGCCTCAAGAAGTACAAAACTATGTCCATTCAGCACTCTGAGGATCACACAGGTAGAGTAAGCTTATCCCCAGAAGATCAGCTCTCTTCTGGGAAGATCAAGGGTACTCTTGGAGCATAAGTACAACCACTCTTTGCTGAGACAATTGGGCAAGACGCAGAAGAAAAAGGGAGGTGGAAAAAAGGAGAAAAGCAGCCAGAAGAGGGACTTCATGGCCATGATATGAGAACTTAGTGACCCAGGGACCCAGGGGGTCATTTGACTTTGAAAGATTCTGCCTCTAGTCTTTCTACAAGGGCTGGTTGTTTTAAGGCGTATCTTGCAGTCTTTGAAAGTTTATTGAAAAGCATAAAGTAGCAAAAGAGCACCAGATGTCTGCTTCACTATCAAGCTTCTGGAGAATGACGTTCTATTTTCAACATGCTCATCAAGAGTGAGCTTCAGATTACAGCCAGACTAAACAAGCTTTATAAAAACGAAGAAGAAGAAGAAGAAGAAGAAGAAGAAGAAGAAGAAGAAGAAGAAGAAGAAGAAGAAGAAGAAGAAGAAGAAGAAGAAGAAGAAGAAGAAGAAGAAGAAGAAGAAAAGGAAGGACTTGCAAGGAAAGGTAAACTGATTTATTCATGCATGTGATTGAACTGCTGGAAAACGTGCATTAGATGAACCACAGACATAAAGAAATTTACTCCAACTGGTTCACTTTTGTTAGAATTGAATATTTGACTGTAAGTAAGTTTTGTAAAGCTGTCTCTGCAAGGACTGCAGACCTCAGCTCTGCCTTTGGTATGCCTGGAGGTTTTACACAGCCACAGACCTGAACTAAGGGATTCCTCAGTTCTATATGCCACTGTTCTCTTTTCTGTGAAAAACAACAGAATAGCACTTAGTTGTTTAGTGTGAATGCTGAGATGGTTGGGTTGAGCAGTCTCAGACCCATAAAAGAAGGATGTCACAAAAGTTCTGCTGCACTGGTAATATTTTTGTTGATGTTGAAAATTGGCTTGGATACTACAGCAGTGGGGTCTACAGAACATGCTCCAGAAAAAGAAAAAAAACAAATATTTGCACATGCTGGAAAGAGAGTGAGTCAGCAATTGAGTAGGAACATTAATCTAAACTCAACAATGAGCAACATTGTGATGAGTCTTGCTTCAAGCGGGGCATTCACCAGAAATTTCTCCCAAAATTAAGTTTTAAGAAGCAGATTTATCTGGAATTCTTTTGCTCAAAAGAAGTGCAAAAACAGGTGGTGTAAAATTGTTATTATTTTAAACTGCAGTTGAATTCAAAGGACTAGAAGGAAAACTCCTCATTCACTCCTGAGGCCTCATTTGGCTGCATGTATGCTATGGAGAGAGGATAATTGGCTAAAAAGACTCTTGGGCCATGTTATAACTCCTGTCTGGAAAACCATTGCTGTCCATACAAAAAGAAATAAGGCAGTGAATGGAATCAGGGAGGGACAAGCCAGGAGAAATAATTTTTAAAGAATTCCAAGAGTTTAGACTAATCAAACAACTCCATTTTCATGGTTATTTGGGTAGTCATTTTGACACCCTGCCAAGCTGCACATGCAAACTAGTAAAATTAATATATTCCCTTGTTAAAATAAAGCCATCAGTCACACAGTTGTGTCTCCAAAATACAGATAAACAACATTGTTCAAAAATTAGCCAGTGTCAGAAATTACGCAGCCTTCTGTATCAATAGCATTCTGGAAGAAGTCCAGACCTGTCAACACGGAAACATGCAGGATGATTTAATAACTACAGCAAGAAAAGTTTGTGTCCAACCCATCCTTAGTGAAGATGGAAAACTGTTAGTGTTCCCACACAGAATATAACATGTTTAGTTTGCATGTGATTTTATTCTGAAAACATGTGTTGTTATTGTGAAATCCATTAGCAAATGTTTGCTAAAGAGGGAGAACATTGTTAAAATTTTTACTGTTTATTCACTGAAAATTTCTGGACAATGGTCCTACTTGACTGACCTGATTTCCTTCTCTGACAATGTGACTTGCTTTGCAGATGGGGGAGAGGTTGAGAATGTTGTCTACCTGGACTTTAGCAAAGCCTTTGACACCATTTCCCACAGTATTCTCCTGGAGAATCTGGCTGTTCATGGCCTGGATGGGTGTGCTCTTGGCTGGATGGTGGGGCCCAGTTTGGTGGTGAATGGAGCTAAATCCAGCTGGGCAGTAGCAGTGTTCCCCAGGGTTCAGTACTGGGGTCAGTCCTGTTCAATATCTTTATTCGTGATCTGGATGAGAGGATCAAGTGCACCCTCAGTGAGTTTGTAGATGACACCAAGTTGGTTGTGTGTGTTGATCTACTGGAGGGTAGAAAGGATCTGGACAGCCTGGATTGATGGGATGAGACCAATTGTGTGAGGTGCAACAAGGCAAAGTGCTGAGTCCTGCGCTTGGGTCACAACAACAACCTCAGGCAGTGCTACAATATGGGGGAAAGTGGCTGGAAAGCTGCCCTGGGGAAAAGGCCTGGGGGAGCTTCACATGAGCCAGCTGTGCCCAGGTGGCCAAGAAGGCCAATGGCACCTGGCCTGTGTCAGCAATGGCGTGGCCAGCAGGGCCAGGGCAGGGATTGTCACCCTGTACACCTCAAATCCTGTGCCCAGTTTTGGCCCCTCATTTCAAGTAACATTGAGGTGCTGGAGCATGTCCAGAGAAGGGCAGCAGAGCTGGGGAAGGGTCTGGAGCACAAGTCCTGCAAGGAACAGCTGATGGAGCTGGGGTTGTTTAGCCTGGAGAAGAGGGCTGGGATGAGACCTCATCTCTCCCTAAAACTGCCTGAAAGAAGGTTTTAGCAAAGTGAAGGTTGGCCTCTTCTCTCAGGTAACATGCCATAGAGCAAGAAAAAATGGCCTCAAGTTGTGCATTTGGAGTTTTAGATTGGATATTAGGAAAAAGTTCTCCATGGAAAAAGTTGTCAAGCATTGGACCAGATTGTACAGGATAGTGGCTGAGTCATCATCCCTGGAGGTATTTAAAGGATGTATAGATGTGGCACGTGGCAACATGGTTTAGTGGTGGGATTGGAAGTGCTGAGTGCTCAATAACCATGTTTTCTTTCTTAAGTACTTAAAAGTTCATGTTTTATATTTGAGGAAAAGTAAGTTTCCTCCTGTAGAGTAGGCAACTTTTTGCAGCTTATGGGTGAACATTGCCCAAAATCAAGTCTGGATGGCTCCACAGACATCAGAGTAAGCTACCACAGCACTTGATGCTACAGTACTTACAACAACCTTGGACCTAGAAGTGTTAGTATTAGTTTATCTGGAACAGTCTTGGTCTTTCTTGTACTTAATTGACTTAAGCCCAAGTAAAGTGTTTTATCTGAATTAGTATCTGATCAAACATCACTACTGGTGCCTTCTAGTTAACAAGAAATACATGGCCTTATATTCCAAAATTAATTGTGATTAAACATTTCATATATAGGAAATAATATGTTCAGAAAGAATTCATATTTCCTGTATTCATTTAGCATCTTCTGGAAGCTGCAGCTATGTGCTAATGATGTAAAATGAATATTGATCCATCCTATATTCCTGATCATTATATAACATCTTGATCATTATATAACATCTGGAGATGTTGATCATTATATAACATCTGGAGAACTACTTCATTATAATAAGGAGATCTTTGCCCTGGCACCTCTCTTTCACAGACATTTCCAAATACAAGACAGACTTTTTGTTTTTGTTTTGTTTTGTTCTGTTTGGAAGCATGAATTGTTTTTTATTGTTGTGTCGTGTTTTGGTTTGGTTTTAAGAGGCTATGTTTGGCTGTTCCTCATTTTCAGCAAAACCAGAGCAGCCAAAATTACTTTTTCAAACTTGTAAATGGAAAAAGCACAGCTTCTGATGAATTTCACCTCCTTCAGCACCTTCTCTCCTCTGAAATATCAGAGGAGGACCCTGATGATCTCTGTAAGTCTGCTTTGCACATTTCCAGAAATTTGATACAGTTTACAGGAAAGGAAAGGAAAGGAAAGGAAAGGAAAGGAAAGGAAAGGAAAGGAAAGGAAAGGAAAGGAAAGGAAAGGAAAGGAAAGGAAAGGAAAGGAAAGGAAAGGAAAGGAAAGGAGAAAAAGTGATAACATAGTAGGGTGAGTGTGAACATGTGACTCCAGGAAAACTCAGTTAAATTTGCTGCTATTAATGGCTTTGAACTCTATGGGATTGGAATATCAACAGCCAAGTAATTTTGTGAAGTGCATCTTTAATAAGAGATTAGTATTGCAATGGCTTTAGTGGGTTGTCCTGGGTTGAAGAAAAATAAGAGATCTGGAAAATAAGAGCGACACTGTACCAAATTGTTTGTTTCACCAACTGTTCTGTTTTGCCCAAGGAACTTTCCAAATATCTCAGCCTTGGGCAGTAAAAGTAGCTGTTGAAAAAACACTAGCAGAGCTGTGGGGAACAATGAACCAGAGCTTTTTGGCACAGCAGAGAATGGATGGCATTCTTGGAGGTGTTTTCTGTTTCACTTTATGGACTTCATCACTATGGTAGTTATGCTTGTTGATACCAGTAAATGGTGGCAGCTCTGATGAGGGAATAGTTTGTATTTGGTTATTTAGGCTGTGCCTTCCAGTGAGAGAACAGCATAAAAGGAGAACAATAAAGCAAGGGAAGACATAAATCCCGTGTAAGGGGGGAAAAAAAAAATCCACAAATATTTCAGTGCATAAGGAAGTAGCAAAAAGAGCCCATATTCTTACCAGAACAGATAGCTCTTTATGCTGATTATTATCAAAATGGGATATAAAATTTAGAAAGAAACTGCAAACAGCTTTTAGTAATGGCAAAATCAGCTACATTATCTTTAGATATAGGTAATATTTTGCTTCTCCATCATAGGTGCTACTACATTTTCATTTTCATCCTCTGAAAATATGGATGAATGAAATGGAGATCCACAACATATCTGGTACTGATCGTTTCCAGCTTCTTCAGGCATTTGTAGTTGTGAAACTCTGATAGCCTAAAGCTATATTGAAGGTTTATGGAGCAGAAAGAACCAAGAAGCTAAGGGGACTTTTCTCCGTGGTAACCCAGATATTAAAGTGGAATGATTTAGACTATTTGTATGTGGAATGTGTCCTCTGCCACAAGCCAATATATACTAACATGGTGAAAAAGCACTGACAAAAGTTTTGCTGGAGTTGCAAAGAAAAGAGTTTGAGAAATATTGGGACAATATTTTCAACAGACATAGAACTGGAGAGGTAACAACACCTCTTCTTTGCTGGCATCTTCCTTCCTCTCATAAGCACAGCCCTATCTGTAACCCCTTGTGGAAATCAAATTACACACTCCAGGAGCCTTTGGGTCCTCAGATGAGGACTACCACAGACTTCTCAATATCCCTGTAAATGCACTTTTCTGGTACTCAAGTCCTGTCTGTACTTTGGATTACAATGCCGAACATGACAAACAAAAAATTCTGTAATGGTTCCAAAATGCCAATTTCTGTCTTTTTTTTAGTAGCATGACAAATGTAAAAACTAGGCAATACTATAAATAATTGCATGTAAGTCTTTTCCACGTAATCTCATAAGCTCTGTTGTAAGTATCCTCCCAGGATCTTTCTTTCCACACTTGCCTTCTCCGTTAATTCACAAATTCATAAACAGCAGGGATGAAAGGATTATGAAGAAATCATCTGGTGTACTTTGGCCCAAAGTAATATCAAATACACCTAAATCATCCTAAATGGATGTTTTTCTGACATCTGTTGTAGATTTTTATACTATCCCAGCAAAATATTCCAGTTCTTCAGTGTTCTATTAGAAAAATTCCCAATGTCTCTAACTTAAACTTCCCTCTCTGAAAGTTCATTGCTCTTACATGGAAAAACATGTAGAATATGCTATAGATGCTACAGAATTTTTCTTGTTTATATTTATATATTTTTATATTGTGTATCCAATCTCCCTCTCTCTAAACTGAGTCTTTTCTCTCCTGTAAGTCTCCTAGAGTTCATCTCGTCCAGCTGCCAAAACGAGGAAGGCTCTCCTATATTTTTCATTTGTGTTTATCTGATCAGTGTTTGTCTGTTTTCTTAATAGTACAGACTTCATGTCAAGTGAAGTAATAGTTGTGTAGTTTTTGGTTTATGTCTGTTCTTTCCCTCGTAATGTACATTCTGACATACCCAATGTCCAACAAACACTTCTTACAGCTGTAGTGGAATATCTCTGCCCACATGCTTCTCACTGTGTTTTACATAAGGAGGTGTGAAGCTCCTTTATGGCCAAACAAGATAGAACAACAGGTGCCAGTCATTTTTAATGTCATTTATAAACACTTCCAAAGTGAATATGGTATTTCATCTAGGGCCCACTTCAGAAGCAATTGAGACTATGTAATTCCCTCTCTCAGAGAGCTCTGCTAAATTACTCTGGGTTCATTAAAGAAAAGTGAGCTTTACCTTTAGTGATACAAACCCAATTTCAATGCTTTTGAAAAGACTCCACAAAGAATTTTGCTGTAATTTGTGATGATGAAAAAAGCATGATAGTGATGTGTGACATACATGGTGCTTTTTGTAGGATGGGGGTGACAGATGGCTTTGCCTTTCTTCTTACATATGCAGCCCTAAAAAAGAGACACACACAATATTCCTAAAAACTGCTTAGCACCTCCAGTGCCTTTCTGGTAGTGGGGATAGTTAATAAAGAATAATGACATGGACACACACTGTCCCCTGGCAAGCATTTATAAGAAAATAAGCATTGTTAACATTGAGTCATCTAAGGTAAAAAACCATAAAATAATAGAGGCTAGAGAGGGAAAAGACCGATTAAGTCATCCACTCCATCTCCTGCCAAGGCAGGCTTCTTTTCTGCCATATATTATTAAGTGCTTTGTCCAGCCTAGTTTTAAATTATTCAAGCAATTTGATATCCACTATTTCCTTTGGGAGACTACTCTCCAATTCAATTCAGAGGTATGTTTATTTATTCCTTGCTCTATAAATAAAATGTTCTTTGCTTATCTGCACTACTTTAAAAGTTCCTTTCCAAATTCTCTTTTATTTTTAACTTTATTTTATTACTATCACAGCTGAGATGTAAAATGGGGGTTGTAGAGGACTTTGGAAGAAACAAAGACATGAAGTTCTCCTGGTAAAATAAATAAAGGGAAGGTGTTTTCTTTGGGTTTGTTTATTTGTTTAATCTTGCACTGTATCTTTATACACCTCACAAACCAGAGCCAAATAAAATAGCAGCTTTTGCACACTGTTGCATAACTTCTTGTCCTGCCAGCAACCACCCTGTGTCAGTAAGCATCCCAAGCAGCAGTGAGGGAGATAAACTGGGAGCCATGCAAGAGAGGAGGAGGCAGGAGGGCAGGGAGGGATGACTGCCCAGCACCCTAACAAGTGAGCACCCTGCCCACAAACTGCCCTCGGCGGTGGTAGTAGCTTCCTGCAGAGCTGTGCATGTGGTGGTGTTGTTCTGACTCAAGTATGCCAAGGGTTTCTAAACTTTTAGGCTGCTCAGAAATGTAAGATCAGCTCAGGAAAGCCCTGCAGACCTCGTTGGGTCCTGTGGATTGCTGGGCGAGGTGTCGCAAGGGGAACGACCAAGCACTAAATGTGCAGAACAGTAGAAAACACAGGTAAATGATTACAAGGAATGATTAAAAGGCATGGGCATGGCGTAAAAAGACAAATAGCAAAGAAAGAAATTCTTAATCCCAGGTGTTCATCTGTGCCTTGTCAAGTGTTCCAGCAAGCTCGTCCCCAGCCTTATGCTCCAGTACACTTTACAAGAAGTTTTCAGGTAATGAGAGTTTAAAAATTAACTGGTGCACCCTGTGCTGCATGCTCATGAGCCAGGGCCCTTTGAAGTGGGTAGAAAAATCCCCACGATTTCAAAGGGCTTTGAAGCTGGCCCTGGGCACACAGAGACAGTGGTTAATTTTACACTGGGACGCAGAGGAGCCCTGCGAGTGAGTGGTGCTGTGGCTGGGACGGTGACGGGCGTCGCCCCTGCCACCCCAGCAGGGACACGGCAGGGGCAGAGCCCCGGCTTGGATGTCGGGCAGCCAGCCAGCACAGCATCCATCCTGCAGCCGTGCCTCTGGCTGCCACCTGCCTCCTGCTAGGCAGATGTGGGCAATGCAGATGGACAAGGGAAAAGTAATCTGCCCTTCCTCTAAGCAGTACAAAGATTGAGTCTTGGGATAAGCAACAACTGCAAAGTACTCCCCTGGGAAGCCACCTTCAGTTGGCAGTGGGAATGGAGAGCAAGTTTAGCATGGACTAGCTCAAAGCACTGTGACTACCCAGAAACACATTAAAGGATGAACCAGAACTGGAGCAAAGAGGGTACAGTGTGGCACCGAACTGCTGCTCTCCCTGCAACTGCAAAAGAAAATGAAGATTACCCTTGAGCAATGACACAGAAAACCCTGAGGTCTGGCAGCAGCCAACAGCAGCAGCTCCTTTATCCAGATCTCCTTTTCCAACCTTCTGACGAAAGAAGGGATCGACCAATGCCTGGTGGCACAAAAGCACGAAGTCTTGTTCCTGAGCACCCAGAGGGCACTGCAGGGGGAGAAGGCAGTTTCCCAGCCAGCACTGAGGCACAGACCCAGCAAGGCGTCACCCAAGGCGGCCATCAGCCTGACACATCCTCCTGCCAGACCAGCTCCTGCCTCCCTCAGCAGCTCCTGCTGGGGACAAGCCAGGCAGCCTGCCAATTGCTGAGCCACCCCAGCCTCCCGCTGTGGCTCTTGGGGAGCAGGACAACAAGGGCTTCTTCCACACTGGCCCACTTGGCCCTCCCTCCCCATGCTGCTGTCTGTCTGCCCCAGCCCTGCATCCCTGGGGTGGCCTCACTCCAACGTGGTGGCGCTGCTGAGATGCACAACGCCAGCTCCAAGGCTCTGGTGAGGGACTGGCCGAGGCCAGGGAGTAAAACCTCAGCATCACCATATGGACATTGTATGTGGACTCCACTGTCAGAAAGGATTCCTTGTGGACTCCTCCTGGTCCCCTTGCACAACAGCAAGGCTGTCCGGAGTACAGCCACTGTGAGACTCAAGGCTTTTTGTAAGCTGTTTGACTTCCTCTTGAATCACTTACAGTGTTATAACAAGGTCATTTGAATAGTGTTGTGCTGTTGCTAGTGTCTGGTTGTACTCCTTAGAATAGTTTTAGGTGAAAAAAAATGTGAGAACATATTAAAAAAATTAATTCATAGCGTAAATTTCAAAGACACATGAAGTATTATGCCATCTATCTTCAAAATATTCATATGTGTTACAAGTTTCCAGTTGGTAAGAAACCATAGATATTTCTAAGGAACTTGTTGATTTATCCAGTTTTGTGCCTGAGCACATTAATCACAATGGTAGATTTTATTCAAACAAAACTTTCTTTTAACCCTAAGACCTCTAGTTAGCATTATCCATCTGGATTTACACAATTTGGTGTGTGATTCTACGTGCACAGTCACCACAGGAAGGCACATCACAGGAACAGCTGCATTTAAACAATTCAGTTTGGGATTCAGGCAAATGAAATTCCCTGAACAAGGTACAGCCCAATCCAGCACCTGAGCTGAAGATTAATAAGCACTTCAGGCTGTTTTAACTATAGTCACTTCTTGTTTCCTTGGCAACTATTTCAACTCCATTAACGTGAAAAACACACAGCATAGTATAAAGTGGTGGGAAAAATTGTTTAGTAAACAGAGAATGGGACTGGAAATAGTACCTCCAGGGGAAGCTCACACATGACATGTAAAAATTTCCATTATTAACAAATATATTCAAAGCAGTTCTTCAGAAATAGTTTGAGAATAGCTCATCCTCTCCTGGGAGAGGAGAATGGACAACAGTGGTGCCTTCTTGGCACCTTGGGCTCTCTGTGGAGCACAAAACCTGACAGCCGAACTGTGTTCAAGTGCAGGAGAATTCAGTGGTTGATGGGCCTTAGCAAAAACAGTAGAATACTTTGCAGAAGATGTTTATTTCTACTTGATCATTAAACATCTCCACTCACATATGTTGTGCTTGATTTGAATATGTTAACTCCATTTAATCAAAAGAATTACATTAAATGTATTCCTGGATGGGTTAGTGATTTTATATTCATGACAGGCTATCCATAACTTGCTTTGCACTTTAAATATGTAAAGTAGGCACCGCTTAGATGATATAAAAGCCATTTTCAGTTGAAAGGGAGGTCATATTTACAGTACTGTGTTTTAAAATAAAGAAAACATTTAGTAGCCAAATAGTCAAGATGTTCATTACTTTGTCTTTTATGGTTGGACAAATATTTAGAGTTGTTGTAATTAAAGATCTACCTCACAGTATCATCCTTATGACTCTGGCATAAGGAGAGTGGATAAAGGTGGCACCTTTATATCAGCTTCAATGATTTCCTGTGCTATGCAAAGTAGGGAAGTTGTCACTTATTTTTTATGGTGTCTGTACTCAAATTAGGCTATCAGTTGGAGAAAAATGTTTTAATTATTGTAGTTTACTACATGAATTTTAGGACCATGAAAACCTGAAAATACAGTTTTGGAATCCACTTGCACTTTCCTTGACATCTGTGGTGGCAACAAAAAGAGGAGAAAACAACTTTTTACTCTTGACTGGAGTTTGCCACAATGCTGACCAACACCTTGCCCCTGGCAGAGGAAGTGCTTTTATGTGTAGTAATATTTAATATAATCATTACAAAATCCAGCTCTGAGATTGAGGGAGGTGAAGGTGTGCAAATGACTTGGCCATTTGAATACTTCAAGGTGTCACTGCACATCACTGCGCACTCTCTGGGACTGAAGGGCAACGTCTGTGCTGTGCCCTATGGGATGGAGCAAAAGCCTCTAAACTAGCTCCCAGCATCTCCCATGCAGGGGTGTGGTATCACAGGCTCCAGAAAAGCTCTGTAGCTTGCAACTCTGCCCCTCATCTGAGGATGTCCAACAGCCATACTCCATCACAGAGTTTATATGGACCTGGATGTGGATGTTTTCAAAAGTGAATATCTAAATCCAGTGCCAGTGTGATTTAGCTGGTGGGTTGAGAGGTGGAGCTGAGAGGCTGCCCTCAGGCCAGGGGCAGCTGTAGGCTGGGACACCAGATGAAGGCAAATATTTGCAATGCTACACCCAGTCACAATAGAAATCAGGGCTTTTTTTTTTTTTTTTTTTTTTTTCCCTGCAAATCTATTTATTTTAACCTGGTCAAATGCTTTTGTGGAGAGTGAAACAACTCAAGTGTGCTGGCCAATGGCTCTGTCTAACCCAGCACTGCACTGACACTAGGGCTTAGGGGACAATGGGGACTGCTGTCTGAGCAGGAGGGCCCAGCCACCAGGTGGGAACTGAGTATCACCTTCAGATTAACACATTTCTTTTCCTGTCATAACTGCTCCTGAGTGGGGCAGCTGTCCCAGAGTATCCAGAAGAATACAAACCCAGGCCAGTGCCTTACTTGTGTGCTCCAAGGCCAACCTCATCTGCCAAAAGTTACGTGTGTGAGAATGCAGTTAAAGAAAATATACGTACTTTGTACCTGGAACAGAGATGCAAATAATATTAAATGGAAAACATGAGCTAGTAGATTCCACTAAAGAAAGAGGCTTTTCATTAATAGTTAAATTAATTAAGAGATCCTAGCCAAATCTAATTCCACCCTCTTCTGTTTATTAAACAGCATTTTCAGTGGTTTTTCAGGAATGATTTATGTTCAAAAATATCTTGCTCTCCTTTAACATCCATTGGAGTCAAATTTGAGACATCATACTTTGCTATAGCAACAGTTTGCTTTCAGAAAAACAAAATTTGTCAGGAATGTTTCACTTCCCTACAGAATTAAGGATTTGGTAAAGACTGAAACACGAACATCTGAAATCACAGGTTAGGGAATACAGAAGCATGATGTACTGCAAACTTCTTATTCCAGAGTATTGCCAATTATCACAATTGTTTAATAACTGTCACAATTATTTAATATCTGAAATCTCCAACACTTGGCATCCTTCTAGTTGAACTTTTCTTATTATTAAAAAAAACAAAAACAAAAACAAAAACAAAAACAAAAACAAAAACCAAACAAACAAACAAAAAAAACCCAAAAAAAAACCAACAACAACAACAAAGCCACCACAGTTTGAGAAGAAGACAAATGGATGAACCTTTGTAATGGAATTTGCTGCTTACAGGGAAATAGTTGCCTTGTTAAACTACCTGAACAAGCATCTTGGAAGTACTAGTATGCAATGGTGACTACTAAATAAAGGATAAATAGAATATAAATGTGTTTTAAAAATGCAGGGCTTCTTCACTGGGAAGTTGATAGATGATATGAGAGAAACTGTTATAATGAATTCCAGTGGTTATACAAAAACACACAACTGGAAATGTGATTCATGCATATAACACTTGATATATTACTTATGGAGAGTTAGTGGGTGTCACACACATAAAATGCATGCCACAGAGTTGAATACCTCAACCTTATGCACCTTTCTAACCCAAAAAATAAACACTGTCTCTATATCACCTAGCAACAGATTTTTATTTTTTTCTTTCAATTACAAATTGAACTGAGCACAGTATTGGTGTTAGAAGGCTGGAGTTTATAGAGACACCTTTCAGGCACTGATACACAGAACAAAGCACATTTTGACTATGATAATCAACCTGGTAATCAGCTCTAGAAAGCCAGCAGTGAAAAAAAACCTTGCCTGAGAAAATGCAGAGTGTGAGTGCCAGAGCAACTGCGGAGGATGAGACACAGCAGCAAGGAAAGGAGCAAACACTGGCAGAACAAGGAGCTCCCACAGTGCATTCACAGACCCCTGTCAGACAGAGAAGGGACAGTCAGTCCTAGCTGGAATCTCGGTGGTGATGACTCGTTGCTGCAATATTAAAACATCCACAACCATGTTTTAGAAGAAAAAAAAGCATAGCTATGAATGTTCACGTGTACCTATAAATACATCTACCTTTATGTATGCTAGATTTCATATGAGCAGTGTGAACAGCTTCTGTCACGTTAAAAAAAAGAAAGGAATGAGGTCAAGGAACTCAGAGAATTTAGTGTCTCTGATAGCCTTTGGATACATTTTACCCCAGCATGCACAGGCACTGCGAACAATCCTGTATTTAGTTGCATTTGCAAATTGGTTAGTAGCTTTGTTTTGGGTTACATGTGTTCTGTGGTTTGCTGACTGACAGTGTATTCTCTAACTTTAAATTCAATTCCAAAAAAAATACATCATTTTAAGCCCCATGCTCCAGGCTGTCAAACAGCCTCCAAACTGCCATAGACTCTCCTTTCTAGTAAGGCCAGGGAAAAGCCTTTTCATAATCTGGGTCATGATGGAGTTTTATGTTTTTGAGAAAAGTATTCCTGGCTTCCAGAAGAAAATAAATCTTTAAACTTTCTAACAATACAGCATATGTAAATGAGATATCTTTCTACAAACTCTCTTCTATTTCAGTCTTTCTTCTGTGTTTCTTTTCATTAGTTATATATATCACTTCTTTAATTTATGTTTTCTATATGAAAAAGATCTGGGCAATAAAACTTTTAGTATTTAGTATTTAGTCTTCTAAATTCTTCCTCTTTCTGGTTTTGACTACATTCTTTTCTGTGGTGGAAAAGGTAAAGATGAGCAAATCTCCAAAGCCAAGCAACATTTATTTTTCCTTAATTGTCCTCATTTTTTAAGATACGTAATAAATCATGAAGGAAAGCGTAGCAATTAAAACAACAGGCAAGGCCCATCTGTCCATGTGGTAGAGGGAGGTATGGAGTGGAAACAACAAGATGCTGCCAAAAACCCCATCAAATGTAGATACAGAGCCAGGCTGTGACACAGCAGAGATTGAAGCAATGCAATGTGGGATCTTCTAAACCAGGATGGACACTGAAAGGAGAGAGGTGGAGCAGGCACCTGCACTCCAGAAAGAGGGGATGGGATGGCAATAGCAGGGAACAAATGTTTTTGGAAATGTGTGAGGATTTTCTTGGGTTTTCTCTTTAGTTTTAATTAAGGTGTTCTACCAAAACACCTCTTTCACAGCCCCGGAGAGGACAGAGTAGTTAATAGGAGCCAACACTGAATATTTCGACAAAGTTATTTTTTGGCGACTCAGATGAGTTTCACTCAGCTCAATCTTCATGAGTATGGAAACTTTTGAAAACCTCTTTATCTACTGATACATATTCATATATATATACCTTTTTTACATCACTCTCTTCTGGACATCTTCATAATATATGCTTTCTCTTCTCTCTGAACTGCCCTTTAATCCTCCATTCTTCTTTTCTCTTGATGTTTTCCCATGACAATCTTCTGACTTAACCAGACTTCAATCACAAATCTCAGATCCTCTTTATAGAAGACACTTTTAAATAACTTTAAAGATGTGGGAGAAGAAAAATCAAGACACAAGTCTGAAAAGAGAGCTGTCAGCACTTCTCCCATTAACTCTCTTGATGAAGCAGTTACAATAGGAGTGATGCAGCAGGATGTCTTGTCTGGTGGTTTGGTAGAAACCCAGACAAGACTTTTACTATAATGGTTGTTCTCTGACCTAGAATTTATGTATCCCTGGACTTTCTCTGGATTATGTTGCCCACACAGAGGTAGCCCAAGTTTTTGCCTTGTTCTTTTTCTGCTGTTCAGAATGTGGGTTTACCTTCCGTTCCTCTCAAAATAGTGTAAGATTTCCACAGTACCAGTCTAACTGATGGGATCTTTTTTCATTTGCAATGAAAATTCCTAGAGACTTAATGTTCCTAGTTTAATTTCAAATCCACAATATTAAATTGGCTTTGATGCAAGGCAGGGAGAGTCTGCCCAGCCAACTGTAAATACATGTAAAACGCTTACACTTATTCCATTACAGCACACATTTGTTATTATATTAAATTGTTAATAAAGTTACATTAAAAGGCTTCTAAGAGTGAGACAGAAACTTCCCACAGAAGGAAAATATTGAGTAAGTATTTCTGCTGTCTTTAATTCCTTTTGTCTAGACATCACAACAGCCGTTAGGCTTATCCTGCCAATGTCAATATAGTCCCTTGAGGATACATGGCAAATTAACAAATTTAGCAATAAAAGTAATGGGCTGAGAATTACCTAACTATACCAATAATACACCAGCTATTAATGAAATACACAGACACACACATGCATACAAATATATGTCCTTTCAGGCACATATATGCACATATATCACTTCTGAGCCAAATTCTCCAACTCATACCATAGCAAGCCTGTTTTTTCCACATTGATTTTTACATGCACAGCTTTTCATGGCACATGGATCTGACAGTTAGCCATTAAAATGGCAATGAATGAGAATAACAACATGTATATATAGTGCCAGATCTATGCACAACCATAAAAATGCCCCCACACACTGCCATAGCTGCACTCCTCTGATTTGAGTGAGCCCAGGCACCCCCTAACTCTTGGGGGGTACCTGCATGAAGGTACCCCATATTAATATTTTCGTATTCTGTCCCACCTCTGTCTGAGCTCAGGTAGCCCACTAAACCCAGATGTCCTCCTTGCAGATGGAGCAGAGCAGCACAGGAAGAGCTCTCTGCCATCTCTGTGGGCTGGCAATGACATGGCAGGACATTCAGATGAGCCCCTGAGCATTTTGTGACCACAGGTTGCTGGCAGCTCTGGTGTGGTTACCTAGAGCCCCCTCCACGAGTGCTCCTGCAAGCAGGTGGGAACCAAAGAGCCTCTCTGAGTGCTTCAGCACTGGGTTGCTGAAACAAGGGAATTGCACCATTGTAGACTGAACATTTTCCTGCTAGAAACAGGACAGTGGCTCTCACTTCACAAGGAGATACATGGAAAAGATAGGAGTGGGGGGAAGGGATGGGACATGGGTTATTTCAGCAGAGATTCTATCTTCAATTAGGAAAAAAAAACCTTTTTATAGTGAGAGCTATCAATCACTGGAACAGTATCCCCAGGGACTAGATGAAGTTCCCATAAATGGAGGGTTTTAACATGCAATTGGACAGGGTGCTAGATAATCTCATCTGGGCTCCCTCTCCCATGAAAGATTGAGCCAGATGATCTTTCAAGATCCTTTTTAGCCCTGGTTGTGCTGTGATTGTGTAGTTTGGCTGGAAATCTGCTTGAGTTCTCCTGACATTTCCAGGAGATCTGGGAATCCCACAGCCAGAAAGAGTTTTTCATGAGCGGCTTTAACTAAGATGGTCTTCTAAACCAAAATGCATTAAGAGAAGAAGAGAAATTCTGTTCTGTCACAGCTGTGCAATGGACAAAACCCTATTCCCAGGTTTTTGCAGTGCCTGTAGCTGGTGAGTGGATTGAACAAAAAGGCTGAATTTGCCTCTAGTGAGATCTTTCCCTTGGTTCTTCATTCCTAAAACTGAACCAAGTAATCTGAGGGAAGAGAACACAATAATCTCCTCCTGATACACAAGCTCCTCCTTTTCTATAAAAGCCCTAAATAAGCTTTTCCCCCAGCTCCATCTCCTTTGACACAGAGCACATAACAATTCAGCATCCTTGCAGTAACTTGAATCACACTTTACACCCATCTCATTGTCACTGGATGGTATCTGCAGATCTAAACATTACCAAGGTCAAAACTGAATAATGGACTTATAAAATATTTTTCCTCTTTAAAATAAGAAATCTCCACCTTTTCATAGACACCATCTCACATCATGCCTTTACTGAAATTGTTAATAGGATCAAATACTAAAGCAATAATGAAGATAGTTATGGCTTTTAATTTTTGTGAATTTTTGGTGAGTTTGTACCTCTCTGAACATAATGCAATGCTATTTTCATCCTACATTATTTTTCAAACATGCCCATTGAATATTATAGTAAATTTCAGGTTATAAAATTATTGTACAGAATTCAGCACTAGATGAATACTATCCACACCAACAAGCTCAGATTCTGTCTTCACATACTTCTCCAAAAGACAGTGGGATTTCACCAAGTTTAACCATGGATCATTTTGTTATTAGGGAGATAAACTTCAGATTTTCTTATAAGAATGACTATAGATTACAGTCTCTATGGCTTCAAAAATTCAGTATCACAGGAGGAAACATAAATGGCCTTAGGATGATATTACACCTTAAATCTCCTTTTAAATGAGAGCAAACCAAGAAAGTTTTACAGTTTTAAGCATGGATGCTGTCATTAAGCTGCTCTGACCAGTCCTGAAAGAATTCACGATTTTTTTCTGTTTGTTGGTTGCTGTCACCACAGCAACTAACTGGTTCTACATGAAGTTACAGGGCAAGCCAGCAAAGCTGTAATGGAATAAATTCCTTAGCATGAGTCAATGCCTGCACTGAAGAGAAAGTACACTGTTTTGGAAAGAGGCTCTAAAATGGGGTATTGTGGTCAGACTGGAAATAAGACACTGTCCGAAATTTCTCCCTCACCGTCAGATTTCTCCCTCTTCCATGTATGTTTAATTACAAATACTTTAGTTATGCTTTGTGGTGGATTGGGAATCCTGTGTGATTTCAGTGTGACTGCAGCAAAGGAGAGGAGGGAGCTGAAGCTGAGGCTGTTTAGTGCCCTGCAGAACACACACACACAGATCTCTATCATTCACAGTGGAGGCTGGCAAATATTTCCTTTGGTGCAGTGATTTCCACACTGCATCCCACAGAACCCTGGGGATTTGCTGACTACTTTTGAAAGGTCTTCCAAATAGGACTATAAAATACAAGACTACTGGAATAATAATTCAAATTCACTATCCTGGGATCTGTCTTTCCCTTGGAAAATTATAGAAGGTAAACAACTCATAAAATATTGAAATTCACTGATATGCATAATGGAATAATACCTTATTGTGTAAAGTGAGTCTCCTTCAGCCTCTATAAAACCAGCATCAGAGAAATTCTGATTGCACTGAGAATTATACTGCTGCAGATGCAGAAGGACAAAAATTTTCACTGGATAAGATGCTTCTGTTCATGTTGTATGAAAAACATTAGACATTGATTAATAAAGAATCAAATATATTTTATCATGTGATTTTCAGGGGCGAGTTATGTATCAAATAATTAATTATAAAGGGAAATTTGATGAAAAGTAAATTCAAATTATATTCCAAACAGCAAATCACAGTAATGATTAAAATTAAGTAAATTATTAACACAGTGCATTTATTAAGATGCATTTGAGGTTACCAGTCTGTGAAGGCAGTTGCTTGAATTTTAGGTTTCTGTTTTAAAGCAATATTGCATTGTTCAAGTTTGTAAATCAGCAACCAGAGAAAACCTAAGAGTGGATTATTTCTCCATCAGTGTAATTCTCTGTGCAGTCAAAGCTGATTTGGACATTTTTTTCTGAGATCAGAATGAGAGCTCACTTTGCATCATAAATATTATGTCATCTGCTATAAAAAAATTATTTCTAGAACTCCAACCACAGGCTGGTAACACCAAATGTAACCTGTCACATTTGTCCTAATAAATACAACACAATAATTATCAGCAATTTAATAATTATTTCCTCTTGGAATTCCTTTCTGAAATATGATTTAATGTTATTTCATTCAACCTTTCCTTAAAGACATTTATTATAGATATCTTAAAATTAATCCATAACTTCCTTACAATAACTCAAAATGACAAAATACATTTGTTCCCTTGACTGTGAAGCTTATTAAAGGTTTATGTGAGATATCAGAGTTAGAAATAAATTGGTCAGGATATATTTTTGTTTTCAGTTTAAAGTAACTGCTTGATCTAAATTTCTGATGCCCTCCCCTCTCCCCAGATATAGTTTCACACACAACAATAAATCTTGAAAGCTGTGAAGCTTATTTTTATCCTACCACTAATGAGCAAATTGCAACCACTGAAATCTCATTAATATTTTCAAGCAGACTTGCAGGGGTCACACTAACACTATGATTCATCAACACTCATGGGTAGAACAATTGCTCAGAACATGAAACACAGTGATCACTTTGCCTTTTCTCTTACAACAGACTATACATAATGCTGGAGTAGAAAGTAATATGCAATTTATTCCTATCACTGTGATAGATATTAATAATGGTATTGAAATCTGCAAGAAGGTACACAGGAGTAGCAGAGTTCAGCCAATAAAATCTTCTATATTCATAGATTAGTGAAATTATTACACCACCAGCCTGATTTCCTGCATAATGTCACCTGGGGAATGGCATCCAGCAATTGATATATTGAGTTTAACAACTTATGCTCAGCCCTGGAATCACTTCAGGCAATTTCAGTTTAAAGATGGAGAGCCCCACAATTCTCTTGATAATTTTGGGTATCATTATCATCACTATTAAGCATATGTGATCTTTTTCTAGTAGCTCAAATTTTCTGGCCATTGTTTTTATTCTGTTTTTCTCTACAAGATTTCCTGGGGTGAAAGTATCAAGGGTGATATTTTATGTATGAAAAACTTATTTTGTGTATATAAACAGGTTGTACTCTCTAAATTTATGGCTGTAACCATTTTGAGATACTTTTTTTTTCTCTCTCTAGAAAAGAGTTTCAGAACAGTACACAGTAATCCAGTATCTACACTATAGCAAAGATAAAATAATTTTCCTGATTCTTCACACTACTTCCCATTTTATACAAGCATGGATTATCCTAAGTGTTTCTTAATACTTACCTAATTTCCACTTTGATGAATTAAACCTTTCTCAAGCCTTCAAGGTCACTGCCCTAAAGTACAAAATTTGCAAGAGTAACAATTTTCTAACACTACAATAACAGTGGTTCCGAGTCTTGGCATTGGTTTTGCACATTTCTTTGCTTCTAGAAGTGGTTTAGAATCTGGACTCAAAGCTCTGACAAGCTAAGAAATACTAGATATTCCCATAGTTCTACTCAGTCATCCAAGATGATGCTTGAATCTGTTCTGTACTGATTACTGAATTGTCTCCTGAAAGAGGCAGGATGTTCCCTGTTCAAAAGGGCAGCTGGCACTTCTGTGTATCAGAAAGTGAACACTAAATCATAACTAGATGGGAGCTCTCCAATTGTGCATAACTTCTTTTTTCTGGTAAGAACACCAAATGTCAGGAGTTCCTTAGAGAATGTTATCTTGTGCCAATTCACACATGTAGAACAAACAGGACTTCTTGTAGGTGTTGCTGAAGTTCATCCTGTTGCAAATTAGACCATATGACACATGAAAAGCTCCCTAAAACCCAATTTGTAAATTACACAGTGAAAGGGACTGAACTAATTTAGGATTTCCTTTCATCCTGCCTCTCCCCTTCCCTGCAACTGTGCACTCACCAGACATACACTTGGTTTTGCTGAAACGACCAGGTCTGTAATGGGGTCTGCTTTGCTGTATGTAAAGCTTAGCAACTGCAAAAGTATTTGCAGGACTGAGGCCAGTTTGACTGGCAAGTAGAAAACTTTTCTCTGATTTCCTTTATACTTCTTATGTACCAGAGGCTGGAAATGTGAAGACTTTTTTAAATGGCATAATCGTCGGTTAAAAAAATGCTGGTAGCATAGCTTCATCAAATTGGAAAGCCATGGACCAGACATCTCCTGATCTCTTGCTTACAGGCCCTCTCTGACTGGAATGACTTTATTTCACAAAGTACAAACCTAAGGAGCCAGGTCCAGATTCCAAACAGGAGAGTTACCAGAATAACAGTGATCCAATGTATTTATTTAGGAGAGGGAAACTACATGTTGTAAAACTTACTTCAAGAATATCTCTATTGCAAAGTGCAAAATAAAAACAAGTTGGAGATAAATGTAGATTCTTGCCCTGTTGGTGAGGGGCTTGGAGCACAAACCCTGTGAGGAATGACTGAGGCAGCTGAGGTTGTTTAGCCTGGAGAAAAGGAGACTCAGAGGTGACCTTATCACTGTCTACAACTTCCTGAAAGGTGGTTGTGGTCAGGTGGGAGCTGGTCTCTTTCTCCAGGCAGCAACTGACAGAACAAGAGGACAGTCTCAAGCTGCATCAAGGGAAATACAAATTGGATATTAGGAAGAAATTTTTTTACAGAAAGGGTGATAAAATGTTGGAATGGTCTGCCCTGGGAGGTGGTGGAGTCACCATCTCTGGATGTGTTTAAAAAAAGACTGGATGTGGCACTTGGTGCCATGATCTAGTTGAGGTGTTAGGGCATGGGTTGGACTTGATGATCTTGAAGGCCACTTCCAACTTGGACATTCTGTGAATTCTGTGAATTCTGTGAAAAGAGACTGTTTCAAAAGCAGAGCACATAAGTCCAAGGAACCAAGATTACCTTAGGTCAGCCTTCAACAGATTTATTTTCCATTATGAGTTGGTTATGGAGGATAATTGAAGTAATATTTTTAATTATAATAAAGAATGAACAAGATTTCCATATGCCTAAAAACTAAACCTGTGCAAATTTCAGCCTGTGTATCATTTGGCAGGGTGAGAGCAGGAAGAGATGGCAAAATTCTCCTCCTTTTTAGTATGCATTAAAAAAATACACTAGACGTATCTGTGCTATTTCAGCACAGGCCACACCAAAGAAAAATAATCTCTGAAATCCATTTGGAGTGCAGTTTAAAAGTCACTGTGGGTTTTTCTTGTTTAATAGGAGCTATGGAAAAGGAAAATGAGATTTCAGGAGCTCTTAGAAGAGGTAAAAGATTGGTATCACCAATTATATGGATTCATTTTCTACTTCTGTTTCTCCTTAAATGAAAAAAGAATTTGACAGCAAAAAATGTAATATCCTCTGATATTTTAATGGGTTCAAATGCACCAATGAACTGAGTGTGGGGAGGCACTAGGACAGGTTGCCCAAAGAAGTTGTGAATGCCATATCCTTAAAAGTATTCAAGGCCAGGTTGGATGGACTTTGAGCAACCTGGTCTACTGGAAGGCTCCCTGCCCATGGTAAGGGTTTGGAACCAGATGATCTTTAAGGTCCCTTTAAACCCAAACCATACCATAATTCTGAGATTCGCCCAACTAACCTTTCTTTGCTCTGAACTTGCATCTAATCCTAGATGCAGAGTAGGCATGCATTGCTTTGAAGATACTTGTTTTCATGGTTAAGAAGGTCCCTCTAATATTTGCTGGTTTATTCTACTTAGTACAAAGTAAGATTTAACATCTGCCTTTCTTTTCTATCATGATCATCATTACAGGTGATTCTTCTCACCTACATGTGGCCATTTCAGAGTAAGTACATATTCAGTCTTTTCTATAGGTCCATTTACTTTACTGGTTATAATTCTGTAGGATTGTTTTCCTCTCTTCATTGGCCATAAAGTATAAATAAAGAGCTCAGACAGCATGGCTCATTTCGCACCTCCTATAACTGAAACCATGAAAGATGACTCCATCATTTTTCAGGTAAACTCTGAATACTTCCATTTAACCTTATCATTCTGATTTCTCATTTGCATGCCTTTTGTTCCTATTCTTAAATTGTTTTCCACAGGTATTTTGAATTTATTTTATATTTCACTCCCATTTAAATCTTAGTTCTAGGATGAGCTTCTGCATGAAATCACAGGCTTTTACTGTACACAGTGGATGGCTGTGGTCACAGAACAACCCCCAAGAGAAGAACATATCATTTTTGTTAACCTTTTGTCCTTGGAGGTGTTCTCTGATTTCATGCACTGTACGCCCCGTACGCTGCTGTCTGGCAGTGCAGCATCCCATGTACCTCTTTCTCCTGAGGCACATTTTGTAGATGTTTCTAATACTGGCATTCTTTCTGTTTTCAATGGCTGACATGAAATAGAAACCTGTTCTCCCTGTGCCTTTGTTCTGAATTTATGCTCTGTCTGGATGGGACTCTATTCTTGTTTCCTTTTTCTATTTTTGTCTGCATTGGATCCTTCTTTGAGAAAATTTGTTTACAAAAGTTGGAAAGTCATCATTACTTAATTAATAACATAATGACACCTTCAAACTTAATTTGTCAGAGGGAGGTTTACATTGTTTTTGAAACCATTTTCTGTATACATCCTTTTACACACAAATAAAGCACAGCTGCTATGCAAAAATGCCCAGGCTAACTCAAACAAGCAAGATAGGCAACCATTTTATCACATCTTAATTTCTTTTGGCATTCAGATGACTTGCTATAACTCTAGCTCAGTATCTCTACATGATGCTGCTTTTCCATTACTGAAGATCTTTTTAAAAAATCTATTCAAAATATGGATTTTCTAAATTATTCTTAATGGATCTCCACTTGAAGTAACAATATAAATCAAGACATGCCATCATTACCTGCATAAAACTTCAAAATTCTTATTCCCACCAGCAAAAGTCCAAAAGCATTCCCCTGAGTGAAATTTGACAGATGTGAAACCACTAAAAGAAAGAACATCTAAAAAAAGGCAGTAATCTCAAAATCAATTTTCATTAAGATCTGAGTTTCTTCTCACTCTCTGAAATATGTAGATTCAGGTATGCTGCTTTTACTTCCCCAGGTACTCATGTCTCCTGGAACTGGACAAATTAGCATCATTATGGTCTTAATTGCAAAGGGGCTTTTTGCACCAATATTACTATATGATTATGACTTTCCAAAACATGCATGGTCACTTTTAAAATTGCTTTTAATTATGTCAAATTTCAGTTTGACAACATTAAATGTTCAAATTCATTAAGAACTGAATCAACTGGCTGCTTAGATATTTTTCAAGAAGCCTTCAGGGCAGGCTGAGAGATCCACAGCTCTTTTTGCATATAAACATCCCACTGATAACAAAGTGCAGCTCTGTGCATGCAAAAAGAGGATGCAAGCCTTGGTTTTCAGCATGGATGTCCTTGTAACAATGACCTTCAAAGAAGTATTGTCAGAAATTCTCCTTTTTAGGTCCTTGAGATTTCTTATAGTCTAAGATTCGTGATCTGGTACTACAAAAGGTTACAATTAACTGCAACTTCCCTAATGCTGAATGACAGTCTGGATAACAAGAATCTTCCCTCTTCCTCTCAGTTACAGTAGTTTTCCAGCTATGGAAGGAATAACAGCCTTCCAGAAATGAGGTCTGGTAAGAAATAGTACCAGAGTAACAGTCTAGATCAGAGAAAGCAGCTGGCAGCCTGTGGGATGATTTTACTCAGCCTCTGACAGTTCAAACTTCTTCTACTGTGGCTGCAAATGCTCAGGCCCTTTCTTTGATCAGCAATAATTCCATCTGATTTGAGAGAGCAGCACAAATGGACAGAGATGTGCCCAAAACTGGCATCTGTCCCACTAAACAGTGAAGAAGCCTTGATCAGTGAGCCTCAGAATGTGACAGTGTCTCATTCTGGCTTTCACAGGGCCAATATTTTATTTTGAAAAGCAATAAAATCAGGTCTTCAATATAAAATGCTATAATAGCTCCAGTGCTCAGTAAAAACAGCTCAAGTGCTTATTTCAGTGCCATTGTGGGAATTACATTAATTCTAAAATATTAACAAGAAAATTAATTACACTTATGAGGGCAAGAAGGTGCCTTTAGAGTCAAACATTTAATTTGACACAAGGGAAACTGTTCCCTGCAACATGTTTTGGTCTTCCTAGTGATATCTCTTTTGCTGGCATGGGCAACCTGCAACAGAAGCATGGCTGAGCCAAAACTACATGCACTGGGAGAAATGAAGAAGTTATTCCTATCTACTGCCCAGGAAGCAGAAGCAAATTGTTAAGTGTTTTATTCCATTTCCTTCTTGGAATAATTTATGTTCTTGAACATCCTTTAATGTACAGCTAACAAGAAGCTTCACACTACATAAGACTTTCTAAATATTTCAGTTATAGGTAGGCCAAGTGCATAATCTAACTAGAAAAATCAGTACCATATTAAGACAAACCAGAAAGAAAATCAGTTGAAAAGCAGCTCTCTGAAGCACTACCATTTTATATTTCAAACTCTGGCCTTTCCTCTGCTGTACAAGTGGAAAGAAGTATGCAGGACAAATGAGGGAGTTCTTTAGCTGGCTCAATGTACTTGTTCAAAAAAGGTTGGAAAAATAACAGGAAAACTCACACTGGCTCAAATTTCATTTGCTTCTATTTTCTGATCTGTTCCTTCAACTAAACTTCTCCTAGAAGAGCTATAAAAAATCCACTCTGGAAATCTACAACATTCATACCACTTTGGGTCAGCCAGCTGGGTCACTTGTCTCCAACACTTTTCCAGCCATTGAGAAATGTTCTTTCACAAGTTCTGCTTGTCCATCTTTCCAGGTCTTGTCTTCTGCTGTCCAAGTGAAAAAAAGGTAAAAATAATATTCTAATATTGTGCATCCCTTGGTTTCATGGCTGCCTACTCCTCACAAGTACCCATGACTACCATCCCTGAGTTTTCCCTCTTAGAACTCTCTCTGGATAAACATTAGTACTGGAAATTGATGTGCGGCTATAATGGTTCTGAAACGGGCTTACCCAATTCTTTTTTCCAACACAGATCTTCAGATTCTTTAAAACACTGATTAAGCTGAATATCTAAATAGCTCACTATATATGTTGCAATTAGAATGGCTTAAAATCTTTTAGGTGTTAAATTCTGAGGAAGAAAAGAACCATATAGGGTGTATCTAAAAAACAAGCAAGATGTATCTATCCAGCCACCCTGCAATCTTAAAAATGTCTATTCCAGCTTTTGTGGAAACCAGATACTCAGTCTGTGTGTCTACTGAAAAATGGACAAAAAATTAATGCAAAAAGAGAACCCATTTCACAGGAAACTAAAGCAAATTACTATGAATTGTGCCAAAAATTACTGTTGGATGACCGCATAAAAAATGTAACACAAAAATTTTCCTCATCTGTACCCATTCCATCCAACTCACACCATGCCCTTCCTCAGCAAAATGTACTTGCTTCAGGTAAATGGGCTAGCATAATTTTAGCAGTTTGTTTTAATTGTCTAAGATAGTGTTGTGGTTTAAAG
>VZTR01028164.1:41150-54087 GCA_013400775.1 Chaetops frenatus
TTTTTTAAAAAAAAAAAAAAAAAAAAAAAAAAAAAGATGAAGCAGCAAACAAAGGGACAAACACTTGTGGTGCTTTTGGTTCAAACCTATACCTAGGAAGCTGACTACCTGCTCCCTGTTAGGCTTGATTATACCGTTTTTAGGTCATAGCTTTAACTGAAACTTGGTGCTCTAATGTGACACAAGTATGGATGATTGTAGTAGCATCTACATGGATTATGGAACAAATGTAGTCCTTTCTATGGATTTTTCTTTTTTTGTTCAATTGTTTGTTTGTTTGTTTACATCCCACTGTCTTCGCCGTGGAAAGAAGAAATTTACCAGGTCTGAGGTATTCGTCTTCCATTATAAGGTATTTCAAAACACTGCTTTTTGAAGAAGTCCTGTTGCCTGGAACATCCTATTTGTATAAACCTGTGAAGTACATATAAATATCTGTTTTGGACTAGATCTGCAGGCATATGAAACACCCAGCAACAAGTAATAATTAAAAGATGATTTACTATATTCTTTTGGAATGTTTCTACATCAGGATCACTGATCCTGATAAAGTCTGAAATCATTATATAGTTAACGTGGAAAGATATTAAAAATATGCAATTTTGTGTGCACAGGAAAAATAAATACATTATTACGTTAGGTGTGTTAAATTCTCACATACACTCTGTAGCTATGTATTATTGTACAAATACATAATAAATTATGTAAGTAAGGAAAGAAAATAAAAGTATAGCTTTAATTTTAGGGAGGCCTGTTAAATCATTGTGTATTTTTCCCTCTTGAAAACCAGCTCACAATAATTTTGAAATCATCTTTTCATCATTGGAAAGAACTTCAGATTTCCCCCCTCCAGCTATTATGTGGTTGAACTTTAGGGAAAAAAACCTTCTTTGTATATTAAGCATTATTTTAAAGTCAATATCTACCCTAAAATTTTCTAAAACTTCCATTACATTCTGAGTAACTTTGCTTCTCCTTTATTTCTGTGAAATTATATTTCTTCTCTATCCTCAAATATATAGTGTTGTTCACAGTTGTTAAAATAATACTCATAATGAAGAAAAGATATATCTTGGTATTGAATTATTCATATTGAGGTATTGAGTATACATTTACTTTCAAGGTAAAGTCAAAATAACTGTAATACCAACAAAGCTTCTAATGGAGCAATCAGTGGATGGAGAAAGGTACAGACTTGTAAACAAATGTGACAAAACAAATCTTAGTAAATCAAGTATCACAACATTTCAAAACACTATTTTCCTGTTACTATGCACAATGTGACTTGGTATTTTAATCATAGCCAAGTATTTTAGGCACTACAGAAATTATAAGAATACTTTGTGTAGTATAAGCTCTCCAAAAATGTCTGTAAACAAAAATGTCTCCAAAAATATAGACTTTTAGACCAGTGTGATTCCAGTTAAGCCAAAGTCAAAATAACTTATAAAGGAGGAATTATGTTTGACTTTTACTACAGTTTCAAACAATAATCTCACTTTCCATTCATTAATTACATGACAGATTAAAACAATCAGTAGGGAAAAAAATCCCATCCAGTGTAAATTTTACTTTGTTTCCATTTCTTATTTCAGCCTATAACTTTAGATATAATTAGTTATATTAAAGCTCTGAAGAATAAGGTTGCCATTAACAGTGATTTAGCAAATGCTTTCGAATTTTAGTCTTACACTACATAATTATACTTACATGAAATATAATTAATGAGGAAAATGTCTCAGATGTGTGGGCTAGGAAGGCAAATATAACTATCCTTTATTGTGCCTTCAAGGTTAGAATTATTATAGCACTTATAATTTTATTATAATTACCCATAATGAGACTCCACATGCGTGATACAGTCTACATGCTTTTGACATTAGAAGTTTTCAAAATGCCTCATTAAGTATTTTACTCTGTATTTATGTGGTTTTCCTTCACCTCCCATTTTTGGTGGCCATCTATTTCATGTAAAAGCATACAAACTTATTTAAAAAATGCTACCATTAAAGATCATAAAATGATTACAATGAATAGATATTAAGATGTCACAGCTGTATAACCTATTCCTTTTATGTACTCCCATGCTGAATTGTTTTATGACCTATCATAAACCTATTAAACTACTGGTAATAAAGGATTGTAATTAGTGATAAAACCTTGTTGCTTAGTGAGCCAAGACAGTCATCCTTACTTTGGATTTTATTGAAAGTAATCAAGATGAAACCTTCAGCAATGTCAAATAACACCTTCAGAGTAGAAGGTTGCACATTTGGTAGAGATTGCCAATATTTAAGCTTTTCTGTAGTTTACCTGCATGGTATGTTGCAGACTGAGCTTGGCTAACTCTGTTCCCCTCCAACCTTTTCCCCATGAACTTGCACAGAAGAATGAGAAATATAGGCTAAATGAAGCCAAATAAGCTTGGAACACAGCTTGACTTCAGTGGCTTTCCATTTTGCTATTGTATTACGCATGTAGAATGCTGTCCACAACCTGTTTCTTGGCAGGATTCAACAAGGGCTAAAGCAAAGTAGAAATCCTTAGAAGTGAGCTCTGACTGAAACAGAGAATCTAGTTAAGGAAAAAAAGCATGCAAGGCGCTGAACAAAATGTGTGACCTTTTCAGTTATCAAATCAAATTAACTTTTTTCCTAGTCATACTGGGCTGAATGCAAACATAGCTTCCAAAGGCACAAAAGCCACTGCTTTAATCTGCACAGTATCATCAAGTCCCTCTTAACATTTGTGTGTTGGCCTTCTAGAATACATTAATTTTGCCAGCATGCTCAGATGGTTGGTTCTTGATGTATCCTGGTGAAAGCTGACATTTTCACTTCCCTTAATGTAAATTTTCTGTAGCTTAACCTCAAAATTCCGGATGGAGTAATTTTCTCAGAATCTAAGAAAATGTCTTTTACCATTTTGGCATGGAAACACTATATGGGTGAGACTGGGTGACGGGAAACTATAACATCAGAGATTAAACCCAGAAGCCTGTATTCCAGTATCTTGCACATTTTGAAAACTAGAAAGGGGAGGGGCGGGGGGGAGGGGAAGAAATCAAACAATATTCACTTTGCCTTTATAGCACTATATTTCACTCCGCAGTAAACTGGAAAGACAGAACTCTAAGCACAGAACAATTAACCCTCCACTAATTCCCCTTCTATCCTACAAAATAAAGAATACATCAAAGACAGAAGAACAGGTATCTTCTCTCCCATTCTTCTTAACATGGATTTATTTGTCCTAACTGGACTTTTAAACCTATTGTCCCTGGCTTTTCACAGCATTGAATTGAGCAATAGGGAAACTATAGTAACCAATAATCTGTTTCACTTCAATGGAAACTATGTATCTGGGTGGATAACAAAGCCTGGGATAAACACCAAAAACCTCTGACAGGGTTTGGAGGGGGGAGAGTATGGTGTCTCGACTGTCAGGTCACGTTTTAGCCAGCCTTCACCTATAGGCAACAATTATTAGGGTATTCCTCATTTGTTCTTCATTAAGCAAATTCTTCAAAGGTGCTTAATGGCTACCTCACCTCCATTAAAATTCACAGTATTCTGTGCAATTAATTCAGCCATATGCAGAGGTGTGTGCATGCTAATCTCTTTTAGCCACATATACATTAAGATTATCTGCACCAGGGTCCTTTTGAAGGGATGCCTCTTCAAGGAAAGCTGGTAAAACTTTGTATAGTAGTATTTATAGTCGAGTCAACACAATACACCCCTCCTTAATTCCCATAAAGATTTTAAATCTCCCATTTCAAAGGTAGCAGGAGAAAATTGTATTTGGTATTCCCCATGCAATTATAAATTGGAATTAAAACAAGTCTAATATCCACTTAGATATCATTACAAGCAAATGATTTTACATTGCCTAAGATCTACATGAAATCAAGTGCACCAAAAGCTGATCACTTTTGCAAGTAAATCAAAAAGGCTCTTCCTCTATTTTATTTTTTATCTTAAATGTATCCAGAGTTTTATAGCTAAATACAAAAGCACTAGCAGTTGGTCATGCTTTAAGCTACTAGAAGAAAGTTAAGCTTCCACGTTGGCTAGCCGAGATATCAGCTCTAAGCTGACAAGTAATTAAACCAGCATATCTATAACAACTGTCATCTCTTATTTCTGTGCAACTTGGATGTAAACCAAAGGCACGAAAGCCAAAAAAAGACTTCACATTACTGGGCAACTGCTGAGCATCTCCTGCTGAACAGTTTAGCAGACCTGGGCATTTAGAGGATTGTAGCAGAGATCAAAAGGGTCAGAGATCCCTTTACCAATTAACAGCAGGGAGAAGAACATCAAATAAGGTGTAAATTTTAGCTCTGCAGTTTTGAGTAAGCCAAGCATGAAATGCATTCTAATACTCTTGAGTAGCTGCAGCTTTGAGCCATCAGTGATGTCACTGGTGCACTAAAGGAAGCTTAATCGCACTTAGAGTGGCATGTAGCAATCCCGCTCAGCTAGGTGCTAAAGCCTGCTGCTTCTTGTCTCTTTTGATAACACATGGGAATTGCTAGCCCCGACGTGGCTGGCGAGAACAGAAAACGCTCCGCAAAAAGCAGCCTTTCTTTGGGGTCTTATGCTTTTATTGCTCCCGATCTTAAAGAGATAGTGACACAGTGTTTATTTTCTCCCCTTAATTGTTTCAAATAAAGAAGGAAATAATTAATAAGGCCCAGTGTAAGTAATCAGCCTTTGGGGGCTTGAAGCGCTGCTTAATCCAACTTTATGCAAATCACCATGGGGGGAAAGCTGTTCCTATAGACATTGCTCTTTCTTCTCTTTCTTCTCTCTCCAGCCAGCCCCCAGCCACCCCCCCACCCCGCCTTTTAAGTACGACAAAAGAATGCCATTGAGCCTCTTTATGCATCCCCTTGACCGGTATATACTGCCCAGAATATGCAATCTGACACGATAGCGCTGGGAAATGCCGAGCAGGCCAAGAGCTGCTGGGACCAGAGGGAGGTGCTCCTTTTCTGCAGAGGGGCTGGGGACCAGCTGGAGGGGTGTCCTGGTCCTTCTGCCCGGGGAGCCTCTCACCCCAGCTGCCGCAGAGGATGTGCAGCAATGGCACCTGTGAAGGTGGAAGAGGCAACATTAACAGCAAGAGCAACAGCAGCAGCGACAAAAGAGATGAAACGGGCCAACTGCTCTGGCAAAATAGCACTATAGCACTTTAAGGCTGAGCTAAAGGTCAGAATCAGATAACTTTAACCTATTTTTAAAGTGGCTTTGTGTGTGGATATTTATTGTTGCCCAATGTCATGCTTGCTTTCTCACAGAGAACTGCGTGAAACTGAGTTTCAACAGAAAAAGGCTTTTATTTTTATTATTTTTTTTTTTACTGTTTGTGAATTAAAATTATGTCAATAATAATTCGAAGCACAATCCTTAAAGAAATAAATGTGAATATTATGTTATTCTTTTGTTTATTTCAGCTAACAAAAGATTACCATGGGGACAATTACAAATTCATGATATGGGTACATTCACAGAATACATTAGTGGTCCCGCTTCAGTGAGAAAATACAGTTGTGATGTTTAAAATGTGTTAAGAAGAATTCCCACAACTTAAATATGCACTTTCATTTTACAGATCTCAACTATAATAAGTTCAAATCAGGAATGCTCTATCTCTGACAGACTTCAATTAAATATAATTCACATGAACTTAACTGCTTATTCTGCTCAGAAACTCATCCCAGATCATCAAATACTTCTTTTTACATACCTAAGTATTCATAATTGCATATACCTAATTTATTTAGGAAAAAAAAGTGAAATCCCCTTTCTGCTTTGGTTTCAAGAGAGCAAGAACTTGGTTTTCTAAACATTATGAATACAACTAGATTTGAAAGACATCATATCCACAACAAAGAGAAGCTAGTGACCAGCTCAAATACATTGTCTTTTGAACAACAAGTCAGTGCAGACAGAAGTAAATGACAGTTAATTACAAATTACATTCTGGTTGGGGCTGTGAAGGCCTCCTGGCTTGAATAATAATCAGGCCCTCAGGCACTCACCTGCCTGCAAACGAACATACAGAGACACAGGCTGGGGTGCTATACAAGTTTCAAAACAAGCTGCTAAACACAAAAGCTTATTGGATTACAGAGATTTAGGCAAAAGCATTCAGATCTCTGGCAGCAACTCTAATAGTAGGTTGAAGGAATTTCTAAAGGATGAATTGCCATTTACTGTAAATTTCTGAATACTCCTCCTGATTTTGGGGAAAGAAAATAAGATTTCTTCTCTTCTAACATTAGAAAAGTTATCCTATTGCAAGTGCCCTTTACGAAATATGGTAGGAGAAAGTGTCTGTTATGAATTAGAGATCTAATGTCTTTCCAAATTAGAGAAAATACACGTACTGTTTATATTATTTCTTTCCAATTCCTGCCATTCAACCAGTACCATATATGTTCTAAATGTACCCTATATAAATGCAAATGAATCAGAAAAAAAGTGTTACTCATGGTGGAAGAGATACTATTATGCAGCATCTTTGAGTTGAAATTTGTGTTGTTGACTGATGTCTGTTGCATTTTTTAACCGTTGATTTTAATCCCATATATTTGTAAAATATGACAATGTCTACATTAATTAATGTCAGTACTAGTGCAGTGTAAAACCTTGGCTTTTGTAATTCACTAAAGCAATTTATATTCATTTATTTGAACTAAATGCTTATTGTTAAAGACAAAAGGCTCAACAGTTTGACATTGAGCTCATTATGTATGTTTAAAACATTCTGCAATTCAAGGCCACACCACATGCAATAAAAAAGAAGCCGGTGGGTTCAGGGATTAAAATTCAGACCACACAGTTCTCTTCAATAACTTTCCATTTAAATCTGATTCAAACTTCAAAACAAAGCTATTAAGACATATCAGCATACATGGGTGTGTAAGTATGGGAGAGTATATATCTTTTGTGCTCTTGTTATGCATGCACAAACTTTGAGTTGTTCTGTTTTCCTTTAAGTGAGCTGCCATGTAGATTCTGTAAAAAGATTTTCTTGTTAGTAGGTGAACGTAATCATGTGCTTTTGAAAGAATTTCTGGGTTTCAGAGAGAAATAATTTAGTAATTTTTTTGCTGTCTATGATTATTTGCAAAGACAATGTATAAAGACAACAGACTATGTTTATGCTCTGCATTGCACGTACATGTACATATAGTGGAATGAAAAGATAAATAAAATTGAAAGTACAATGGGTTGGAAATCATGCTATACATTTCAGATAAGCAGCAGAGACTGAAAAGAGGCTTTAATATAAAAATAATTCTTGCAGTTAAAAGTATACTTGGATGTACTACTTCCAAGTCTCTCCTATTCATAGTAACCAGACAGTAACTATGATTTCCTTCTCCAAGCACAATTTCTCCAGTAGAAATTTTGACTTCAGGATTAGAATATAAGAAACAATTAGGCTGAATTATCACTAGCCCACCGTGAATGGAACAGCCCCTCTGTGTGCCATGAAAACCCTGTAATATTCCATATGGGATGGAAGTGGTGTTCCTGTGGTGTCAAAAGTCCAGCACTCTTTCACATTTGTCTGCTAAACACACTTGCCTGTTTGTATATTGTCTGTATTTCTTACAAAACTTAAGCAAAGAGTGAGCTCAAGTATTAGTACCACCTTCAGGCTTGTGGGATAGGGTGGAAAAGGCATTATGAAGTAATGAAAACGGGAAAGGCTGTGACAATAACTATGAACTCACATGGTAATTTCCAGGAAAGTAAATGCTGTGCTCAGCACTCCTCTTCTGCAGTTGATATTACAGGACTCCTGTCCAAGTTGTATTTACTGTCTGTGTCTCAGGTCACCCTCTTTAGGTTTCACAGAATGGGCTGGGAGAAAGACAGCAGCCTACATGCAGAGGAGTTTGTGACTAGCTCAGACCCAAGGAGCATTAGGGCCCCTGTTGATTTTTTTATTTGCACTGCACAGCTCTTGCAAAGCTCCCCTACAAACATTTCCAAAGTCCTGCCAGTTTCCAGTGCTTTATCCTCTTCCAGTGCTACTATAAGGGTAGCTGTCTCCTCACACAGAGAAGAAGAATCAGGAAGCGATGCTAACAATTCAAACTCTGTGATAAATCGTGAGGCAGAATGATCTCAGAGAAGCATGTATTGTCCCTCTTAAAATATTTCATTTTCAGGATCAGAAAAAATCAAGAGATGCAAACATTTGATATGCATCTGTCTATTTTGAAAGTAATTTTCAAAGGACTTTGTCTTCAATGGTCCAAAGATACTATGTACAATTAAAAAAAAGTCTTCTCCATCTTTGATTTAAGGGATGTTTGCGTGCACCACAGTTTTAAAACCAGAGAGAAAAATAGCATCACTCAACCAGAGTAAAGAAAAAGGGCCACCTTATCGGCAACAGAGTGATTTTGACTGTACTGACAATGACATGAGTAATCCATCATGTCATCGGCCCGGTGACGGATGTACCCTGCACCTCATCTCTGTATGTGTGCAGGGAGGACTATGTAGCAAGCCAGGAGGCAAGTAACACTTAACCCCTGCAAGCTTCATGTCCCTGCTGTGCTTCAGACAACCTCTGTCATGTATGAAAAGCTTAAAGAATGACAGTAAATCTATACAGACCAGCACAATCTACCATCGTGACAACTACACACCACCATAGCCTTATAACACTATTAAACTGTATCATCACAGACTTGTAAGACAAGGCCTGAATTATGTGCTTTGTTGAGCCACTTAAAAGGTCTTTGGAAATGCACTGAATATACCTTTTGTCTTCATTCGGTCAACAAAAGGATATAGTTCATAAATACTAATTCCATATAGAAGGATGATTAATTATTTTGGCCCAACAGAAATAGCACCTTATTCCAGAAACTGACTTTAGTAGTAGACAATATTAAAAGGGATTAACAAAAGTTACATCTTCTTTAAAATATTTCAGAGATTTTTTTTTAATTGATAATAGTTTTAACAGAAAATCATAGCTGTTTTCTGGTCAAAGGTGTGACCTACCGCCTTCAAATTTTCAATTTATGTGGTCACTTCTGAAAAAAGCATGTACCTTAAAAACTTTGACATTGACTGTTTATTCAACTCTGAAATGTAACAAATATTTCTGCCAGCACAATTGCTGTTCCACAGAATCTTCATAGTTAAGGTATAACACTGAAATATCTCAGGATGGTAACCTTATACATTAATACAAATGTGCTAACTCATAGTTCTCTATATAAGTGCATACATATACATATGTTCTGGAAGTATAAAGTGCCATGAAGATACCATCCAAAATTTTCACTCAGATCAGGAAAGAGAATACCAGATATCTCCTTTAAAAACAGATTCAATGGCTACCTGTCCCAAGTCTTCAAAAATGGGCTTTTATTATCTCCCTTTTTCTCTTTCTGTTAATATAATAGGCTTCTGCTGGGTTACAAAAAAAAAGGGAAAATAACTGGTTGAATAGTAACATCGTTTGTTCATGTATATGCAAAAAAAGATCTTTTCACACCTTGATGAAATTAACATAAATTTAAATATTAATGAATTGGTAGAGACTAGTGAAGAATACCAAGGACCACATTCAAACTAAGTTATATCCCTATAAAACAGATCTATTTTCTAGGGACATGTGACATGAGTGTTATATGCCTTTATTGCACAATCTGCATAATTCACAGTCCAAAACAATTTGCAGCTGGATAAAGGAAATCAACTCTTTACTAGTGGAACATCCCATCTAAAGGATATTATTTTATTTCTTGGCTGAAATTGCCATGTACTGTTGGAAGCCAAAAATCCATAGTCAGAAAATACAAGGAAATGTGTGTTTGGAGCTATTCAGCATTTTGTCACTGGGGAAAGAACAGTACAAACATACACAAGGCAGAGGGGGAGTGGAATGTAAGATGAAGAACCACTGCATCTTTCAGTAATTCCACAAAATTGCTAAGAGAAGGACAACAGACATCAGGAGTAGTTTGCCTTCTCTGTTCCCTTCTCTGGCCCCATACGATGTATGCATGAAGCAGCACAACAGGAGCCAGTGCAAAACAAATATGCATAGTGGCAGACTCAGTGTGCACATCTAAACAATTGCTATGCCAAATACTGTGGAATTTCCACACTGTTAGTTCTTTTCAACTCATCTGCTTATTGTGTGCATGGTTTACTCTGCTTGGTTCTGTTGGGGTCAGTCACAACCTTCAAAGCCAAAGTTCGTCTATATTTGCTCTTCTTTCCTGAATGGATCAAATCACACTCTTTTTATGTTGTTTGATGACTTTCTTCTTCAGACAACCATCCCTTTATCTTCTTATTTTGCTCGGTCTTGAGAACAGTGGAGACCTGATGGCAGGACACTCCACATCTACCAAAATCAGTTGACAGATTTCAGTAGGCATAAAGTTAATGGTGTGCTGTGCTTACCTTTGGCTGAGGGGTAAGAAAGCTCTCTACTTTTATGCCTGCAGAAGCAGCAGCTGGCTCAGCATTGCCTACTTTCCACAATATTTTTTTCCTGTTCTACAGCAATGTATCATACACACGATCTGAAATTAATTAATCCAAGAGCGAAATAAGATCAGAAATGAAAAGAAATCTTCCTACGCTGTTCATAGCAACATGACAATATATAAAATCACTGTTTAAAAAACACAAGAGTCTTGACAAAAAATATAAAGTTCCATTCAAATCAGGAATGTCCTTGGTAGGGAAAGACTAGCCTTTAAAAAACATGTTTACTGCTTAAATTTAGTTTTCTTAACTTTTTAAATGTTTACTTTTATTATTTATATTGCGTATATTCAATATACACATTATTTTCTTCTAGTTAAAACTCAGATAGCTAAAATATAAGCAACATAATTTAAAATAGTATAGAATTTTCCCTTTGAACATATCTTCTCTATGTAGGAAAAATTTGAAATACATCTCTTAGTCTGTCATCCATTGATCTCTCCCCTGCTGGCCAAAAATAGCATTTTTGTTTCTGTATTACCAGTAAAAACATGTGAATGTACTACTCTTTCAAAAACTTTTTTTTCTGTCATCTTGTGCAAGTCACTCCATGCAGTTATATCATCCTCAGAAGAAAACATCCTAAATGTATTTTCTTTGCTATTATGGTATTTCCATCCACAATGGGACACAATAGGTCTACAAAGAGTAGGTATTAGTCCAACAGGTGTTGTGTGAAATAGGTATGCCTTGCTGTACAAAGGAATTTATCCTCCATAAATTACAAATTACTACTTAGTTCACTTCTTTTTGTGCAGGAGTCAATCCTTTGTTCCCTGTGTCAGGATGCAGCACAGGCCAGGGAGTCAGGGGCAGCCAGGGCAATCACTGCCCTAGGGATTAGGTACCCCCATGGGGACAACGATGGTACAGCCAATAAATCTTTCTGAAATGGTTAGTTTTAGTGAGCAGAGCTGATAGATTCACCTAGAAAAACCTTTATTTTTGCAAAGCAAAACATTCAACTTTACTTTCTCAACTACTTGAAGTGTCTGTGATCAGAAACATTCCCACAAGAACGTATCATGCTTTATTTAAAACAAACAAACTAACAAAAAGTACAACCCTTACTACTTGAAACAGAATATCTAACTTTGTACCAACTCCTTGCATACTCTGGTAGCAAAGGTGTTGTGGAAAATTTAACATGAAAACAAGACCTACTAATAAATGTTGAATGGTACATCACAGACTAAAAACTCCCATGGAAATCATTTGGGCTGACTGAGGTCCAGTGTTTCTTAATGTGATTAAGGCTACGTCATCTACCTCTATGTTTTATAACATGAGAACTACATGTAAACAGAAACCTGTTCTGCACATGGGGACCACAGCCTTTTGAAATTTGTATTTTAAAATTCTCAAAAGGATATATACTAGAGCCCATATGCTTGAAAGCAAGGTCCTGAAGATAGGTTGTGCATGTGACATTTTTGAGTTTCTCAGCATGAGAATGGCTTACCAAAGGTACTCAGTCATTCCTATTGAGTTCACCAGAAAACACCAGGATCAAAACACTGAAAATCAGCCCATAACTTTCTCAGCCTGAAGGAGAATTCAGCTGCCATAGGTAAATCCTAATCCCCCACAAACTTGATAAATAGGCAGTTTGAGATGTAATCTCAATCACGTCTCAGGTGAAGATGAGATCTGGCAACTTCTGAAGTTCTAGTCTCAGCCACAAAAAATATACAGAAGCTTCAAGATTCTTCTAAAGCACGAACACATATGCAAGTCAAAAAGAAGGAATTATTTCCTACATTTTTACATCTGTACTATTATAGTTAAAAAATTGCCCTCATTTGGGTGTTCTTGGGATTCCTGTCAGCCTTGGCATGAATAGTGGATAAAAGGTAAAATTTAAACTTCATAAATTATAGCTTCAAGTAAGGAAATAACTCATATTTATTGATTTCAGTAAGTTCCATAAACAATATAAATTAAAAAAATGTATCTTTAACAGGAAATTTACCAGTATGTCAATTTAAAGGTTTGACAAGCCATCCTTCTCCCACAGGGAAATTTTGTGGTCCCAGAAGCCATTCCTTGGGGCAGCACAGCCACCACAGCAGTTCTGCTGAAGAGCCCAATATACAATAGAAATTTCAGAGCAGGTGATGTGCAACAGCAGACATTGTATTCTAGTTTTAGCTGTGTGAAGTTAAGAATTTTCTGTCCTCAGCCTGTCCTCAGCTGCTCATCATTCCTCCCCTTCTTAGGGGTAAATAAATACCCTCACAGATTTGGAGGCATAAGACAACTAATAGTTACTCCCTAATTTGTTATCTGGATGATAATATTTAGTCTTCCCAACCACACCTTAAATATTCTGTTTTAGCTGTCCAGTGTCATTACATGGGCTTGACAGAAAGATTTCTTAGAAAACAGAC
>VZTR01028165.1:853-50650 GCA_013400775.1 Chaetops frenatus
CCCCCCCCTCCAATCTCTGGACAGGTCTTGAGTGACTCAACTGCTCCTGGCCAGCCTGGGGTCCTCCAAGATGCTGTCGTGCAGGTCTCTGATGGATCCTGCTACATCCGTGTGGTCATCACACCTGAAGCTCTGCAGGCAGAGGAAAAGTGGGTTCCACCGTGGCTTGGCATGGCTGGGACAGCAGTTCTCCACAGCTGCTGTGAGGAGCTGGGGCTCCTGCCTGGTCTTGTTTCAGGTTGTGTTAAGCTAAAGCAACCTCCGGGTGGGAAGTTGGTGTGGCAACAGAGGTGCTAAGGGAAGAAAGCCAGAATGCCCTTGCTCCCGTGTCCACTGGTTGGGATGGGCAGGGATCCATGGCAGAAGCTGTGATGCCATTAGAAGGGACTGTAGAGCTCTTGGGTTTTGTGGAAGGAGCCAGAGCATTAACCATGGTAGCCTGGGCTGCCCCTTCAGTGCTTTCCTCCATTTCCCCATTTGGACACCCTCAAACTGTTGGGGTGCTGGTAGCAGAGCCAAGGATCAGCAGCAGGAGGAAGCTGTTCTTAGGCAGGAATTACTAAGGAATAAGGAGCCCTTGGTGCCTGCTGCTCATGCTGAGACATCTTCCAGAATGCCCTGGTGTGGTTGGCAGAGCTGTTCTGGGAGCCCCACTGTGTGTTGGGGGGGTGGGGGTCCAGCTTCATTCTTCAAGGCATTCCTGCTCTGCTCCTTTTCCAGTGCCCACCTGCAGCTCAGGCTCTCCAGCCTTAATTGCAGAATTATTGTCCTGCAGAAGTACACGGTGTGTTTTCAGGATGAGGCCAGGCTGGTAAGTGCTCTGAGGACTGGAAGCAGCCTGTTCCTTTACCTTGCTGTGCTTCCTGCACTCTTGGCTCCTTCCAGCTGCTCCCAGGAGCTGAAGGCAGGTGATGGGTGGCCTTTCATCTTCATCTGCAGCTTCTGTGGGGTCAGTGGCAGCTGACCTGTGCAGGGATGAGCTCTCGCTGGGGATGGGGTGCATCTTCCCCAGAGTCACCTGGCTGTCACCTCTGCTTGTTGGGCAGCTGCAGAAGCCCTGCATGGGCTGGTGGCAGAGCAGCCCACTGTCCTCTTGCAGGGATTCAGAGGTGTCCCCACAGACTCCCCTGGGCTGGCCCACCCTGGCATGTGGCTCTTGCAGAGCCATCAGCTGACACAGGAAGATACAAACTCCCCTTTGAAGAGGAGTTGTCCTTTTTGAGGTCTTAGACTGGAGGGTTGGCGGCAGAGCTGGGGTGGGAGGGCTGGCTGGCCCCGGGGGAGGCAGGGGCAGAGGTGGCTCTCAGAGGTGCCTTACAGGCTCTGTTCTCTCCACAGGAGGACTGTGAGTTTTACCTCACAGCCCAGCAGTTCATCGTGCTGCCCATGCAGAGGCAGAGAATGGAATCATCTGACGGGTATGGCCCGTGGGATGGGTGGGTGGGGGCTTCCTCCTCTTCCCACAGCAGCACTGAGAGTCCTGATCTGACCTGCTTGTGGCAATCCCTTTTGAAAGAGAGATTGTCTCCATGGCAAGGGAGAAGGAAGATGGGGATTTGGAGGGAATCAGTAACCAGTTTCTCTCTTGATGCAGGAACCAGGACCCCTCTGTGGTGAAGAAGATAAAGGAGCTCTGGCTGTAAGTATGGGGCTGAGGGATGTATCCAGACACCCTGATGAGAGTGTGCAACCTCAGGCTGGGGTTAGAGCAGGCTGGCAAGGGCTGGCACAGGCTATGGCAGCTCCTGGTTAACCTGTGTGACTCCCTGCCCCAGAATGTGACAGAATTGAGTGGACCATGGAAAACGAGATTGTGGTGACACATTGCCAGCCTCTTCCTCTGAGCTAGGAGGAAACACCTGTGAGGAGCTTGTTCTTGCCAGTGGTGGGCAGCACAGCTGCGTGGGTGAGCCCTGCAGAGCTCATTCTTCACCCTTGGAGATCCAGCTCTGGAGATCCTCAGGGCCTCCCATCACTCCATCTCCAGGGGTGAGGCTCCCTGATAGCTATTCCTGGGAATACTGAGCACAGGCCAGTGGCCAGATCAGCACCCAGTGGGGGATCCACTACTTTCACAAGCTGCTTCTTCCAATCCAGGGTGCTCAATCTGTGACCAAGAGCTGCTTATGTCCCAGCCCTAACCTGGCTCTGTCTTCCTCTTGGTCATTACAGGAGGAATCTTGCTGTGAGGAATGCTCCCAGCTCAGGTAAAGGGTTGTGGGGGGCATGCAATGCTCTGGCTGCCTGGGGGGGACCCTGGGTTTCCTCAGCTTGGTCCGTGTTGGGCAGAGGTAGCACAAACCTAAACCAGTCTCACAAGCTAAGCCCAAAGCAGGATGAGATAATGCTGACAGCTAAAGCAGAGTGGGACGTTGCATGCCTGTGCTCATGCTGCTGGCCCAGGATGTGTGAAGAAAGGAAAGATTGTTTCTGGAAGCAAAGGAAATGCAGAATTTTGGGTGTTGCCACAGGTTTCAGTGTCATGGCAGTCACCAAATCGTGCAGCAGAATAAAAGTGTTTGCAAGTGAGGCTTGCCTGAGTTCAGCTGTCTCCTCCACTGATGTCTGTGTGTTCTTGCTCCAGAGCCCTCTGTCTCTCAGCTGATTGATGCCATAGGACAGAACCAGCTGGAGATTTTGAAGGAAAATGCCGAGGAATGCTTGGATTTATGGAATTCAAAGGAGAAGCCAGTGACAGTGGAGGACGAGGTTCCCATCACCCAGTGGGAGGCAGAGCGCAAGAAGGAGGTCAGTCTGTCAGCTGGGACAGCCTGGGACAGCTTGGGGTGCTCTGGTGGGTGGGAGAAGGAAGGGGAAGGACAGTGGGCAGAACTGGAGGTTTGCTGTGGGGGGAAGATGATAATTGGGTTGGCAGGTACGGGTGGGCTCCTGCATCTGGAGAGGGACTGCCCAGGAAAAACCCTGTCGTGTCTCATTTCAGCAGGGTGAGAACATTTTCATGGTCCCAGTCAGCACCCTGGTGATCCCTCCTGAGGAGGAGGCAGTTTGTGATTCGTCTGAGGCAGCATCTGCAGGGTACACAGGTGGGCAGTGCAGCACCCAGGCATGTGAAATTAGGGGCTCCCTAGGGTGGGGAGAAGAATTCTTTTCATCTGGGTGTGCCTCATGCTGGGGATATGACCAACAGTGCCCCTTTCATTGCAGATACAAGCCAAGCAGCTCCTGGAAAGAGTAGTGATGACAGGACAGTGCCAGGAGACCTGAGTGTTGTATCCCAAACCAGCTGTGAGTAGCAGGACCTCCAGATCCTAGAATGATTTGTGTTGGAAGGGACTTAAAGACTATCTAGCCCCAATCCCTGCCATGAGCAGGGACACATTCCACTAGACCAGGTTGCTCCAAGCCCTGTCCAACTTAGCCTTGAACACTTCCAGTGCTGGGGCAGCCACAGCTTCATTGGTCAGCCTGTGCCAGGGCCTCTCCACCTTCACAGGGAAGAATTTCTTCCAAATCTCTAATCTAACCCTGCCCTCTATCAGTGTGAAGCCATTCCCCTTTGTCCTGGCACTCCATGGCCTTGTCTAAAGTCCTTCTCCAGCCCCCTTGGAGCCTCTTAAGGTACTGGAAGGTTCTCTAAGGTCTCCCTGGAGCTTTCTGTTCTCCCAGCTGAATAACCCCAACTCTCTCAGCTCGTCTCCATAGCAGAGGTGCTCCAGCCCTTGGATCGTCCTCATGGCCTCCTATGAACGCTCCAGATCCCATCCAGCCTTTAGTTTCCTCTACAGTTGGCTCAGCCCATCTCCTTGGATTGAGTGGAGGAGGTACTGGTGTGGCCAAGTCTTTGGGAGACCTTGAGCAGGCAGGGAAGGGTCCCATTCCTCCAGCTTCCTGAAGCTGCAGCTTTGGTTCATTGTGCTGGGAGAGTCATTTTGATGCCATCACTGAGCATGAGTCTCCTGCCCTGGTGTGGGCTCCTCAATGGCTCTGGCTCAGCACCAGGATGGCTTTGTGTCATCTTACTGGGCTTGGTGTCACCAAGCTTTGCTGCAGAATTACCTGCAGAAGCTCCATGTAGAGGAGGAGCTGAAGGGAGGAACTGTCCTGGATAGTGCAGGGTGTGGGAGAAGGCCTCCTTCATACCTGCCTGCTCTCTGGGCAATGTCTGCCTCTCTCCTGCCTGCTGAATGAGATTTGGGAAAGGGTCTAACTGGAATACACCACATTTGGGGCTGGAAAGGGCTGCAGAGCTACCCTCAAGAGCTGTCTCTCTCTGAGACCTTGGCACAGAGGACCCACAGGGAATGGGAAGCTGCTTTTTTTACCAAAACCAACCCTCCAGCTTCTTCATTGCAGGTGCTGCATCACCGACCTTGTCGGATAGCTTGGAGGGATCCCTGGACAACCCCTGGAACGGGATGCCCTCATTGTCTTTGACCCCAAGCTCTTCAGATGGTGAGTCCCCATGTCCCAGGACATGCAGCCTGCCTTCCTGGCATGAGACAGCTCCTCTCTTCTCATTGGGTGTAGCTCATCCTGGATGCTGGCTTGATTTCCCTGGCCATAAAGAAGTGCTGTGGTGTTCCCATTGCCCTGTACCTGCATCATTCCAGCCCTGACACTCTTCCTGTGTGTCTGGGCAGGTCCCACCACCAGCCCCCTGCTCACACTGATGATGCTTTTCCTCTTACTAGAGAAGGCCTTTCAACCTGACCCTCCCCTGAAGACCCAGAAAGATGTGGCTGCTGACAGCAACACCACCGACCTGTTGGAAGTGTGTAGCCAGGGCTCTCCTGAGGGCTTGCCCCAGGGAGAGCAGGTACAGACCTCCTCTCCCTCCCTGCTCCACTCCTACAGCAATCCCAGTCCAGTGGAGATCAGCACCAGTGAGGTGGCATCAGCTGCAGAGGCAGCCTGGGATACCCTGTGCACTGATCAAGGCCAGCAGGGACCCAGGGGCTCTCAGGACACCCTGCCCACTCTCACTCCAGTTTTCCCAGTCTTGCCCAGCAGCAGCTTGCAGTCCCCACCCGACAGGATGCCTCTCAGGGAGCAGGCCTGCTCCAGTGGTGCAGCTTCCTCTCCAGGTGCATTGAAGCCTGGACTGGCTCAGGCCAGGACAAAGGGAGGAAAGGCTGTGGGTGCCAAGAGGAAGCTGATGGAGGAAGATGAGCAGGCCCCCAGTGGGCAGCAGCATCCCCCAGGCACCTGGAAGGGCAGGGGCAGAGGCACAGGCAGGAGATGGGAGCTCATGAGCCCACAGGGTGCAAAGAAGAGCAGAAAGGAGACAGGGCTGCGGCGTAGAAAGGAGCTTGAGGAGGAAGATGAAGTGGAGGAGGAGGAAGAGCAAGCACCCCCTGCGAGAGCTGGGCCCAGCTCCAGGCCGGAGCAGTGCAGAGCTCCGGAGCCGGTAAATACGAAGCAGCTGATGAGGTCCCCTGAGTGCTGGGGGTGCCTGGGGAGGCTCTCTGTGCCCACACCACTGGTGTCCACCCCCAGGGTCTTGCCTCACCAGGCTGGTGGGGATGGGAAGTTGAATGCAGGTGTCAGTGTAGATGGTGGAGGATCTGAGAGCACTGAGGGAATAATGTAATCACTTAGGTGGGAAAAGACCTTATGAGATTGAAGTGCAACCATTGCCCAGCACTGCACCATAGTCCCAACTGCCACATCCACAGGCCTTTAAATCTCTCCAGGGATGGTGAAGATGTGGTTTAGCCTGAGCTGGGTGGGAACAAACAATTGCTGGTGCATCTTCCAAGCTATCTGGGTAAAATAAGATCTAAAGAGCAGAGGGAGAGGCACCTCAATCCTAGGTGTTTTTCTGGGGTTATTGAGCTCTCAGGCTGTGTGGTGCAGCACTCTGGGTGCTGTGGCTGGAGCAGACCCATCTCACCCTCCCTTTTGCTTTGTAGTTCATGGAGACACCACCGCAGTACCAGTATGAGGCACCAAGCCCTGAGCTCTGCCAGCAGGTACAATCTATCAGGTCAGTGCCATATCAGCCCTCTCTCTTGGCTCTCCCTTGTTCCTGCAGTGGGACTCACATCCCTACAGTCAGTCCCCAGCCTCTGCCTTAGCCCTTGTCACCAGCTGCCCTAGTGGTCTGCCCACAGCTGGGTTTTTTCTCACCCTGGCTCCTCCTGTCCGCATTCTCAGGATCTCAAAGGCAATGTTGAAGTGGGCATGCTGGATACTGACTGAGGAGGAGGAGGAGGAGGATTCCTGAGCCCAGCCCATCTTTCATTCCTTTGTTTCTTCAATGGGTCAAAACACTGGGAAGCCCAGCCCATCTTTCATTCCATTGTTTCTTCAATGGGTCAAAACAGCGGTTGGGGGAGGGATGTGGGGACATCAGAAGCTCTGTGCCCCCAGGGGACTGCTGAGTGGGCTGGCCTGGCTGCAGAAACCCTGGTTCCAGGGGTGCTGCCACATGACCTGTTGAAAGCCAAAACCCTCAGAGCCAAGAGGGGAGAAAAGTATTCATTCAGGAATGCCTGTATGTGAGCCAGCATCCCTCTCCCACCTCTTCAGCCTTTCCAAATGCCTTGTCCCAACAAGTGGGGACAAGAGGTGACCCAGTGTCACCATAGCAGCCATGGCAGAGGCCCCACAAGCTGATCTTGCTCCGAAGGTATCCCAGGAGCTTGGATGGTTTATTGAATAAGTTTAGGTAGGGTCCTGCACTGTTTATTACAAAAAATATCCTGCAGGGTTATGCTGTAGAAATTAAAAATTGTATATTTTTTAAATACACAGCTCTTGTATTAAAAAGAAAACAAAAAAAAAGAAAACAAAAAAAAAAAGACCAAAACAAGCATCTTGCTTTGTCGTAAACATCCGTGTAAGGAATGCGTTTGGTCCGGAGCAGAGGGCAGCACAGGAGAAAGCCACTGGGGTGTCAGGGTCACGCTGGTGCCGTCAGGGAGCTGCGGGGATGGAGCTGCGTGCTGGAAGGCTGTGGGTCGTGGTCCCGCTGATGGAAGCCTGCGTCTGGCGGGGGCTGGAGAGAGCGGTACCCCGCGGGGTCAGGAGCTGGAGTGGTGGAAGTGCCTTGGGAACGCTTCCTAAAAATAGCTGGCTGCCTAAAATCACCGGCTCCCCCGCTGCAGCCCACTGCGACAGAGGGCACTGGGGAACTGCAACACCGCTGGATGCATCCTGCAGGCTCTGACAGTCCCTGGGCATCCTGGGCGATGCTGGTGACCCGGTTGGCCCCACGGCGAAAATTGGGCGATGCCATCATTGGCACATCCACGCCAGCCTGATGCCCCGTCTACCCTCTCTGCACCCCAGCTGCCAAGCACCCCGGCACGGCGCACTTGCTTGCAGGGTTTTATTGGGAACGGCGTGGTGACATGCAGGGGCTTCACTGTCCCGGGGCCGGCTCCTCCCGGCCCGGCACCGGGCGTCTTTGGTCTACGGCAGCTGAGTCTTGTGCATTCCCAACAGTTTGTGCCAGGGCTTGCGGCTGCTCACCCTCAGTGCCTGTGCCAGCCTGCGGCTCCTCCGGCCCAGCACGGGCCCAGTCCTGCGGCATGGCACCTACAGAGGTCACAGGTGCTGGTGTAAGCTGGGGGGACCCTTGGGACCCCAACACCTGCTTTAGCAGGGAGGGGAGCATCTCACCTTCAGCATCCGAGGTTGGTCCGGGCTCACCCTCCATCTCTGAGAGGGACTCGTGCTTGGTCCTGTGCCTGAGCACAGGCGAACGCCGCAGGCGCAGGGGAACGGTGCCCACTGGGGGAAACACCAGAGTTAGAGTGGGGCACGGTGGCCTGGCTCCTGCTGGAACTGATCCCCTTGGCAACTTTTCCCAGTGTGGCAGGTGCCACTGTCTATCACCTACCAGCTGGGATAGGCAGCACCAGCATGCACGTGGAACACCACCACCCACCTCTGTTGGTGTTAGGTGCGAGGAGGACTTGGGGTCCTGCTTCAGACCCAACTTACTTCCCAGCTCCGCCGGGCACTCGGGCTCCCTGAGCTGCTCCTCATGGACGGACAGTGCTCGGCGGCCGGTCCCCCATGGCGCTGCCAGCCGTGCCATCAGCCGGTTGTCTGGAAAAGCAGCGGGGAGGTGCCACTGGAGGACAGCCCACAGCACCCCACTCGGCAGGCCCCGTCAGCACCCAGCGCTCTGTGCTTGGCTCCCTGCTGCCCTTCACTCCCAAGGGCTCCAAGAACAGGCCAGCAGCGGAATGAGGCACCCATGGGCAGCTCGTGCATCCCTACCTTCAGTATTGGGTGGTGTGGGCAGGGTGGGCAGGGTGCCACTATCATCCTCCCCACCGTGGCTGACCCTCCGTGGCAGCGCCACCGGCACGTTCCTGCCCAGCCGTGGCAGGCTGCTGCTCCAGCCCTCCCGGCCCCCGGGCTCCGGCAGCCCGCTGGCCTCCGCCAGGGGGAAGGAGCGCCGGGGCTGGTCGGAGCTGGTGGCCGGTGGCTCAGCGGGCAGCTGCCTTCCCAGGGCTTTCCAGGCTGGCCGGGGCTCGGCGCTGGGCTCCGTCGTGGCGGCTGGGCTGCGGAAGGGTGTGTCTGTGGGGCAGGCAGGATGGAGCTATGGGTGTCCAGAAATTGACAGCCCCAGGGATGGTTCTTGGTGCTGGGAACCAGCCTGCAGCCAGTCCAGGGACCGGGCAATGGGCTGGGTGTCAATCCGCCATCACCAGGGATGGGCACCCATGGGTGTAGGGCATCCTCCCAAGGGTGGAATCCTGCCCACGTGCCTGTGCCCACCAGTCCCTGTTGGCTCCAGTCCCCATGCTTGGTGCTAGGAGAGGGGATAAAGCCCTCTGCCCCAGGGTCTGGCGTGACCCCCCCCTAGCATGCACTGCTGACCCACCTGTGGACACAGAGTGTGTGCGGGCCTTCAGGGAGGGGGGGGAGTCCGCAGAGCTGTCCACGATGTCCCCTGCAAGCACAAGCCACCAGCCAGCATCAGTAAGCTGGGGTCTGCCCAGTGCCACCAGCACCCAGCAAGGGGAAGGTGTAGTGGGACCCACAGCTGGGAGTCCAAGGGGGCCTGGCCTTGGCCACCCATGGGTGTCCAGCTGGGTGGGGGTCAGGGTGGGCAGGGCATGGCCTCTCACCATCTGAGCCGGCTTTCTTGATCTCGCTGTCTTTGCTCTGCAAGAGGGGAAAAAACTGGTAAGGGGGGTGTCAGGGAGGCAGTGCCCACAGAGATGACGGGGGAAAAGGGCAGAATGCTGCTGCCAGGCTCTGAGGTGGCTGCAGGGGATGGGTGCATGCCAGGAAAGGAGGGACAGACTGACAGACACCATGCAGTGCACAGGAACCCACCCCTTGCAAAGTGTCAGGTGACAGGGCAGAGACCATGGGTAATGGCAGCACAGGGCGCGGTGCTGCCAGTCCTGGTGGGGAGATGTCCCCCACTCTATGGACCACCATCTCCTACCACCCTGGAGGTGCAGGGTCCATCCCAAAAACGCAGCCATTCCCCACCTGCTGCTTCTTGCTCTCAGCTGCCGGGCCCTTGGTGACACCGATGCGATGGAGCATGACCTGCACACGCTGCTCGAAGGAGCTGGACAACTCCCCCTCGCTCTTCTCCAGGTGCCTCTTCTGCAGGGGAGACACAACCCTGCCAGGAACACGGGCCCACCACAGCACCTGTGGCACCCACACTCCTGCCTGCGGCACACCCACATTCCCAACCCCATGCTGCCAGGAGATGGTGACATGGACAGGACCCGGTGGGGATAGCCCCAGCCATCACTCCAAGATCCCCGCATCCCCTGGTAACCCCACCGGCATCCGTGGGTGGGAGCAGCACCCCGCAGGCAAGCTGAGCAGCAGTGCTGGCTTGGTGACTGTGACAGAGCTTACCTTGTCATGCCTGACCCCCAGTGCATCCTCGTCCTCCCCGGACAGCAAGATGAGTGACTGGGATTTGCCCTCCCGAGAGTACTTGGGCCGGATCCTTCGGGCAGAGTCAGGGGTCTGGCAGTGCTCAGGCTCTGCGTGGGGCTCAGCAGAGAGCCCTCCCTCCTCCGATTTACTCAGGGGCTTCCCTGACTCGCCCGCCTTGCTGGGGGCTCGTAAAATGTCACTGAGCATCGAGCGCCTGCTCCTAGGGGCCGTGGGACCACCCTCGAGCTCCTTCTCACACCTCAAGCCCCGGCTGGATTTGGGTTTCTTGAAGGCAAAAAAATTCCCGATTTTCTTCTTGAGGGTGCGGGAACCAGAGGGAGCCAGAGGGGCTGATCCCGGGCAGGTCTCCGGAGTCGTGGGGCTGCGGAGAGATGAAGCATTGGAAAAGGTGAGCTCCAGGCTGCCAAGAGGTAGGGGATCAGTTTTTTCTCCCTGCCCACCCCAAAGGGATGGATCCAGACCCGAGACACACCACCTGAGATGGCAGTGTCCTGCAAGGGCACTCATTTCCAGCACGTTTCCCATGGGTACCATCTCATCGCCTCCCGACTGTGGAACAGACTCCATGGCCACATCCTGCACACCATGGCTGCCGCCCCATTCCTCTTCCTCCAGCCTTGCCCTTGGCAATATCCCTGCTTTCCCCAGCATCCCCTTTGCACTGGGACCAGCAGCATTTGCAGGGAGGCTGCTGAAACCCTGGGCATGGGTGTGGGCAGGGCAGGTGAGGGGCCCTGAACGCTCCCCAGGCTTACGGCAGTGTTTCTGTGATGAGCCTCTTGGCAAAGAAGTCCTCCAGCCCCTCGTCCACGCGGGTGATGCTCCTGTCCTCGCTGTTCTCACAGGCCACGGGCTGCACCTGTGAGTGACAGTTGCTGCCAGCCCAGCACAGGACAAAGGTGCCCCCAGGCACGAAGATGTGTCACCCACCCCTGGGCATGAACAAGTGGGTGCCCCTGCAGGATGGGTGCTGGCACCCCCATCTCATACCCAGCATTAAAGCCAAACCACGATGTTATCAGCTGCACCTGAGCTCTAACTCTGCTCCCTCCCTTGAGCACTGGGAGCTTCAGGCAGCCCCAGGCTCCTTCCAACCCCTTGCCCAGCACGGTGGCTGACGTATGGCACTCGTAGTGTGGGAGAAACCTTTGGCAGGGATGCTTCCTCCATCTGAGCTTCAAGAAAGGTACCCCTGCACTGCTGGTGGGTGATGCAGCAGGTGACCTGCAGGGACCCATATCTGCATCCTTTGTGTGTTTCAAGTCCAACCTTGGAGTGTCACCACAGCCTGCACGAGAGCCACCTGCTCCATCCCCATAACAAAGTGGTCCACACCACGGCCAAGCCTTCCTGCACAGCACCCTCCTCTCCCTGGCATGGGGCACTGCATCAGTGGCTTCCTATCGATGAGAGGGAGGCGCTTCCCCATCGGTGGCATTTCAATCCATAATGACTTTTCATTACGGCTGGATTGATGCCGCTCAGGAGCCATTCCAGCCATCTGAGATCTGCTCTCCTGTCACATCGTATCCATCAAAGCCCGTCCTTGCTCAAGCCTTGGCCCACCCTGGGTGCCAGGAGTGCTTGTCCCACTGCAGGGTGACGGCCCCCTGGCCCTGCCAAGCTCCAGCACCCACCCTGCCCGTGGGACACAGCTCCTGCCTCCCCTGAGGCCCCGTGCCAGCCCTGATCCCACCATGATCCAAGGGCAAGCATCACCACAGCCCTGCAAGCCAGGGCTTTCCAGCAAGTGCAAGGATCCAGCTGCATCACGGTGGCATGGGGATGAGGTGACGCCAGCAGGATCCAGCCTCAGGGACAGAGACAGAGCTGGACTCGCCACCCACTGCACCCAAAAGTTACTTTTCCTTTGGGAAGGGGGGTGCAAAGGCAGGATCCCCATCCAGTCGCCTGTTGGATGGGGGGAGCACAACCCACCTCATCAGGGCTGGCAGAGCCCCACCAGCACCACCGGGAGCTGTGGTGGCCACCAGTGCTTCAGGGTTGATGGATTTTGGATAAGGGGGAGCAAATGGAGCTCAGGAGAGAGGCAGCTGGAGCCATTGCTGAACAACATATCTCCGGCCCTCTGCACCCAAACTCTGCAGGTTTTGTCATTCCTCTCCCGGCTCCCACTGCTCAGCATCTCCCAGTGGGGAGCAGGAAAGAGGATGAATGATTCCCCTCGCCCCCCGCCAGCCCCCTTGCCCATCCTTTCAGGCTGCCCCCCTCTGAGGAGGAGGCTCCGGCAGCAGCTGAAATGCAGAATAATAAACCCACCGCGTCTTTGCGCATCTCATTTTCCTGCCTTGCAACAAATACTGACCGCAATAATTCCCCCAAGCAGAAAAAAAAAGGGAAAAACACACCCAATACACTCCACCTCCCTTGCCAGCCGTGCCCCCCCTCCCCTTACATTCGGCTTGCTGGGCGGCTGCTTGTGCCTGCGGTTGGGCCGGGGCCTGGCTTTGGTGCAATGCTCCAGCTTCTCGCCGGCGGTCGGCAGGTCCATAAGGAATCCGGTGGCGGTGGCAGGCTGCGTGGCGGGGAGCGAGCCGCTCGCAGGCTCAGCATCCTTTGTGGAGGCAGGGCGTGCCGGCGGCGCGGCGGGGCTGAGTGACGGCGGCGCCCGGTGAGCTCGGAGCCCGCTGGCGTCTCGACCCGCTGCCGGCTCCAGCTCCGAGACACCTACGAGAGGCGAGAGGGTCCCTGTTGACACCCGCCCTCGCCAGGCCTCCCCAACATCATCATCATCATCACTATCATCATCATCATCACCGACGCCGTCACCGGTCCTCTCATGTGGGGGGTCAGCGGGGCGCTGGCTCCGCCGCGGGGAGGGGAGCGTGGCCGTGGCCGTGGCCGTGCCCGCCGGGAGCGTGCGTGGCGGCTTTGCGGCGCAGCCCGGGATGGATCCTGCTGCCGCCGCTGGAGGTTTGCGTGCAGGGGATGCTGTGGGGGGATTGCGGGGGGATGCTCTGGATGCTCGGCCGAGCCGAGCCCCGCAGCCAGCTCCGAGACTTGCAGCAGGCAGCAGAGGTACGGCACGAACTCTGCCAGCGCCGGCCCGGCGAGCAGCACTCACAAACACACCCGTTTTTCTCTGCAGGCAGCTTCTCACCCCCCCGGCCCCGCCACATACCCTCTGGGTGGGCGGCAGGGTGCTGCAGGGCTCAGGGACATCAGGGATCCCCCCCTGGGGACACAGGGGGGCTGAGTGCTGGAGTCTGCATGAGCTCTGCTTTAGCCAGAGCAGAGTCACCCATCAGTCTGTGCCCCCCCCCGGAGATTCACTCCCCTCCCGAGCATGCAGGGTTCTGGGGGCAACAGCAGCAGCAAGGGAAACCCACGGGCAATGTCTTCTCCCCAAGGTTGTTGGGTGAGTGGGTGATGTCTATGCCCAGGGTGGGCCCTGGGATGGCAGTGGGAGACACCACAGCACCCACAATCACAGACAAACCTCCCACCCCCAGCTGTGGGGAGGGAGTTCAGGGCATTCACTCCACTGCCCGAGGGCACTGAGCCAGCTGAGGCCCGAAACCAGCACAAGAGCAAGGTCAAAGGGAGCTTCCCCCACAGACCCCAACCACAGCGCTGGGAGAGGCTCTCTGAAGGGCCCAGATCCTGCTGCCCTCCGCCCATCACCATGGGGGGCTGTGACCGTGAGGCCCCCAGGTTGCCGCTGCGAGACCCCGCCCCTGCCGTGCCCCGTGGAGGCACCCCCTGAGCAGCAGCACAGGGACAGTCCCGCGGTGACCTTACTTCTCACAGTTGGTGTGGGCCGAATGCTCCTGAAATGCTTGTTTCTCCTCCGCAGGGCCATCTTGTACTGCAGGGAGAGAGGCATGGTGGCAGCTCTGGCATGGACAAGCTGGCTGTGCCAAGAGGCACCCCAAGGCAGCCAGAGCCAGCCAGGCTTTGCCCAGTGATGGGTGCAATCGCCCCATCACCCCTAGGCTCCCAGGGCTGCACACCCTCATCTTGTCCCAGCTCCAACACTACCCACGGTGCTGGACTGGATACTTCCCCATCCAGAACCATGCACTGCACCGGATCCCAGGTCCCAAAGCAGCAACAGTAGGACAAGGTACAAGCAGCCAGGCCACCGCAAGGACAGGCTCCCGGTGCCAGCAGCACGGTCTGGCAGGCTGATGGTCCCTCTTCCCAGCACTAATTGCCTTAGCACTGCCCTGGGGGGGTGCCGGGGGGGTGTGCACCCGGAGAGGCTGTGGCGTTAAGCCCGGCATCATCCGGTAAGGCGGATAAAGGGCGGTTTTACCGCGGGCATCACGCGGCGGCAGCGGGTCCGGACCCTACCTCCTCTGCGGCGAGGTCCGGAGGATTCCTGCCCCTCGCCGGCACCGTGGCATCGTCCTCAGCCGACTCCCGCAGCAGCACCAGGAGGTCGAGCCCCTGCTTGGCGAGGCTCTCTGCCTAAAACCATTAGGAAGCGCTTAAATTATCCCAAGGGCTGAAGCGTGCTCGGCTGCCCTGTGTGCTCGGCGCTGCTCTGCTCCCTACCCACGGCTGGGATTTGTGAGCGGATTTAGGCCTGATTAGCCGGTGTCCAGCCCAGCACAGCTGCCCTGCTGCAGGAGTGGCCGGTGCCCGGTGTCACCCCAGCACACGGCAGCAGCGCTGCGACTTTGCTCAGGGTGTTAATGTTGCCGTGGCCACCCTGGGAGAGGATTACCTGGGGGGAAAACCAGCCTGGGTGGGAATTGTCCTGCTTCCCAGACTGCAAATCCATGGTCACAGCACTGGACAATGCTGGGGTACCCAGACCCCCATCCTGGATCCCAGCCCTGGTGCTGGCAGCCCCTGGCACTCACCAGTTTGCACTGGGCAATGGTCAGGTCTCCCAGCACGGCATCCACGATGCAGTCGGCCACAGCGGCTGTGACAGACAGCTTGATTTCACTGGGAGCAGAAAGAGGGCTCTCAGGGCCAGCACCCATCAACCCTGCAAGCCACGGGGCCACCTCCCCAGGGAGGGCTTTGCTGAGGAGATGGATGCTTGGCTTTGGCACACAGAGGGGCTCCCAGGACATGCCTGTGTGCTGTGGCTTGCTGGGTCTGTGCTGCCAGAGCAGGAATGGAAATAGGCACTGGCTGGGATAGAGAATGCCAAGTGCATCCCATTGTTGATGGTCAGGGCCAGCCAAGGGAATGTGCCTGCAGGAACATCACCCCATGGGTCTCCCCAGCACTACAGGGACTCATCCAAACTGGATCCAAGCAGGAAGCAAAGCCAAGGTGGAAAAACACAGCAGCAGGACCCAGCACACCACTACCAACATGTGGGGAGAGGAGAAGTTGGTAGGGAGCCCCCAGAACGCTCCTCTGGCCCCATGGGTCAGAGAAGGAAGAACAGCACATCACCCACTTCAGCTTGCTGAAGACATCAGTGACCATCTGGTCCAGGACAGTGCTGAGGCTGAGGTGGTCCTGGAGGCAGATCCTCTCTGACATGGCATTGACCAGCTGATCCCTGACCCCACTCTTCTGCACCACAGCTGGGCACAGGCCGTGTGCCGTGTCCAGCACTGCCTGCATGATTGCCTGAAGTTTGGAGAGGAAAGGAAGGTTTCAGTTTCTTTTCTATCAGGATTCACATGGTTTTCAGTAGACACCATCCCCCTTATCCTTGTGCCAAGGCTGATGAGCATCCCGTGCTGCCCATGGGTGCCCACCTGGATTTCCCGGCTGCAGGTCTGTGATGCTTCCTCTGTCAGACACTCCAATTTGTGCTGCAGCTTGCTGTTCTGGTAGGGGGTGTTTCCCGCCTCATACAAGAGGGGCAGGATCTGACATGGGCAGAGAGATGGTGTGGATCATCCCATGCCACCTCATCTTCTCTTCCCATACTTCCACACACAGCCTGTGTCCATGGCTGCCCCATGGAAGGGCATCACCCACATCAGCTGGGGAGACCCAGTGATCTTTTGGCTTTGCTGGGCCAGGTTTGGGCATCCTCATCCCTCACAGTCCCTGTGTCTCCTCAATTTCTTCCCAGCACCCAATGACTCTCGTTTCCCTCTTGCACCAAACTACACTGCTACCTGCATCAGGGAGACCCTTACTCAGCCCTTTCACCACCTTTCCAACATCAGTACTGTCTTCTTAAATCCTATCTCTGCCAGATTAAGTAACCAGAGGGGTGCCAGAGAGTTGGGGAAAAGGGAAAAGAAGGTGGTTTGAAGAGAAGTAGAGAAGAAGGAAAAGGTGCAGTGGGGAGTGAGAGCCAAGACCAGGAGGATCAAACCAGGTCTGACAGAGCCAGGAGCTGCCAAGCCAACACGATGGATTTTGTCATGGGCCAATGGAGCATTCTCATTGCTGGGGTGGGATGAAGGTGCCCAGGGAGGGGTCCCTCAGGCATTCAGGGAGGTTTCTCACCAGGGTGGGCATCTGTGGGTTGCAGGGTGTTCTCAAGGCTGGAGCACCCATCTCTCCCAAGGAGGGACATGTGAGCATGGGTGCCAGAGGAAGAGGGGGTTGTAACCCTGGGAGGGAGGGGGGGGTGTGCACACAGCTGTGTGTCTCTGGGGCAAGGGGACTAAGAACATTTTCATCTTTGTTCTAGAAGGGAATTCAGAAATTCTCAGCTGTTCTTTAATGTTTGCAAGTGCTCGGTGATGTGCATGTGTTGCATCGACATTCTGGAATTCCCTGAACTGCTGGTTAATGATGTCATTAACCAGTCAATGCCCCGCTTCGATCCCGAGTGGATGCCAGCTGAGCTGGGGGGGTTTCCCACACGGTGGACTCACGCTGACAGAGAGGTTGGCATTCCTGATGGCCTCCTCAGCACACAGGATGTCTGTCTCCACCTCCCTGCCCGTGCAGGTGCTGAGGATGTCGACGTGCTTCTGCACACTCAGGCAGATCTCATTCACCATCTGGAGCACAGAGAGGCTGTGTCATGTGCCAGCGCTGGAGCAGCACTGCCAGTTCCCCTCCTTGCCGTGACCTTCCCAGAGAAGAGTGTGCTCAGAGCGGGCACAGGCAGGTTACAGCCTCCCAGAGCATCCCTGCCTAATAACCAGGGATGCCACATGGCAGGGATTTGCTGGCAGGGGTGCACAGGGGGCAGGAACACACTGTATAGGTTAGTGTAGCAGCAAGTTATCTCAGCAGTGCGTACGCATGGAATGCATGGACGCAACCAGCAGGATTCCAGGAGATCTGCTTCCCATCCGCCCCCACCCTCACCACAGAACCATGAAGTGCTTTGGGTTGCAAGAGATCTTAAAGGTCCTCTCATTCCAACCTCCCTGCCATGGTCAGGGACACCTTCCACCAGACCAGGTTGCTCCAAGCCCAACCTGGGCTCGAGCACTTCCAGAGATTCGGCATCCACAATTTCTCTGAGCAACCTGTTCCATTCCTCCAATATGCTCTGCCCTCCACTCAGGAAAGGTTAGAAGGGTGTTTTGCTGCTTGCAAGAGCTCACATGAGCACGCCAGGGTCGTTTGGGGCAGGGGAGAAGCAGCCCCAGGCAGTAATTTGTCCATCAAACCTGTTCAGAAGAAGTGGTGAGGATGCCCTGCTGCAGCCGGAAGGTCTGCGCCGGCAGCGTTTGCCGCAGCTGGTTTCTGGTCAGGCAGGACTGCAGCTGCAAAGGCAAGAGGACACGAGCAGTGATGGTGGCACCTGGCCCTGCACCCCCCAGCCCACATCCCCTCACCTTGTGCACGGCCTCCTCTGTCCTCTCGGGGTTGCTGCGATAGGCCTGCGCCACGTCGCTCATCGGCAGCGGCATCGACTTGAGCGTGTAATTCCTGTGAGGCAGAGGAGGGTGAGCAGGTGCTGCTCACCCAGGGCTGCACCCCCCCATTCCTGTCCCCACAGACCTGACACAGGCCCAGAGCCCACCCAACGGCAGCCTGGACATTGTCCTGAGGTCCAGCCCTGGGGATAGGGATGGCCAAACTCTGGCCCTCAGCCAACTCTGAGGGAGTGGCAGTGACCACCTGCCCAGGCTCTCCACGCACCCCTCTTTCTTCAAACCTCCAGAGATCTGCACAGCCACACATCAGACAGGGTGGTGGGTGTACTTGGCAGGTGAACAAACTCCACCCGCCTGTCCTGGGCAGGGAGGAGAGGAGCATCACATCAGCACCACCAGCAGACCCCCCTGTGCTCACTGGGGGCTCCTTGGGTGACATGAGGCTGTGCTGGTTGGGATGCAGAGCCCAGGGGAGTCTCTGAAGTTGCTAATGGGGGTGCCACCACCAAATGGGTGTCAGGTTGCTTTGCTGTCTGCAAGGCCACAGCTGCGGACCAACTCCCCTGGGACATGTATGAAACTGTGTGATAGCCTTGCCATTCAAGGGGAAGAAAGGCCCTGGGGACAGTGACATGCTGGTGACAGAGGCTCTTTTGCATGGAGGTAACAAGCCAGGAGGACCAAGAGGCTCCTTCCTTACCTCTCCAAAGCTTGAGCCACCTCCAGGAGCCCATGGGCAGTTGTGTTGTTCCTGTCCCAAACCACAGTCCTGCAAAAAGAAGGACCTGGGTAAGCCCTGCCCACACCCACACTGCCCTGAGGTGGGTGCCAGCAAAAGCCAGCCCAAGGCTGATACCAGGTACCAGAGAGCCTAAAAATGGGGTTAAAAATTACAATTTTCAGTATCCAAAACCTAAACTTGGACTTTGCAAGGAGCTATAAAGTAGGTGTGCCTGGAGGGAGTGAAGGGCTGGGAGGACACATTCAGGCACCATCCTCAGGCAGGGACAGATGTCTCCCAGAGGAACAGCACCAGCTGAACACCATTCCCTGTCCTCTGCAGACACCCTGCTTTGGCTTTGTGTACACAACATGGTCAAAAATGGTGTTTTAGGAACTGATGGCAGAGCGGGGACAGTGATTGCCAAGGTCTGTCTGCAGCATGCTGGGCTGTGCAGGAGCCTGGGAAAGAGCTGGCAAGTGCCAGGACAGGGATGGAGCTGCTCTCTTGCCCTTCACGTGCCCCCTGCCAGCACTGCCAGGTGGCTGCCATGGGTGCAAAATACAGTCATAGCTCCTGACCATGTACCAGGAGTGCTCCAGGACCGCACCCACGGCCACCAGGAGCCATGACAAGCCTCCTCTGATGGCACCACCATCACAACCGTCACATCAGGGCCACCCAGTACAGGGTCACCCACAGGGTGTTATAGGGCTGCTGCTACCTGAGCTTGGTGTTGATCTGCAGGGCCTTGGCGAGCATCTTGGCCCCCGTGTCCCCCATGGCGTTGCCACTGATGTCCAGGGAGACGAGGCTGGTGTTACTGCCCAGGGCACTCAGCAGGACGTTGGTTCCCAGCTTGAGGCGCGATTCAGCCACAGACAGGGACTGGAGAGGCTAGAAAAGGGACAGGGAGGGGGGACAGGTGGCCAGGACATGTCAAGGTGCATGTCACCCTTCAGACACAGCCTTCACCCCTGTCCAGCAGCCTCTGGGCTGGTGCTGGTTTTGGAGAGAACATGTGATGCCCAATGCCAAGAAACAGGAGGAAAACGAGTGCTTAGGCAACAGGCTGGGTTTAGTTCAGATGCCTGGCAGGCAGTGAGGAGAAGAGAGAGGTTTTTGGGAAAGCTGTGCTGAATCCAGGTTACACCAAGAGTCTCCTCCATGTCTTTAGCCAGACACAGGTTCCCGTTTTCCCAGATGAACGGGAACAGCTCCCACTTCTCTGTCTGAGCTTCTGCTTCAGACTGAGGAAAAATCAAAGCAGCAGGACTTGAATGGCAGTGGCAGAGAGGGAGGATTGCTCCCAGCCTGTGCAGGAGGGATCTGCATGGCACTCCAGCATGGAGACTGCACACTGGAGGCTGAGGGTGACCAGGAGCATGGATGGGATGGTTGTGGTGGCTGAGGGCCAGCTGGACTTACACAATCCTCCTCCTGGGTGAGCTGGACAATGCGGTGCAGGACATCCAACAGACCTTCCCTGCGGGAGATGGTGTTTGTGAGAGGGTTACTTGTGCATGCCCTGGGGCCACAGAGGCAGCTGGCAGAGCTCTGTCCTCCCTCCCAGTCTTGCTTGGGCTATGACCCATCTCTGACACCGCACCAGGTGCTGCCAGTGGTGTCCCTCCCCGTTGCATTGCAGCAGCCAGGATGGGCAGGCAATTCCCACCAGCCCATGGGGAGAGAGTCAAGGTGGGTGCACCATTCCAGGATGGCTCCAAGCCTGGGTGCTGCTGCTTTGCACTCACTTGGATTTGATGTTGAAGTTTTTCCCCAGGGAGACATGCCTAATGGATTTGCTTCTTCCAATGGAGAGCACCAGTGTCACCATGTCAGGGTCAAAGCCTGCATGAGATGGGAGACACCCACCGAGATGCTCCAACAAATCCATGGAGGTGGCACCAAGGTGGTCCCTCACAGGAGACCTGCAGAGCCACCAAGTGCCACAGTGGGATGCTGGAGAGGCCCAGGGAAGTTCCTGAGCATCTTCCCCCCTTCCTGGCTTCCCCAAGGAGACTGAAGGCCTGTGCAGAGCTGGCGTCCCTGAGAAATGACCTCAGGGAAGGAGCAGCCACTGTGGGCACTCCTGATATTGGGGTGCCAAGGCTGTGCTGAGCCATGGGGGCACTAAGGGAGCTGGAGATGGCACTTGCTTTCTGCCACCCCTCAGGGACCCCCATCACCCACCCACCCCCCTGGACAGCACGGGGGGAGTTCAGCTTTCAGGCAGCTGCCTGCACTCCCATCCTCCTGGCTGCACCATCCCCAGGGAAACTGGGCAGTCATGGGCAGGGATCTGCTCAGCCAGCAGCTCAGCCAGCCAAGAGCACCAGGCTCCAACACCCACCTATGGGCTGTCCCTCCTCCACTGAGATGCTCTACTGGGAAAGCCAAAACCAGAAGCATATTTTGGCAAAGGTTGACAGGAGATTTTGGGTGAGGGCATGGAGCACTGGTCTCCTGAAGGACTCCACATCAGCTTTCCCAGAGCCATTTGGTTGCTGAGGAGTGGCATGGTCTGCTGTGAGATCTTAGCAAGGCTGTTTGAAAGTTTTAAGGACTTCTAGGTGAAATTAACAACAGGCAGAGGTGCTGTTTGTGAGGATTAGGATCACATGTGGAGGCCACAGCAAGACAAGGTTGGCAGCAGAGGCTGTAAACAGCTGCAGAGAGGTGGGAAGGGTTTCTGCCCAGGGAAACCCTTTCAGTGCTTCAAACCCTGAACCAGCAACAAGAAACCACTTCAGATTCAGTGAAGAGGACTGTACCAACAAAGATGCCAAATGAGGAATTTTGGCAAGTCTTGAGGCAGGAGGGCGTAAAGAAATCACCCCACTCCCTGTGCTGGGTGACTGGACATGAAGGTCCTGGAGATGGAGGAGATCTTTTCCCAGGCTGGGAAAAAGCAACCTACCATTGTCAGACAAATCTAGGTGGCTGATGGAGCTGGCATCAGGGATGAGATCCTGGATGACTTGGGCCCCCGCTGATCTCAGCTTGGAAGAAACAGCAAGACATCAGTACAAGGGGAGGCAGCGAGCCCTGGCAACGAGATCCTGCTGCCAGGGAGGTCAGACAGGGCACAGACCTTCCCACACTGACACAGTGGGACACCCTGGCCAGAGGGGTGGTGCCCATGGCTGCTGGCCCCTCACCTCACAGCTGCTAAGATCCAGGTGCAGGTCACTGATGTGACTGTTGTCTGCCAGCCCTTGCAGCAATGCCCTGGAAAAGTCACCAAAGCCCCCCATCAGAGCAAGAAATGGGGGCACCAGCACCTGCCATGGGGCACCCCCAACAGTCAGGCAGTGGGAGTGGGATGCTGGAGAAGGCATCCTTCCCAGAGGTCTGCCTCTCCCAGCCTCTCCCATCCATCCTCCCCACCAGCCCTGAGCGAGGTCTCCCCAGGCTCTGCTCACCCCAAATCCATTCCCCACAGCCCAACCGCACCTTACGACATCGGCTGGCAGCTTGGTACCTGCCAGGGAGACGTGTCTGAGGGAGCAGGCCTGGCTGAAAAACTCCTTGATGTCAGGGGAGATGGTTTTCACCCTCCTGAAAGGGATGAGCACAACATGGCAATAACTTCAACCCAGCACCAGCCACCCCCCTGGGTACCTCACCCTCTCACACCATCCCAGCGCTTACTTGTGGGAGTACACGTTTTTGGAGAGATCCAGGTGGGTGAGGCTGGTGTGGGATCCATGGACCAGGGCTCCAAAGAGCTGCCAGGGTGGGGATGTGAGCCGTGTGCAGGAGGACCCAGAGGTGCTGCAGCCCCGCACAGCCCGGGGATAGAGGGGCACTGAGGGCAGGGCTCACTGCCAGGACCCCCTGCATGGTACTCACAGCATCCAAAGGACAGTCTGTGCCAGCCAGGCTAAGGTGGGAGAGCGAGTGGCAGTGGCGGAGGAGGCTCTGCAGGTTCTGTGAGCAGAGCGGGCTCAGCAGCTTTGCCCCTGAATCCCACCCAGCACCCTGCAGCCCTGGAATCCCAGTTCTGGCCCGTCTCCTCCCTCCTGCTGAGCACTGGGGTGAATCCTGCACACAGGAACCCACTCTCTCATGGGATATGTCCTTGCTCCAGATGGCATCTCCCACACTCCCACAAGGAGATGCAGGGGGATGTCCCCAGCTGCTCCCAAGGCAGGCATGGGGCATTGCAGCCGTGACGTCCCCATCCCTGGGGTGCTGCAGGGCAGGGCTCAGACCAGAGGAGACCCAAGCCATCCAAACCACACTGGGGACAGAGTGTGAGTGGTGTCACCCCACCCCATCACAGCGTGTGTACTCACACTGATGTCATCCCCAGCCAGGGTGCCGGGGTTGCTGGAGAGGTCCAAGTGCCGCAGGGAGAATCCAATGGCTTTGTTATCTGTCAGGGCCTTGCATAACGTGCTCATCCCTGCTCGAAGAGAGTGGCAGAGGTGGGTGGCTACAGGTCTCCTGCACTGAGGAGGGCCATGGAGCAGAGCAAGGGAATTTCCCTCCAGCTGGGGCAGCAGGTTATCACATCCATTAAGGCACCCTTTCCAGGGTGTCCCTGCAGCCCCTCCAGTCACTCCTTCTGGGGAGTGGGGCAAGGGCACCTGGGCTCTACCTTTGGCTGTGAGCATTGTCCTGGCCAAGCTGAGGCTCTGCAGACCCTTGGGATTCTTCTCCACGTGCCGGCTGAAGGCAGTGACCCCTGGTGAGTGCAGGGAGCTCTGAATGGCTGTGCCAGCACAGTGGGGTGTCCATTCCACCCTGAGCTGCAGCCTCCGGGACAGGAGGCAGCTGCTAGTGGCATCTGGAGTTGAACATCAGTTTTTGTGGGTGTAAACTCATCCCAGCCCAGAATCTGAGTACCTCTGTCTTCCAGCTGGTTGCCAGAGAGGTTGATGGTGTGCAGGACAGAGCTGGGATGGCTGCTGAGGGCCTGGGCCATCCTCTGCACAAAGTCACTGTGGGGAGAAGGGTCACCCATCTGAGCAGTGTTTGGACACCTCCAGCAAACACAGCCACCAACCCTGGAGTCTTACAGGGACGTGCCACTGGCTACTGCCTGCGTGGCAGCCCTGGCCCCATCTGAGCAGCCAGAAGGAAGCAGAGCATCTCCAGGGGTGGCTGGTACTCACCAGCCTTCCAGGCGATGGGAGGCTCTGCTCCCAGTGAGCTTCCCACTCTGGAGGGGATGGAGCCCCCCACCCCTGGCACAAGGGTCCATGCATGGACCTCCCTGCTGCACGCACCGAGGGAAGAACCACCAGGCTGCCAAGGCCCTGCTCATCACTGCCTTGCAACACCTTCACTTACGCTTTCAAGCCAGTGTTCTCCAGCACCAGCTCCTCCAATGTCACTGATTTGCTGAGCATGTAGAACAGCTGCTCCGAAATCTCCTGGTTCTGCCAGGGAAGAAGGAAGCCTTTCTGGGAACCTGGCCACCTCTGGTGCACCCAGAGCCCCTGCACCAGCACTCACCAGCCTGAAATCCTTGCAGGAGAGCTTGGTGAACCACGGGTTGAAGGACAAGGCAGCGACACTCAGTGCCACATCCCTGCAGGGTGACAGGGATGAGGGAATCAAGGGCCAGGATGAGCCAAGGCTGGTGCCAAATGGGTGACCCAGAAATGGGGTGTCCCAAGCCATCCAGGCCCAGGGTGCCCCAAGACACCCAGGATGCCAGAACACACCCATCCCATGGTGCCCCAACACGTCTCAATCAGAGGTGCTCCAGCTGACCCACCCTGGGATGCTCCAAGACACCCAACCTCAGTGTGCCCCAACACAGAACAGGACTGGGGATTGTGGGTTTAAAGCAACCCACAGGTACAGATCATCTTGCCCAGATTATTCCCTTGGGGAAAATAAAATTAGTCAAAATATTTGCATGCTTTTATCTAAACCTCAGGGTTTAAAATTATTTTTAACTCTGAGCTCTCATGTGAGCAACGCCACAGGTTTTGCTTGAGTGGAAACAAGTTTCTTTTTTACTTCCTCATCCAAAGAAATCTCTAAAACCATCTCCTTTTCGGCCAGCTGAACACAGATCCTCTGTTCCCCAGAACACTCAGCCCAGAACTTTGACTCACTGCAGCCCAGCCTGGCAGTTGCCTCCCCCGAGATCTGAGCCCTTGCTCCATCTTTCTTTGGATGGAGGTGTGGCTGAGCCCCACATGGAGAACTCCAGGCACAGCTGGAGCTATCAGGCTATAATCAGGTGATAACAAGGTTATAACAGATATCTGGGGGGGGCTGGAAGGGAGCAGTGCAAGTTTCAGGGCAGCAAGCAGCACTGGCTGCTTTGCATAGGGAAACACCTGACAGCCACCAGCTGCGAGAAGCTGCCATGACATTGGGTTTTCAGCCCCAGAAAGAGCTCCCAGGCTGCTCTAAGAGTTAAAAATGAACAGAGAGGCTGCCTGGACTCTCAGCTGTTGCCCCGTGGGACAGGGCTCAGAGCATTTGGTGTGGGGGAGTGTCGGGCTGCAGATGTGGCATCCCTGGAGCGTGTAAGATATGAAAGCTTCCAACATGGGCAGAAGAGCATGCTAGGCCCCTCAATAGGGACTGGGAGAATGGGAATGAGTGCTGGTACATGGGACACTGCAGGCAGCATGGCTGGGGGACTCACCTGCTCTCCAGGTGGCTGAAGTCCAGCAGGTTGAACTCCCGGCAGTCCTGGCTGTGGTAAATGTTGTCCACGTCCTTCCCAGAAGGATGGACACGTGGATCAGGCTCAGCACTGGGTCCTGGGGAGGGCCTCAGGTGCCTGGTGCTGCTGGAGGGAGCTGAACCCTTGGCGAGCCTCTTCTGGGGAGTCCCTTGCCTAAACCCAAAGCCTAAAACCTTCCCTAGTGCTCTGGCTGGCAGGGGACATGTCCTGGCTTGGTGGGACACATTGGTGAGTCTTGGACAATTTCTGCAGGGAGTGGTCAGAAGACAACACACCCCAGGCTGGTGGGAGTGAGGGTGTGGGGAGAGGTGAGCTGGGATCAGTGTCCAGGGGAAGGGGGCACATCCTGCTATGGCTGTGTCCCAGCAGGATTCTCCTTTACTAGGACACCCAGCAAGGTCTCAGATTTCCAGGGCCTCCCCTTAGGTCACAGTTTGGGAAACAACCTGGTCCAAGGCACCCCACTCCCAGCTGCACTTTGATTCCAGCCCACCAAGGAGCAGGGGGGACTCAGGCCAGGCAAAGCTGCAGTTCCCAGCTCTGGGCTGTCCCAGCTCCAGCAGCTCCATGAGGCACCCACGAGCATCCTGCTTCCCTGCCCACCAAGTGACATGCTGCCTCTGCCTCCACCCACGGGCTGGACCAGCTTACCCACTGGATCTCCTCACGGAAGGCAAAGCCATTGTAATCACACAGAGCAGCGTAGGTCTCTGAAAATCCCCCTGCAAAGAGAAGGCAGACCTTCCCATGGCAACACCTAGGAGAACTTTGGGGAGAGTGTGAAACAGGAGAAGGATGACAGGGACTCAGAAGTGATGTTGAGGACTCCCCATTCCCTCCCCAAAGGGGAGAGAGATCTACTGTCAGCCCCAAAATGGGGGCTGTGGCTTGCTTGGCTTGATCCATGTGGATACCAGGCAAGGCACATTGCTGTGGTGATAATGGAGGTATCCTGCTCCAGACCAGGCTACAGGAAAAGATCCTGGCTCTGCAGTGGTGCCCTATGAGGTGGGTAGAAGCACGCACAGCTACAGGTCCTTGCAGGTAGATACTGAGCAATATTGCCCACTGTCCTGCTTCTTCCTGGGGAGCTACATCCCCTCAAACCTCCTCCTGCCCAATGGGATGGGGTGGGCTGGTGGACAGCAGACCCCAGTAGCAGGCCTCCATCTGACCAAAGCCACCAGAGGTGCCCTGCCAGCAGAGGTGGGGCCTGTCAGCAGAGCTGCTGTTGATGGATGCAGGGCTGGAATGGCCCCCAGGGTGCTCCAACCCTCCTGGTCCTGCCTGAGGGAGGTTATGGCAGGACTTACCACAAGGCCCAGGGTTGCTCTGCAGCATTTCCTCCAGTGAGTCTGTGATCTGCTGGATCCTCTCATACAGGCTGGGGGGGGAGTTCTTGAGCAGCGTCCTGGGGAGGGAGCAGAGGGTTGTGTCAGGGTGGGCCAGGAGAACAGCATCCCCACCACTTCATGTGTAGCTACAACCTTTGAGTGTAGGGTGGCCAGAAATATCCAGTCAGGGAACAGGGTCTCGCCTCCATCCCCGTGTTTTTCTCCTGCTAAAAGCACTGTTGTAGACCCATCCTATATTCGGGATTTTCTAGCTGCAGGTGTCCCAGTTCATGGCAGGAGGGTTGGAACCAGATGATCTTGAAGGTTCCTCCCAACCCAAACCATTTCAGAATTCTACAATTAGGGGCTTTTCTGGGCAAAGGGGTTGCTCTGGCTCCTACAGAACCACCCCTCTGGAGCAGAAGACCCTTACCCAAGGGATGAGTCTGGAAAGACCTTCTTATGTGACATGGTGACATGGATAACAACTTGCTCCAAATCATCCAAGGACAGGAACCGGAAGGCGTAAGAAGCTGTATCTGTTTCTATGACAACCTGCAGGGTCCAAAGGACAGGAGATGCCTGAGCAAGCTGGCAGCACACAGCGTCCCCAAGCCCCCAGACACCACAGTGACAGCCATCAGCCCCTCACTGCCTACCCAGCCAGAGCACTGTAACTGCAGGGAATGCTGGCGAGCAACAGGAATTTAGGATAAAATACATTGGTGTGCCAGAATGAGGCATAAACCTCCTGAAAAATCAGCTTAAGCTGATGCAGAGGCAGCCCAATGCAGTGAGGTGAGAACAGCCTTGTCTCTGCATGCAGCAGCCGCAGCTGGAGGATGGAGGTTTCCTCGCTGATTTTATTTAATCGAGGTTTGGGGCTTCTTTAGCCTATGGTTCCTACCAGGGGGGAAAAAAAAAAAATCCCATGGCAACATGCTCCCTGATTTAATTACACACTGATTGAGGCGTGGGAGCAGGATGACAATTATCTGCTGGCATCGTGCAAGGACGGGCGCTTCTGCCAGTGCCCGGGGCTGTGGAGGCAGGAGAGCGTGGGACTGCCTGAACATTAACATCCCAGTCAGATGTCTCGCCCCCCTCCACCCTGAGGTTTCAACTCCCTGCACCCCTCAGTCTCTGCCCAGCCTCTTCAGTTGTCTCCTGGAGCTCAGCCATGCAGCCTGCTGAGCAGCAGAAACCCCGTGTGGAGGCTGAGGCCGTGGCTGCTGCTGATGCTTTAACAAGGAAAAGCCAGACAGGACGTTAGAAAGGACCAGAGAGGAGGTTAACCATGACCACAACTCTATTTCAGCCAATACATCCAAGCCTTGATATCCAATTCCTCTCTTCCATGGTTCCCACTGCCACATCTGCTCTATGTGCCCGCCCCTCTCTAAGAAGATTAACGGGTTTTAAAACACCCTCCTGCTAAATTTGTCTTCACCTTGGTAAGCCTGCAGCCATTTGTCACCTTGTCCCTGCTGAGAGGGAGGTGCCATGGCCAGGCACTGTCCTGGATGCCAGAGGGGAAGAAGAGCAGGTGCACACCCAGCACCCCTGGGTGCCTCCCTGCACCTCCAGCTCCAGGGCAATACCCCTGGTGAGGATCAGCACTGGTGACCCTCAACGTGCAGTGGGGGACCAGAACACCCCCAGATCCTGCGGTGGGCTCTGGACCAGGGTTTGTCAAAGGGGAGTGAGCAGAAGGGGGGGTAATGCCCAGGTTGGGTTTGTCTCAGTTGCTGGTGCCACTCACCACACTGAGCTCTTGGATCGTCATCTCCGTCACCTCCAGGAAGCTGAAGCTGCTGTGAACCTGTGGGTGAGAGGAGCAGGATCAACCCCAGTGCTGATGGAGAAAGGAAACCCAAGGGTTCCCCTCAGCTCCCACACTTTCCCATGCCTCAAGTAGTGCTTGGCCTTGGCCCCACCCTTCACCAGCCCCCATACAAGACCTCCTCCCCTTCCCCATCTCTCTCCTCATCCTGCTCTCCTCAACCTGAGGGTTCCCCAGGCCCAGTGGCCCAGGTGACTCCTGGGTCACTCACCCTGGTGCCCCAAGCCCCCCCAGGAACCACAGGGCTGTACCATGGCTCAGGATCCCCACACTTACCCTCACTGGCAGCATCACAGGCAGCACATAGGCTCGCCAGGGTGTCAGGACCTAGGCAAGGTATGACAAGGGACCATGGTGACATGAGAGCCACCCCTGTCCCTCCCTGCAGCCATAAAACAGCTTCCTGGGGAAACCAGGAAAGCAGGAACCAGGCCAGACTCTGCACATACCAAGATAAAGTCCTCATACTTGGATTTCACCTGCAGCTGGATGCTCAGCACCAGGAGCACCTTCTTTGTCCCCAGGAAGGCGGTGATGCCCTCTGAAAAGACCAATGTCCACGTGAAATTAGGTGGCTGAAGTCACCTTGGTCCTCTCCCATGCACCCTGCTGCCCTTGGGGATACTGTCCCCACCTGGATCATCTCTTCTCCCTCCACACATGACAGTCAGACCCTGGTTACTCTCAGACAAGCCACACATTTCACCAGCTGTGGGTCCCCTTTGCTGCTCGGGTGATGCGCCCACCTCCCCATCTTCTGCCACAGCCTCAACCAAGCACAGGGCTTTGGGGTTGCTGGTTCACACTGCCAGTGCTGCTTCACCCACTGGGAGCTGGCACTGAGTGACAAGAGGGTCCTGATTTCTCTTCTTTCCTTTCCAAGTTTACCACTGGGGAGTGGCTGGTCACCCAAGTCCTTCTTTTCCACAGAGCAGCCAGGGTGGTCACATGTGCCAACCTCCCCAGGTTCATAGACTGGTCACTCCCACAGTCACTGGGCCAGTGTGAGCATCGATCCTGCCTTGAGCACCACCTTCCTGCCTCTCACTGGGAGAAACAGAACCAAACCCACAATTGTCCAGCACTGTGCAGAGCAAACCTGGCTTTCACAATGACATCGAGCCCTGTGGGTCCAGTGGCTTGAGCCACGTGTCCCCAGGGACCCACCCTGGCAGAGCTGGGACCTGAGGCTGTGGGGGCACGGTGACCCAGCTCCTTCTCACCCCACTGCAAGCCTTGGTGGAGCTGATGAGGCTGAAGGATCCCGAGATCTCTGTGGCCTTTTACTTTCTCAATCAGCCAAGAGAAGGCTGTGAGCAGTGGGACTTCACACCCCCCCATGCTGAACTGCAGGCTGTGCCTTCCTGGGGAGCTGCTGGGGACCCCCAGCTGGCCAGAGGAACCCAAGCCCGTGGGACTGAGCAGCACCGAGCTGCACCCACAAATCTGGCAGCTTGAGCCATGCAGAATCCCATCCTTGGGGAGCCAGGTTATCCAGGGATGCTCTTGGTCCAAGGTCCATCCTCAGGCAGATGAGTTTTGCGGACAAGAGGAACTCCCAGACGCTGCTTGGGCCCTCCTGAACCTCAGCTGTTGCAGCTGAGGGACCCGAAAGTGGCTCTGCCAACGCCAGCGAGGCAAACTGGGGCCAAGCAGGCCCCGCAGGGGCAGCTTCCATGTGGCAGCGATGCCCCGGCAGCGCGGCGGCGGGCGATGCTTACCTTGCAGCTCAGCGGGGATCCCGCCGGGGGACGCAGCCATGGTTGGGACCGCGGGGTCACCGGCCCGGGGATGCGGGTGTCAGGGCAGCATCCTCGGGCACCGCGGGAAAGGCACCCTGCCGGGAGGAAGCGCTGAGGTTACCAACCGGCAGCGCCGCCGCCTCGGTTCCTCCTCCCCCTCCCGGTGCCTCTTCCTGCCCCGTCAGGCGAGATTTACCGCCTGAGCAAGAGAAGCGAAATGAAAGCGACGGTGCCCACGGCCCACCGGCCCCGCTGGGAGGAGAGGGCGTCATTGCCCAGCACCCGTGCGGCTTTCCCTGGGTGAGCAGGACACCCCTCCTGTGCCTCCCGGCACGAAGCAGTAGCATCTCCCCAGAGTTCCAGCTTCCCAGGGTTGAGGAGCCATGACCTCTCCCTATCCTGCAGCCTCCCGAGGTGCTTCATGGGGACATATTTCTGCCTGAAGATGGCCGGTGAGTGGGGTAAGGGCAAGTCTACCCTTCCCAGCTCTGGGCAGACAGCTCAGCTCCATCACCTTGAGCTGGGAACCTGCAAGGTGAGCTAATGGGTGCTAGTGCCCACTGCAGGCTGCTCTCTGGAGGATGGATGGGTCCCCATGGCAGGATGCTGAAGGAAGGGCTTTTCCGGAGCAGAAATGCCCCAGGCGTTTTGCTAAAGTGACAAAACTGCTGTCCCAAAGCAAGGACGAGAGCTGGAAGCCAAGTGACCTTCTTGGAGCAACAGGACTGAGCACATCAACCACTCTACTTTTCCAGAAAGGTTTTGCACCAGGAAGCGCTCCTGTGTCCCGTGATGTGCTGCAGAGCTTCCCCAAACTCAGTATTTCCCACTGTTGGCACGGCTTGGCCCCATTGGAGAGTCAGGAAAGGTGCTGAGGGAGAGGCAGAGCTGCTCTCAGCCTGGGTGCCTGTGACCACCATCCACCGGGACAGAGGGTGCCAGCTGCCTTCTTGCCTTAAATTGCCCCTTTCTGACAAACTTCCAAACTCCAGGCTGCAATCTGCCAACCAGGAGCTCACAGAGCTTTCCCAGAGGTTGGATGACTCTGGAGAAGGTGGTCCCTGGAAGGGGTGGGTGACTTTGCGCTCCTGCCATTTGCACTTGTGGCCGCAGTGCTTCTGAAACCACCTTCTGTGTGAAGGCAGGAAGTATCTTCCTGCAGGGACAGCATCTTCACAGAGCCCAACCACAGCACAAAGAACTTTTCAAGGAGGTGACTGGGGAGAACATGGCTGAGGGCACGGGCCAGCCTCCTGCTGAGGCACCTCCTCGAGCCTCCTGAGCTATGTCAGCGGATGGATGAGCACCAGGAGGATGAAGGGCACAGGGTGTTCACCACCCAGTGGAGTGTCAGTGGCCACCAGCAGCAGTCCTGGCTGGATCCATGCTTTTTCCAGGATCAGAGGAGGCCAGGCTATTGGTATCTGAACTTCTCAAAAGGGCACCATTTCCCAGCTTTGTCATGCAAGGATATTCAGGACACAGAGGGAGCAGCCGTCCCCTTGCACCTATCAGAATGGCTTCTATGGAAGATTAGAAGCACAGAGGAGCTCCAGGCAAGCTGCATCCAAAGCTCATTCCCCAAACTACAGGGTCCCACATGCTGGAACGTTTTGAGAACCAGTGCTGCAGGACATGTACCCCAGGAATGGGACAGACATCCATATGCACAGGTGTTCCCTGCCTCTGTGCAAGCCCAGGCACACCAGCATGTCCAGAGCAACACACCTCCTCTGTGTACAGCAGAAGACAGCAGCCCAAGCACCAGGGATGGCAGCCAGGCCAAGCCACTGGCAGAGGCAGTGATGCTCCTTGGATCCATCCCAGCCCTGGCTTTCCACTCAGAGCCCAAGGCCCAGTTTTTCCAGCACTGATAACAGCTCTTGGGTTAAGCAGAAATGTTCTGTCCATATTCAGGCTTCGGATGCTGCCCTGGATGGGTGTCCTTGGCAGCAGGCTGGGATATTGCTCTGTATCTCTCCAGAACAGCTCCTCTGAGGGCAAACTGGAAGCCTGCAAGAGGCACACAAGCAGAGATCCCTGCCCAAGGCAGGAGCCCGAGCTCAAATCAAATAAAACCCAGTCTGTGTAACAGGACCATTCACTGAGCAAGCACAGAGAAACCAGGTCAACTGAGCAGATCGCAAGGTAACACGCCAAGCTGGGGAAAAAAGGAGGATGGCCACAGGGTGAGAGCGTCCAGCCTTTCCTGGGGTCTGTGAAGAAAGTTCTAGAATCAGATCACAATTAAAAAGCTGCTCTGAAATTGTTCCTCAGATCAGGGTTAAGGGCTAGGGTTAGGATTATGCTTAGGGTTAGGGTTGAGAGAGCCAGAGACCAGCCACACCTGTGCTCTTTGGACAAATACACCTCTCAGGCTCTCTTCCTTTCAGCCTCCTATTCAGCTGTTCACACACGGCCACCTCCAGCTCTTCTGAATCCCAGGAGAGTTGCAGCACCTGCTTTGGTGTCACCCAGGCCTGGGTAAAGCAGCCATGAGCTGCTGCACGTGGAACACTCACACAGACCAAGGGATGTCTCTGCTAGAGCACGTGTGGCACCTCCTTGGGCCATCATCTGAAACCAAGCCACTGCACCATCCCTCACATCCCACTTGTCAGCACTGGGTTGAGCCACAGGGTTTAAGAGGTGGTGGAGGTGGTTCTCCTTACAGATCCCAAGGACACCTTTGGTTTTCCTGCTCACCACAAAGCCTCCCTAGCTCCAGGTTTATGTAAAACCACCTCAGCACTGCCTCAGACCTTTGGCTTCTGTGTACACAAGCTCCTTGCCCACCTGGGAAAGCACTTGAGGATTTACCCATTTCTCAGCCAGACCTACTTCTCACAGAAGCAGCCCTTACACAGCTTCTCCCACCTGCAGCAACAAGCCTCCATCCTGCTCAGGACTCCAAGCTCCCATCTGCAGACAGGTGTTCCTCGGCAAGTCATGGAAGGACCATCTCTCAGGACCAGGGATAACGGGTCACCAAGCACCTAGTGAAAACCAGAACTATCAACTCTTGTGCTTGGTTAGAGTCTCCTTAAGCAGTATCATTTGCAGTGACTCCTGTAGCAGCAGTAGGAGGTTCTATCCTGAACCTGCAGTGACACAGCTGGCTCCCTAAGCTGCTGTCACAAGTAACTAAAAAATACACCACAGAAACTCGTCCCAAGCACCAGTCCCATTTTTCAGAATGAAATGGAAATAACATTCCTGTTAACTAAACCATGAGCTATAATCATTTAAAATCACACCCAAAACAAACAGAACTAACAACTACTCCCATGTTACTCCAAGCTCAAGCTGTGAACACCAACATTTGCATTTTACATCCTCTCTCCTCTACAAACAGAGCAGCACACCCTTATTTAAGGTCATGGACAGGTACCTTGCACTTGCCACAGGGCAGAGGGAGCACCTGCAGTGAGAAAGGAGCTGGTCCTTCTTGACAGCATCCTTCTGGGAAGAGCAGCTTTTCCATCTGGAGATGGCTGCCAGGTCACACCGTTGATGTACACAAAGAAAACAGCCAGCGAGCACACGTGTTAATCCGTTATTATTTATTAGCTGTACAGCAGTATATTCTCCTTCCCAGCTTTCAAACCCCATTACATATTTTATAACAGTATTTTTTTTTCCCATGTTGGCTTCCTAAAATAATGAAAAATATCACACAGTACAGCTAAGTACAAAAATGCATCAACCTAGAGTCTGATAGCTAAACTGATAGCTCTCTTAAAAGCGATACATAGAAGAAAAATTTGTTTGAAATCAGCAAGACTGAGGCTCTATAAAAAGCTTACATATTTTAACATGTGACATTTTCATATACAGGCATCATTTGTATTTCACATTATTCCTTTTTTTGTCTTTATCAGAGATTCAAAAATTGTAGAATTACTGACCTATTAATAAAATTTCCTGGCCCAGGTTGAGGGCTGCAGTGACCCACTTAAAAATCACCACTTTTGTCTTAACATAGGATTCATAAACACAAAATACAACTACAAGATAGAGCAAAGAAAATGTATTCATGAAATTATAACTCAAAAAGGTTAATTATATGTTTCAAATTGGTTGGATGGTCACATCCAGAGGGCAGTGGTCAATGGTTCAGGCTCCCGAGGGACAGCAGTGACTGGTGTCCCTCAGGGGTCCATACTGGGGCCAAGGCTATTTAATATCACGCTTAATGGCATAGATGAAGGGATTGAGTGCACCCTCAGCAGGTTTGGTAACACCAAGCTTAGGGTGCAGTGACACATCTGAAGGACAGGGCCATCCAGACGGACCTGGACAAGCTCAAGAAGTGGCCCATGGGAATCTCACAGAGCTTAGCAAGACCCAGCGCAAGATGGTGCACCTGGGTTGGGGCAACCCTTGGGATCAACCCAGGCTGGCAATGAACTGATCCAGAGCAGCTCTGGGGAGAAGGACTTGGGGGAGCTGGTGGGTGAGACTGGACACACCCCAACCATGTGTGCTGGGCTGCCTACAAAGCCCCATGAGCAGCAGGAAGAGGGGATTTCTGCCCCTCTGCTCGCTTAGGTTAGACCCCACCTGCAGCGCTGCATCCAGCTCTGGGATCCCTAGGACAAGAAGGACATCGACAAGTCCAGAGGAGGCCACAAACATGATCTGAGGGATGGAGCACCATTCCTATGAGGAAAGACTGAGAGAGCTGGAGTTATTCAGCCTCGAGAAGAGGTTTTGGGATGACTTAATTGTGGCCTTACAGAACCTGCAGGGAGCCTGCAAGAGTGCTGGAGAGGGACTTTTGGCAAGGGAACAGAGAGACAGGACAACAGGGAATGGCTTTAAACTGACAGAGGGCAGGGTTAGATGGGCTATTAGCCCTATTAACCTTCCCTGTGAGGTTGGTGAGGCCCTGGCACAGGCTGTCCAGAGAAGCTGTGGCTGTCCCATCCCTGGAAGTGTTCAAGGCCAGGTTGGACAGAGCTTGGAGGAATCTGGTCTAATGAAAGGTGTCCCTGTCTATGGCAGGGGGGTCAAACTAGGCAGTCTGTAAGTGCCTTCTAACCCAAGCCAGTCAAAGATTCTATAAAATACAATTTTTTGTGCTTCAAAACCAGATTTCACATGGGGGTTTCTCTTGTTCTGCAAGCAATAGTCTGGGTACATCTTTTCTCTACCTTATCAACAGCTTTTCCAACATTTACACTCTATCAATTCTCTTGTCACTTAGGTTGAAAGGAATTAAAATACTGGGGTTTCTTTAAACTGCATTTTTGCATTACTCTTAATTAATGGAAAAATGATTAAAATGTAAAAAAAAAAAAGTTATTTACAAGCTTGACCATTACAGAAATGCTTTGCAGAAAGCAAAGCATATTAAGGACAGAAACCAGTTGGAGCATGCCAAAACTACCGTGTGCAGCCGACTTGGAGAACCGGAGCTACTCAGTGGGAAAAAGCAAAGGAAAAAAAAAAAAAAAAAAAAAACAAAAAAAANAAAAAACCAACCAAAAAAAAACATTTCAAAAGTCTAGAACCCTCCCAAGTCTGCATTTACAGTTAAAAACACTACTGAGAGAAGAGGCTCAAGGACTCTGGGAACTGGAAGGGCAAGTCCGGAGTGGTTTTCCACATACTCTAGTCAAGGCTTCCATTTTTGTATATTAAAACTTGGTGCATGTAAACACGGCCCTTGGACCAGCTTTACAATGCAGTTCAGAGCAAAACTTAATCAAGCATCTCAGAGGAAACCCTCAAGGACTCCAAAATATTTCCTAATGTTCCATGATCCTGTAATGCTAACATAAAACAGCAAGTTCTAGTTAAATCACATTCTAACATCGTTTTATTTCCCAGTATGTTTGGTAAAATGGTCTAAAATGATGCATTTCCCAAAGCCAAGAAAAAAGATTAAAGGAAAAAAAATAGATTTGAGCCGCTTAAACACAGCCCAGGCCAGTTCAATCAGCCAGCGTGGTCTTCCTCCATCACCGGTCCATCATGCTGAGAATCATCTCAGGGGTGAGGTCTCCATTGGGAGCTTCTACTACAGCAGGCTGAGCTTCCTCCTCTTCCTCTGCTGTTTCTGCATCAGGTTCTTTCTTCACTTCAACTATAATATTTTCAATTTCACCAGTGTTCTGGTCTTCAACCTGAATGATTGCTGCAGCTAGAAGGGCAAAAACAAAGGAGGAGAGGGGGAGAAACAGATTATTTTACTGTTTCCAGAGCCAGCCTGCATGCCTCAAGCAGCTCTTTGGTAGATCCTTAAGACTCTTCCATGGCAAGGGAAGGTGTGGCCCACAACAAGCACTGCCACATCAGTGGGGAGCAATTCAACCCACCTCACTCACCCAAGCATCAAGCATATATTTCCTTGCCCCTGTATGAAGATGGGCTCCCAGTACAGCAGGTCCAGAGTGCATTTTCATACTAAAACATTTTTCAAACAATGGATTTTGTAGAATAATGAACAAAAACAAACTCTGTATCAATACATGGGCCTAAGGCAAAACTTAAACTTCAGGGGAATTTAGTGATGACAAATTCAGCATTACATATTTCCATAGAATAATTCTAGAGAACACAGGCCATGCTTTGTAGCACTAAGCAGACAGCCAAGCCATTCAGGAAGCAAGCACCTCCCTGAAGGAACTAACTTCCCTTCCTACTTTGAGCCTAAATTTATTTACTTTGATTTTGCAGTTACAATGTCTGTTCTTAAGGACATCCCTGTGGAGTTGAACCAACACCAACAACCCTGCTCAGAACTAAGGCCTGAAGAACGTTCATTTGTGGCAATACCTGCAAAAGCTACCTAGGTAAGAATACCATGATCATTTTACTGCCAGCTGTTTTCCCAAGGACTGTATGTCAGCATAACTGATACAAAAAGAAGTGAGCAGTTTGCACAACTATGAAATGAAACAATACTAAACAAAAAATAACATCCTTTCTTTAGCATGGCCTGAAGTGGCCATGTTCCCTCATAACCAGGAAACCCTTGCAACAAATTTCAAGGTGAGTTCTTAGCAATGTAGAGGCAAGAACAGTTATCTGCTTTTAAAGTAATCTCATTTGAAGGGATCACATCTACAAGAACAGCCAAATCCAAGGAAAAAGGTGCTCAAGCAAGCAGGGGCAGGTAAGCTTCAGTTAGTGACTTACGCTGGGATTGTTTTGGTTGCGCAGCAGCTTTGCCTGGTGGTCTTCCTCTTCTTTTCTTACTGGGAGGTGGTGCAGGAGCCTCTTGCTCAACTTCTGGTTCAGCCTCAATTTCTACTGCTGTCTCTTCCTCATCTTCATTATCATCCAAATCTGGTTCAGCATTTTCCTCTGTAAGAAAGGATAAAACACATCCAGCTACAGAGGAGCACCATCAAACCCCATCCAAAAGGGATGGATTTGAAGGAGTCAGCTCTGCTAAGAAGGCAAATAAGGCCTTTGTTCAGAAGCTGTTGCCACAGATTGTTAATCTGTTACCCTCACTTAGAGGGAACAAACTGTCCTTCAGAAAGCAAAAGGCAACTTAATTATGTCAGACTATGTGATAAAAGCTACTCTGCACATGCACAAAGGAGCTCAGAGACAACAGCACAAGGGAGACCAAGTAACACATGGCTGGGCTACTCCCAAGCCCGTGAGAGGGTCCAACAGCCCATCCAAGTCCCACCTGCACAACACAGAGCACAGCACTGCACAATGGAAGGTGGGAATTCAAATTCATGACTTCTGAGGAACAAACTTATTGTCCAGGCCACTCCCAGGAGAGCCACCAGGTGTGAAACCCATCCCAATGAGTCATGGGAAGGAAGCAGCTCTTGAGATCACCTTTGATACTACGGGGTGTTGGGGAATTCCTGGCTGGGACATAATGGGATGCAGAGGGAAGGCCGTTTTTGATCTTCCAGGATGTTTAGGGGAGGGGATGAGGTGATTTCAAGAAGTGTGGGGAAAATAGAGGGGCAAGAGAATAAAAGAGGTACATGCCATGTAAACTGCTCTAGCAGCCACTCCAGGATCTCTGTGAAACACGAGAACCCCAAGAGGTACCCAAGAGCCAGTCTCCTGCCCCTCAAGCTCTACACTTTATTCTTCAGAACACTCCTTAAAGTTAATAGGTGAGGACCATCGACACGTTCACAATGCTCTGGGCAAAACCAGAGCAGACAAAAAGCAGTGACAGATGTCAAACAGGATAATATTGTTTGGACAGCAAAATCATTGCCCTTCAATTTGTAAGACGGTTCACTAGAGGAGTGGCTTCACTCATGAATACATGAGCCACAAGGATACCTCCTATTATCTAACTGAAGGGAAAAACCCCAACCCACACTGAGGCCTGTATATACTGCATGATTTTACAGTCACTCAAGGGATATCTCCCCATGAGGGATTTATTTACTGCATTTCTCAGGTCCCACCTTTTTAGAAGTTCTTTACATTCTCCCTTCAACTCAACTCATTGTCTATCAATTAACATTCTAATGTTGGGCAGCCAAGAAACAGTACTATCATTCATTAATTCGTCTTTCCCCCCTCATTAACACAAGCGTGTTTCATCCCAGCTTTGCTCATAATTTTTAGGTATTTAATAGTTGCCAAACCTCACGAAACCGCAGATCTCCAAATAAACATAACAGTGAATAATGCAATTCCTCAAGCAGGTGATTAGGACATCTTTCTTATAGCTACTCAGCTCCCACTGGTCAATTCTTCTATCAAATGACTCCTGAGGTCAACCCAGACTTGCCCCTTCCACTGAGGCTGAAGGGATTCCCTCAGCCACAGAGCCTGAGCAGCATTCACTGCGTATCATCAGCTCATTAACAGCCTGACTTTCGACCAGCTTCCCCCACAAAAACCTGTTTTAAACCCAGACCAAACCAGCTAAATAAAATGTGAGTTTTCAGAACAGGTTGAACTCCCAGGAAGCTTTCAAATCAGATACTAAGAATGCAATACTCCAAAATGCCACAATTTGAATTACCTTCCATCAGTTATTTTACCCTGCCTCCATTACCTTTTCATGTTTTAAATGCATGACTAGTTACAGGTGCTTAATTCACCTAATACGTTTTTCCAAATATCTATACAAACATGAGTTTAAGCATCAATAGTTTTCAAAAATCTATAGTTTTTGAATCAAGGTTTGCAAATCATTTGATCATACTCATCCTAAAACTTGTCATGTGAGAATTTCAGATATGCATTGTCTAGCCAGAAATATTCCTCTTCTCCCAACCTACACACCTTGATTAATTACATAAAGCACTCCAAATAAAAGACTAATCAGCAACACTCCTTTTACAAAATCATCTTTGAACTGGTTGGTCTTGGAGACTACTTGGCACTTCCTGTTGAAGGCATGATGAAGTTTTTCCTCTACCAGGAGACAGGACTAGTACTGAGTTTTTCCTTCATATATAGTATTAATCTCCACCATTCCCCTGGATGTTGCCTGCCTTCCTCCACAGAAGTAGCCAAACTATTCATTGGTAGAGTTGCCTGGAGATGCCATCCAGTAATGGTGAAGAAGGATCAAGTAACATTTCGTAGCAATGCAATGCAGAACTACACAGCCTCTTTTGGGACTCTGACAAGTTACCAGTTTCCCACACAGGCAGGACAGGAATGGCACAGCTGACACAAGGGGTGTCAGACAGTGTTTTTTAAACTACTGTCTTGGAACAGGCCTGGACAGCAGGGTCTATATTATCTCTCACAGGCAGTACATCCCTCTGTACTTGGCCATGTACCATCATATTCTCTGTTGGCCAACCAGACAAGACTCTTTCAAGTGCCAGAAGAAACCTGCAGAACTGGCAAACCAGCAGCTAACACACAGAGTGAATCACAGACCTGTAATTCTCAGAAGGTACTGAGCTGTTCTTACCACTGTCAGAAGAATCTTCTTTCTTAGAACGCATCTTTCTCTTTCGGCCACGTTTGCCTTTCTTTGTCTCTCCGCCATTCTCTCCTTCCCCACCATCTAGGCCAGAGCAGTTATCAGCATGTCTGGCCATTGTGTTCTACTCAGTAGAAGATTGAAAATACAAGAAAAGTTAAAGCATGCACTGAATTCAAGATCAGACATTCTGGCTCTGTATTTTCAAACACATTTCTGCTAACTATGTCTTTTGCTTTTTTTTTTAAGAGAGATTTTTTAGGGGGAATGGGTATATTCAACAACTTTATGAATGAAATTGCATTTCCACATTGCTCATGATGTCAACACTAATGTGCGTTGGTAGCAATTCTGAATTCTCTCCCCTCTCTTTCCCTCTCAGAGAGGAGGGCTCTATTTTAAGAGATTAATCTTTTACCCTATACCTCACTCATCTTTCCTTTTGGGTAAACATTTTCCTCCCCTTGGTTAAAAAACCCTCATTCCACCCCAACCCTCCGCAGTTCAAGGCATATTCCCTTACCCTGCGAGTGAATGTTTTGCCACACTTGGAGCAGACAAAGGCAGCAGGGACAAAGTTGGGGTCATGGTATCTCTTGAAGTGCATGTCGAGGAGCTGCTTCTGGCGGAAGGTTTTATCACAATGGCTACAGGCATAAGGCTTTTCTCCAGTATGGGTCCGTTTGTGCATGACCATGTGCCGCTCCTGGCACAGACAGGAAAAATGGAAACTCAAGTAAATGGATACAGAAAAGTGAATTTTCAGCTAAAATGAGGCCAGGATTTTATACTTAATATCAGGAAAAGCAGGATTCCACAGCAATGCAAGAACATCTTGCGTGACGGCATGTTCAGTCCTAGCTACTTCCATCCTATATGGACTCTTGTCCCTTGGTCAGTGGGTATACCAAGGTTGTGAATTAGAAGGTTCTTCTCTACAGGACAGAATCACACCAAAAAAAAAAAAAANCTCTCTTTTACACCCTTCAAAAGGATTTAGACAGCTAATTTTATCTCGACAGCTGGTCAAACCTAACAGCTGAAATTTGCATCCTGTACTTCAGCTCCTGTTCTAATACCCCTAAGGAGTGCCAGTGCTCCCAGCTTACCTGTCTGCAGGCATAATCACACTGGTCACACTTGAAGCGCTTCTCGTTCTTGTGGGACTTTTGATGCTGGATGAGGGCATACCTCTCATGGAACACAGCGTCGCAGTAGCGACACTTCTTGCCCTGCTCAATGTAGGAATGCTGCTTCCGCAAGTGGACACCTACAGGAAAAAGAATCAAAAGCCTTCACCACCATGGCTTTCCAAGCATGAAAGATGAGCCCACGGCCCCTCAGTGATCCTCCCTCCCGAGCTCAGCCAAAACAGTGGAATAATTAATTTAGGATTCAACTAAAAACCTGAAGTACTCACAACTAAAACCAACTAGAACCATTTCTAGACAGAAAGAGCTTGCAGAAACACTCCATTAAGATTTTCCACAGGATTCCATATTTGGTTATTAGTTGCAATCTCTGCTGATTCAGGACACTTGAATTTGATGACACATGACTGTCAAACTAAAGTGTCTTGCGACCTGTTATGTTTAAGACTAACTCGAATTGCCCGGATACAGCCAGAAGCCAGGTAATTCAGTGGGAGGAAACAGGATTTTCTGCAGGATTAGAAGTCAGAGTGACAGGGCTAGAAGGCAACAGGGATATCAGCAGATAATCCCCAACAGAGGTTTTAGTCACTTCTTTAAAATCCTCCAACCAAGAGCATACCACAGCTGCACGAGGTAGCTTAGGGTAGATTAAAGCATTATTAGAAGAAAAATTCTTCACAGCTAACATCAGTTTTCCTCTGTTGTAGATCAGCTTGTTTGCTCCTGACATTAACTGACTGCCTTCCCCTCAAACTGCCTCTCACTGTAGCACTTGTCTTTACTGGAAGGAGAGCCTGCCTTCCCATTACTTGGGTGATAATTCTGTTTAACGACAGAAAGTTCTGCCAAATCGTGGCTCCTTCCTTCCCCTCAGCTGCTCTGGGTACAATATCGTTTGTCACATTCTAGAAACATAAGAGCTTGCCTGCTGGAATCACACTGGGTACTACTCACTAGATCAGGAATATCCTGCTGCAAGGACTCAGGGCTGTTGTGACCATACAGCTTCAAGTCCTGGAAAGTTAAATACTTGTTCTAATTCAAACCTTATAACTTGATGAAAATATCTCTGCATGAAACTTAATGGCCTCCACTGTACAAGAGGTCAAGCTAAGTGATCTCGCTTTTTAGACTGCAATCCTTATGCTATAGTTGAAATCTCAGTCCAAGTTCAAGAAATGCCTTGCATCTATGGGCAAACAGTAACCTACCCTGTATGTTTGGGAAAAAAAAAGGCAAATAATGAGAAGAAACTGAGAATTGTTCTAACTTGCAGCACTTATGGTAAGCTAAAGTTGTGTGTTACCAGCCCCAGATGTGAAGCTGTGCTTCATGCTGTGCAGTTACCAGACTGGGTATTGGGTTAAGAGACAGTAGTTGGGTTATGCAAACTCTAATGCTGGGAAGTTCTGCAGCATCTTCAGCAAATGGCCATGTTTGGAAGACACGTACCCAGGTCACTCTTTCTTGCTATAACAGTGTCACAGTGAGGACAGTGGAATTTGGCCACATTCTCCGTGTGCTTCTGCAAAATGTGCATCTTCATGGTACCGCTCTGAGTGAAGCGAGCATGGCAGATGTAACATTCATATGGCTTCTCTCCTTCAGGAGCAAAAGGAAAAGAATAGAACAAGTACTTTTATTAAAAAGAAATCTCACCAGAAGTCCCAAACAACTTCCCAGAAACTTGCAACACACAGCTAGAGAACAGAAATTGTAATTCTACAAAGCACTCAATAACATCTTTCTCTACAACTTACAGCTCCAGTAAGCATCTTTCTACAAAGAAACTAAAGTTCAATCCTTAAAGAAGTTAAATTATTCTTACTTTGAGAAATGCAGGCAAGACCTACATTCAGGCTGCCTGAAGAGAGCAAGTGACATCAGATTTTTTTGGGGTGGAGGTTCTGAATGTTCATGTATACATAAAAGGGCATCTTTCCCCCCTTCAATTTTAGCAATATGATTAATTTGGCACTGCAGTAACATTCTGTGCTAAAATCATCCCTATTTATATTGAAGAAAAAATTAGCATCTTTATGAACTAACATGCATGAGATGCTTTTAAAACTACACTGAAGCATGAAACTGCAAGTGGCTCTACTCTTCAACTGGAACACTGCAAACCGAAGTTTCTTCTGTTCATACTAGAGGTGCCTGCATTTTATCACCTCACAGTCAAACTAGAAATCAGAATCCTCCAAGCTCATTTCTCAGGGCAGTAATTTTAACAGGTTGTAAATTTACAAGTGCTTAAAAAACGTGGTGCATTCTCTTCAGCTACACACTTTAAAAAGGTTTTATATTAAACTACACAATAGTATTTGTTCTGCTGTGTGTCAGCACACACTGTACACAGCCTCAGCACTGTGACACTAAGAGAATATGGCATCAGTACCAGAGTGGGTCCTCATGTGCCTCTTCAGTTTGTAGGTGTCTCTGCTGGCATAGCTGCACAGGCTGCACTGGAACGGGCGCTCTCCGGTGTGCGAACGGATATGGCGTTTCAATTTGCTAACCTGGAAGCCAAGAGCAAGACTGAACTTAGCACAGATGAGCAGGCCAAATTGCCAAAACTAAAAGAAACCAGTCAGGAGTTTAAGGCAGTTTATATTTATTTAGTCACAGAAATCAAAGAAGCACATTTCAATGCCATTTTCCCATTGCACACAGCCACTTGCTCCTGCCCACTCTACCTCATCTCCCAGCTTCACTCCCAGTCTTGCCTGATGCTTGTTCCCACACTCACTGAGGCCTGATTTAGACTCTGTGCTCACCTTACTGTTATTGACCATCTCAGCATCTGAAGACATCCTAAAATTTTAAAATATCCTGGAGAGACACAGGGAAGTAGTATGGGGAAGCTTAATTCTTTTCTTCTCCTGCTTTTATTTAGAAGGTACAAACCCAGCTCAAAGCAGGAACACCAATGGCATGGCATTTTCTACTCCAGCCTTATCATGCTGCTTAATCACCAACTTATGCCTACAAAAAGCAGCATGACCTCATAAGGACCAACTTGGTTATTCTTTCCTAATTTATACTATGAAAACCTCTGCAACATAACTTATTCAGCACTCAAACCACAGGACCTGAAGTGACAGCACTGCAGGCACAGCGTGGGCAGGAAAAAAAAGCCTGAAGCCCCTACTCAAGCTCTCCCACTGTAGTCTTCTTCCACTGCAGACATCCCATTTTTTTAAATTATGTTGCTCATCATCTGGCTCAAATTTCCTTTCACAGTAAAAAGCTGTCCTATAAAGTATCTAACAATACTGCATGGAGGGAAGGCATTCAAGAATGTCTAATCTGCTAAGGCAAATTAAGCTATCATCTAACATTAGCAAAGCTGCTTTTCACCAATACTGAGACAAAGGCTCATTAGTTTTAGCTACAGACACCTTCATGGCATAAACAGATGATGTGCAGAATGCACATTCCTAAAATGGGAGGGCACTGTGGACTGAAAGGACATCCCACTGCAGCAGGAAATGCCTGTCTCCTTCAACATGAAGCACACTGTAATTCCTGCAATCAGCTTAAAGGACAAATCATTTAAGAAACCGTGACAACTATTGTCTCCAAAGAGGAAATGAGCATCACCTAAGATTTCTCTAAGTGACCTCCAACTGCTTTCTGATTCACTGAGGAAACTCCACCATTTGCTTCCAAGAGCAGCCCTGATTTTTAACTTCTTTTGCCCAGAGCCTTTCAACCAAACGGCCAAAGAGGAAATGCCTAAGAACAGAGTTTGTAACAGATGGTGACCAAGCTTTGAAGCACACAAGGAAGCACTCAGCACTGTAACAAGTCCCATACCTCCACACTCGCATAGTCACACATGGAACATTTGAATGGTTTCTCGTGGGTGTGTTTGTAGCGGCGATGCCGAACCAACTCTCCACTGGTCACAAAGGCCATGTCGCAGTCTGGGCACTTGTGAGGGCGAGTACCTAACGGTGTGCAGCAAGACAGGAAGACAGGGACACAGATTTAGTGACAAAAGAAAATATGAGACCATGCTGGTTGTGGATTTTTTTATTTTCTGTTTAAAGAGAATTAGCAACACTGTTTTCATGTTCTGAAAGATTAAATTAGAGCAACAGAATGCACAAAAATCAGACGTTTTGTATAAATAACAGATTTAAGATCTTAGAGAATTAATATCCTTTTAGTGAGGAAACAGACTCCTTTATTTTTGTACCACTTGGTTGTTTACACATTATAAACCAGCTAGTTAGACATAACTTCAGCAAGCAGAGAAAATGAGGGATATGAATTACATTCTTTTTTTGGCAGTAGGGCACAACAAGCTGAAAACATGAGTGCTAATGCCCAAGGCAAAGAGAACATTTCTGCAAGAACTTTAGGTAACTTGAGATCAAGCCCAGGATCAATGTTGTACCTGTGAACAGGATAAGCTCTGCACCTGACCTGGCCAGGCAGAAAACAACTACACTGCTTCCTCTTTTTTAGCTTGTTCCATAAGAGGAATTAGGAAAACAAGAAGGGTTTATCTTCAATGTATTTGTTCTGATAGCAGAGCAGATCCTATAAAAACAATGTATGCAAAACTAAGAGTACCTGTGTGAGTGTTGAGGTGGTTCCTCAGCAATGTGACTGTCCGGAAAGCCCTGCCACAGAGATGGCACTTGTGTGGTCTTTCATCGGTGTGGCTTTTCATGTGGCGGTCCAAGTTGGAACGACGCGGGCAAGTGTAACTGCACAGTTCACACTGGAATGTCTTCTTTACACCTGGTCATGAAAGAAATCCTCTTTAGTCTTTTGACAGAACTGTGGTCTACTGTGCAACGTACGAGGAAAGATTCTTGCAGGGGTAACTACTGCAAGGAACCATCATGCACCACTAAATCCAACTGCATTGCCTGTGGCTGGTTAGGATTCAATTTTCACTAGTATGCCACCACTTAATGTTCCTTCTGCACTCTAAAAAGGATTCCTTAACAGTTTTAACAAAAAAAATCAAACATACTTATTACTGTATTTTGCACCATCTACCTTACCCAGCAATTGGTTAGGAAAAAGCCCACGTAATTAATTATACCATTGGCTCCTGATGTAAAACATGCGCACAAACTGTTACATGTGTAGTACAGCAAAGAGAACAATCTTTTCAATCATAGTTGTACGAGAATATTAATGCCACAGTATCATACTTGTGGAAAATGATCTCCCTTGTCAGCCTATAGAGAGGAAAAGGGAGGTGTGCCCAAGAAACACTGCAGTCAAGCACTATTACATTGTTAGCAAGCAGCATTGGGCATGTCTGCTCTCCTCCCACTTGCACGTATTCACTCGCCTCGATCACACTGCAATCACTGCAACAAAAGCATTTTCAAAATCCATTTGCAGATGGGGAACTTACCTTTCTTTTTAATTTTTGTTGGTTTTGGTGGCTTCATATTGCCCACCACCTTTTCTGCATTAACCTCGGACAACAAACCCTCCTGCTGCTCCTCTTCAAAGTCATACACAGAGACATCCACATCTTTGCCTTCCTCAGTGTAGCGAAGCTTACTCTTTTTGTTTTTCTTTGTTTTCTTGGCTGGTGGCTGATAGTCTGGATCTTTTTGCCAATTGGGATCTTCCTGTGGCTGAAGTTCACCTTGTTCCAGTGTCTCCACCTCACCATTTGCACCCACTTTCACTACTTGGAAGCCTTCTGGTAAAGGGAGGGTGTGACAGATCATGGGCTCCCCCTCCTGCAGGCCTCCTTTGGAAACCTCATTTTCATAAGCTCCCTGCAGCTCTTCCACAGACGTGGTGGCAACAGGTACAGTCACTGGTACAGGTACTTGGACCAGCTGAAGCTCACCAAGGTTTATAGGCTGCTCTTCCATATTAACAACTTGAAGCGTTATGATCTGTGTGTCATCCACAGTAGCCTCAGTTTCCTGAGGCACTGCACCTTCCATTACTTCGGTCTTCATTTGCAGAAGAGTTGGATCCAGCTGATCCATCATCACCATCTGCACCCCACTGCTGACATCCTGCACCACTTCACTTCCATCTGCTTGGTTTGGGGGTATATGACAAGCATCATCCTCTTGCCCACCTTCACGGCGTCTTTGATAGGTTTTCCTCTCTTTTCCCTTAATAAAAGTTTCTGATTCCTCCACAATAGCATCGACTGCCTCACCTTCCATTTCACCTTCCTGCTGTAAAAACAAGAAAACGAATTCTGCACACCATCCAACGTATTTAATAACTGCACAAACCCCACAGAAGAACAAATCACCCAACTGGAAACACCCAACTCATCCCGATCATATTCAGAAAACAGGAGCTGAGAGCTGTAGGTCTCCACGAACCCATCACCACTGCAAACCAAGGCAATCACAGGACGCTGCCTGCAGTGACACAACTGTATCAGCTTCTTAGAAAGGAACAAAAGCAAGGAAGAGAGATTAAGTGATACGCACGTTCCCATTTCTCAAAGACCACAAATCCCACCAGCAAGATGCACAGCAGTATTATTCCTTACTGAGTTTGTTTAATCATTTCACATAGCTTAGCAGTACCAGAGGCGGTCTTTGGCTATAAATTTTAAAGGTACAAAATTACCACACTGTTAAAATCAGAAAGCCAACCTTATAGAAAGTATTACATTTGAGAACTGCAGAACTTTTCCAGGAAGTAAAGGCACTAAGAATTAAGCACAAGAACGTAAGTTGCACTTATTTCATATTAAAATACTATTACTTCAAGTTTAAACTCCTCTGAGGAACATAAGGACATAAAGGAGATAGGAAAGTATCTCTCTTGTATGCAGCCTGGAGTTCAATTCCTGCTCCCACCTCTGACACTTCTAGGCCCTGAGTGAATCCAAAGATAGACTGTGCACTCCCTCCTGAGCCAAATGAGCCATAACAGGAGACACAGCTCAGGTAAAATCTTACTTCAATATAAGTGATGTGGACTCTGAGCTGGTGGATTCTAAGGATCTCATGATACCTCTGTTAAATCCATCCATACAGTCACAAACAAACAACAATACAGAAGTTCAGCATATTGGTGGGCCTTAACTGTAACTCTGACAAAAGCTGCATTCAAATGTAACACTGAGATTTTGTGCCTCCTCACATCACCCAGTGTTCTTCACTGCAGCTGGGGAAAAATATGAACCTCCTGTATTCTCATTATGCACAAAGGTTGTTTTAAGAGTAATAAGAGCTATAAGTAATTATCATTTTGCAGCTGTCTTTTTTCCAAATGAAAGGAATAAGATTACAGTAAAGGAGCATTTCTTAAGTTTGTCTCTGTTCCAGGTGGTTTACTTTGTAAAAATAAAAGGAAGTTCCCTAACCATGCCAAATACTTTCCCTGCATCAGGATACCATTTCTTATACCCCTCACTAAGCATTAAAAAGGTACCAGTCAATTTCAGGTAAGAAGAAAGTAACAAAAAAGCCAGCTTCCTTACTAAGCCTGTGAAAAATTCCTGAATCCAGTTCCAGATTTGCTAAGAGACTTCTGTATTTTCCCATTAGACTGACTGGCCTCTCAGACCAGCTAAGTGAATTAATATAAATATTTAATCTCCCTTGTCAACTCAACACTTTAAAATCCCCACAGTATTTTCAAATATCTACACTTAATCTTGCGTACTCAATTTTGATTTTACACAAGGTTATAGACACAAACATGAACCACAGCTATGAAGTCCCCATTAGCTTTAAAAATTATAAGACAAGTAATTGCTATTATTTTTAGAGAGTTCTTGCTTTTATTCTGTCTTTTCTAGTATCCTCCACTTCTGCTGTAAAAACAGTAAAGCTCATCTTGTTCTTCAGCCTGCCCAGTCTAAGGACATAAATTAAGGTGCTGTCTTGACACTCGTGATGTCGTGGGCAGTCACAGTCTCCAGAGGGCACCAGATACCCAGGAATACCGACATATGGCTTCCTGCACACTCCCTGCAGGGATCCCGCCTCTCCTTTCCTTTACCACCCTGTCAGCTTTTCAAGTCAGAGCAAATCCATATGGACAAACAGCTGAAGTACACGAGATGATGTAAGTACTTAACACCAGACAGCAGGCAATCAGAACAGAGCTGGTCTTTGGCCTACAGCAACTGCAAAAGTGTTTTACAATTATCTTAAGTATCTGCAGAGAGAAGACTTTCCAGTATCTGAACAAAAAAAGGAAGGACACAGCTAAACAACACATAAAAATATGGTAAATGGGCAAGGAGGTAACAATAAAATATGTAATATGGAGGGAAAAAAATGGCAAAAATCCATCTGCAAAGCTAATGCAACTTTGGTGCCATACAGAGGTCTGCAACCTTGATAGAAGTACAGGCAGCTCTGAGCAGAGGTGGGGCCCTCATAAAGACCTTCACATTCACTGTCAATATCAGCTGGTAGCAACGCTGCTAAGTCACCTGAAAGCAAGCCAACAGGCCAAAATCTGCCAGTGTCCTCTATGATCCTAGAGTGGAAGAGTAGGAAGACACCACCTCAGACTTGCAGAAAATCCCACGTCCACCAAGGAACAGGTCACTGGCATACATGAAGACTTTGGCATACAGCTCACATTGTCAGGAATTTTGCCAGCCTAGGAGCGCAGGTGTACAGGGAGACCAAGGAAATGCCTGCAGCAAGACTCAGAGGTAAAGACACTCACAGTGAGGGGTGTGCCTGTGTGAAAGGAATGGATGGATTCTTACAGAAGAAACTGAGTTTCTTAAAGAAACTCAGACCCTGCTACTGCTCCCTGTCCCTCTGTCACCTCACCCCGTTTCCTGTCGCGTGGCTATCGGGGGTTACACGGCGGGGCACGGCTGCCCCCGAGCGGCGAGACGCCGCACCGCACCCCGACCCTGCCTGTCACTGCACCCCCACCCTG
>VZTR01028165.1:51010-68553 GCA_013400775.1 Chaetops frenatus
CCCATCCCTGCCTCTCCCCTCATCCCACCCCTGCCACCTCCGTGTCACCTCCAACCCTGCCTGTCACTGCATCCCGACCCTGCCACCTCCATGTCACCCCTCTATCCCTTCCTCCCCACAGCTGCATCCTGACTCAGACCCCCTGGCCTGCAGCACAGCACCTGGATCATCACTTACTCCTGCCTATTCCAAGGTATCCACTATAGTCTGTTCCCTTCCCCTCGAAGGAAGGGCATCTGAAAGTGTCTGTTTCTAAACCAAACTCTTGCCACAGGGGAAAAGTTATAATATGCTAAATGTCATATTAACCACATATAAAATTATAGAAATATACAGGAGTTGTCTCACTTGATGTTTTGGACAGCTCAAAAATCTCATGAAACTGCCAAGATTTCTTCTGAAAAAGTGTGCATTTACAAATTTCAAACTTCTCCAACTGCAGGGTGGGGAAACAGGATGGACCCTAAATTTGACAGGAAAATGTATGGGTGCTTTCCTATTAAATAAGTTCTCTGGAAAGACTCTATCTCTGCTGACCTGAGCTTTGCACTGCCTGTCCATGCTACTTCTCTATCACTGTGTGTTGAACAATTTGCTACTTTTTTAACTTACTTTCTTTTTCTTTAGTGTAATTCTCATTTTTCACAAAGTGAATCTCACAGGCAAGTTTTGTATTTATTGGAAGATATGTATCATTTGCTACTACTAAGCCCATTATAGCAGAACACTAGGAAGAAACACTGCAGAGTTTCTCTCAACTTTTTATTTCTGGCTTTTACCTCCTGCTCTCTTCCTAGTAATTACTGCTACCTTACACCAACAGCTCAGTTCCACAATGACTAAATCTAAAAAGGAAAACAAAGCAGCAGGTTAAAAGATGCAGTAAATCAAGACTGAAAAAAAGCAAAAGAAAAAATATTCCACAATAAGCAGAACGACCAAAAAAAGACTAAAGGAGACCTGAAAACACAATTCCCACTAATAGCTCAAGCCACCCTTTACACATGGGCTCACTCAGCAGGCTCTATTGAGAGACACTGTCACCAAACAGCTCGGTGCACTGTCACAATCCAATTAGCCAGGTAAGGAGCTGTGACGTCCAAACAACAGACCTAAGCTTGCTCAGACAACTGGTGGACAGCCCATCTAAAAAGCTGGAACAAGCAGAAATAAAAAGTGATGTGCATTTCATACAACTGACACCTCATTCCAATGAAAGGAATCAAAAGGTTGCTTGAGAGAAAGTAATTTAGTGCCAACTGTCCTACGGATTACAGCCCAGATACACTCACTTTCTTCCCAGTATCCAATCTAACCATGCCCTGTGTCAGTGGGAAGCCATTCCCCCTTGTCCTGTCACTCCATGCCCTTGTCCAAAGTCCTTCTCCAGCTCTCCTGAAGCCCCTTTGGGTACTTGAAGGGAATTGCAGAAGCACTAAAAACAACTTGCTGTAGTTGTCAATCTAGAAAGTACTAACCCAGAGACAGGGATGGTTAGTGCCAGTTTTTTAAGTGGTGTTATTTATAATAAAGCTATCAAAGAGGCATTTGTCTGCTTCTCAGCCATGTTAAAATTAATGAACTCTGAACTGCATCAAGTTTCATATACCAAATAATACAAAAATATTTATTTTTGCCAAACAAGGCACAGTCTCAATAAAAACTGTTGGGACACTAACGCAATTGAAAAGTATATTTAGTGCTCTAATATGCACTTAACTTGAGTAAAAAAAAATTAAAAACTCAAAAAGAAACAATGAAGCCAAATGCTGCCAGTAAACTTTTGACATTCATAAAATAATGAAAAGTATCAGCAGCTACACTAGTGCAAGCAACCCTATCACCTTGCACTATATTCAGGCCTTGAATTCAAGTCAATCCACATAGAGATCCCACTCAAAAACTGACACGGCTTTGACACTTATAGATTAGCCACTTATTAAAAATTACATGGGAGTGGAAATAAAGCCTAATGTTAAAACATGGGAGACTTATGTTTCTCCTGTATTCCCTGAGAACCTCTGAAAGCTGAATAGAGGAATAAACAAAAACTTCAACTAAGAGTCTCCAGTCATGCACTGTATATGCCACTTAAAGCAAGAGAAAGACTGAAAAGAATAAAATATATCCAACAGGGTTTATAGACAACAGACTTTTTTCTCCCCTGCTTGCAGTCCACACATGTCTGTGTAAGTATTTAAGGGCAGGAGCAGATGCAGATAAACTGCAGAGTGCTTGACCATTCTCCTTCCCACCATGAAACAGCTGTATCTTTTCCCTGAGAAGTCTCCCAGCTAAGCACAGCCAAAGATAAGGCAGTTTAACAGGTAGGCAGCCTTTCCATTTCCTCCAGCAGAGCTACCCTGATAAGAGATGAACATGGCATGAGGGTAACTTACTCTAAAGCAGACAGACACACATCCAAATGGGCCAGCTGTGCCTTTCACATGCAAAATATCAAAAAGTTACTACCAACAGGAGAAACTAAAACATTGGGTAAGTTTCTTTTACCAAGTAATTTTCTCACAGTAAAAACGTAAGGCTTTCATTTGGCTACTGCAATCATTTCCATATCCACTGGTTATGACTGTTATGCCCATCTCCCACTATTTTCTCATTTCCTCCTTGCCTTATAACACTGGTACCAAAAGCAAACAAGAAGAGTAAAATGGACAAGCAATTACTGCAGCTTTAAATGAAAAAAAGGGCAGTCCCATTAATCTACTATTAAGCAATTATTCTGAGGAGTATTTCAGCATCTTGGAGGGCATAAGGAAAAGCAAGAAATCTAGAAGAGAAAAGCAAATTTCACCACAGGTTAAAAAATGTTTTTGCTTTTTGTCTGCATGACAAGGGGCCTGTCAAGATTAAGCCCCAAGAAATACATAAACTAGCTATGAGAATGAGAGTTGCAAATGTAAAATGCCGAGTTGTAGAAGGATGGTTTCCTTGAGTGCTGACCCTGTGAAGGGATCAGAGAAGACAGACAGTGTTGGTGGTGATTACCTAACCAAGGTGTCTGTGCTAGGAGGTTGGTCTAAATAGGGCAAGAAAAGCACGTTGTTCCAGGGAGTGATTCAAAAGCTTTTAAGTGGATCCCTACACTAAACTGCATCTAGAGGAACCCACTTTTTCCTCACTAACAAGACAGGAGACCCGATTTTTAACTTGTGTAATAGTTTCATGGTCCTTGTACAACAGGCAAACACAGCACTCACTGTTCAAAGAGCTGCTCTCAGCTTCTCCCTTCACACTGACAGAATAATTCACCATAATGAACTTGATCGAAAACTAATTCCAGCTGAAAACTAATGCAGAGAAAAACAATTCTGTTAGAACACGTTCAGTTCCTGACACGAATGCTTGGGTAGAGGAAAGGGAGCACCAGGGCCACCTTAAGCTGCAGTACCAGCATAAAGCTGTCATCAAAACACAGCACCAGAAACCTTGTATTCGGTGAGCTAGGTGGCTACACTGAGCTGTGTCCCTCCACCCAGGACACACCAGAGTGAAACTGCTTTCTCTCAAGCACACTGCAACTCTCTGGGTTACAGCAAGTCTGTGAGCAAGCAAACCGTTTGAATTGCACAGTATTTATCTGTGATCAGATTCCCCTCCCTATTTTATTCAACGAGTTGTTGCCTGTGAACCAAAGTTACTTTTTACTTACACTCCTATGAAGATAGCACACTTTGGCCCAGATGTTATCAAAGGTGATCTTTACCTTCGACCCCCTACAAACTCCCAAGGGCACAGCCAAGCCTGCCCCTGGCAACAGGACCTTCCCTACCCACAGCCAGCTTGGTGCAGCATCAGAATCAAAACGCATCTTGTGATATTTCTCTACTTCCCCCCTTTTCTTTTTTTCCCTGCTCCTCCTGGAATTTACAGAAGCAATCTTCCTGGTTGTTACTCCTGCCCAGGGATCCTAGCAGAGTTCTTTCCAATTTCCTTGTGTCTTGTGAAATGATGGAAAGCAATGAGAAGCTTCATTCAGCACTGACCCCTATTTTTCAGTCAGCAAGTAGCACACACCTGTGATCTCCTGCAATTACTCAGAATAAAGCTGACCTTTCACTTTGGTTCAGAAACTCTGGGAGTTCATGCAAGACATGGAAACAGTGTATACACGGGGCCCCCTGCCAGGCAGAAGGAAACTCAATTCCACATATCTCCTCAGCTGTTTGCTGAACAAGGTCCCTCTTAATCCTTGCACCTGACAGTGGCAGAAAGCCCCAGATCATGGCTCTTCCAGAACTAATACTGCTAATTCTGCTGTAATAAGCTGCAGTCTACAATGGAGAGAAAAGCAGATACAATAATGTCATCTGCTTCAAACCTGCATTGTGGAACAAAAGATAAAGAATCACTGCAGTTACTGACAACAAATCCCACACATATTCAAGTCACTTGGGATATCCTGTAACTTTACAAGGAAAGCCTTGATGAAGAAAGCAGACTGATGAAAGCATTTCAGCTTTATTTCTAGAAGAAATAGTCTTTGCTTTTCCTTTAAATTTGAAAAATTAAAGGTCTATTGAAAAGGTAATAGGGACAAAATTAGTTAATATTCCTGTTCTTAAAATTTGTTCCATTCTTCCTTAACTTCTCCTTCTATTCCTATCTAACATTCTTTCATATCTCAGTTCTAATTTTTCACAATTTCTTCCAATAATTTAATAACTGCTAGTGCATCTCACTAGATAACACTGTCTTTATTCGTTCAGAGAATTCTCTACTGAAAGCTGAGAAACGAGAGTGAAATATATTCTTATCAACCACTTTTTAAAAAGAAGTTTCCCTTTTTAATTTAGTAAGGAAGTCACCATGTTTTGCTAACCTGACAGTCCACTTCAGAAGGACAAATATGCAATCTAATCAGGTGTAGAATACAGAAAGATTTACACTTTAAAAGAAGCAGTCACAGAGGAATTTCTTTTTAGCTGATGTTAGATCACAAAACTAATCACTCCCTCCTTTTTACAAGTCTTCATAACGTAAAAGTGATGAAGGAGCTCATGAAAGGCCATCAGAATACTTGAAGGTATTAAATAGACAATAAAAAATGATTTCAGGTTAAACAGCCAGTAAAATCCATTGCCACAAAAAGTGAAGCCTTATACTGTAGGTAGATACTGGAAAAGATTCTTAGTTTTATCAACAAGTATTTGTGGTCATTTCTCACATCACACATTAATTGAGGCTGCTGGCAAACGGCTAACAGCAAAAGAAGATGTTTCTTCAAAATAAGTCTAGCAGAACAGGGTTCTTTGGCCATCTGATGTAGTGTTGCATGATACCAAAATGGCAACACCAGCCACTCCCACACCTGAAAAAAGACCTGTGCAACAAGTTTCATGGCATTCTAGAGACTTCATAATAAGTATCTGGATTTTGTTTTCCTCTAAGGCTTCATCTAGATTAACAAGTATCCAAGAATAAACCTTTGGGGAACAGCTATTTCTTTTATCTTTGCACAAGTACTCATTAAGTAGTGATACTCTACCAGGACAAGGGAATGCAGGCTTCAAATTAGAGCAGCAGGAAGTACTTATCCCTGGGATGGTAACTTGGGTCCTGCCCCATGAGCAACAGCTGCCCATGCACTATTAGTCACCTCACAAATCACACCCTGATGCACATAGGGAAAACTGAAGTCAGTGCTAGTTAACTTAATGTCAGGCTGTGAAACACAGAGGTACAGTTTACTGTTGTTGCAGCAGGGACAGGAAATTCCAGGAGAGTTTTGAAAGCACCTATAGCAGGAGGGTGGTGGACAAGACAAACTCCCAGAGCCTAAATTAAGACATCCTTGCTTTTGAATCACAGAGAAGTTAGTCTGAATTACTAAGTGCTGGAGCAGACATAAACAGAATCAAACCCAGGTGAGTCCTTTAAAGTGACCCTCATGCTGAAATTTTAGGAAGTTTCATTGTTTTACAAACACCCCTAATTCATTTGGACTTGTATTCCAAACGTTCTCATACACCAAGATCTCAAAGTGTCACAATTAACCTTCAAAGCAGATGAAGCAAAAAATCCCCGAATTCCACAAAGGCACTCAACCTGGGAAGAAAAAACCCCTTTCTCCTAGGAAGCAGTAAGGCCTCATTTCCAAACATACCCACTCTGCAAAGAAACCATCCTTGCCTTTAAACTGCCCACTCATTCCCTCCATCAGCCCAGATATTCCTCATGTTAGCACAAGCACTTTCAAGACTGCAGCTACTGGTCAGGAAACTAATCTAGGCCAGAACTAACCCAGCCAAGGATACATATTTCCATCCAGACTAGGTCTCTGGTGTGCCCGAACACTAGGGGTAGCCAAAAGAGAAGCACAGCAAAAAGGTTTCTACCAGCACAATGTTAAGCTTTATGTTCAGGAAACTACTGCCTCAGCATGGAACACATACCACACTTTAAACCCCCTCAATTTACATTTATGTTCTTGACGCTTCTGCACTTCTGCCTGGACTGATTTGTTCTCTTCATGCTGGCTATTCTTCATGCAGCTCCTGAGGTCAGAACTCACTCTGGAACAGAACAGATGAACTAATGAAACTACATAAAAGAGAAAGGTAAGGGGCGAGGGGGTTGGGGGAAAATAAAAGCAGTGTTCAATATTTAACGCTTGCTTAACAAAAGGTGTAGTCCCACACCCCTAACAGAAGTAACACTGATAACTGCTTGAGGACCCCTTCACTTACCAAAAGAGCCATATGCAAAACCAAAGGAATATTTTAATCAGCTTTAATACTTTCACCAGGATGACTGAACTCATTTTACAAGCTTCTCTACCTACCTGTTCTCAAACTCTTTAGCATTTAGAGTTCTGACAACCTAAAGCTCCAGATGCCTCATGTCAGATTACAAGTACAATATGACATTTAGAGCCAGCTCTGACTACTTCAGATGGCCTTTTTCTCTTGTGCTGTGGAACAGCATATCACACATTGAAGGAGTTTTTATTGCTGAAGAGGTGTAAATGAGAGCAAATATCACTCCTTACACACTGTCAATGATATGAGCACTGGATACACTGCTTATATCAAATAACAAAATCATCTCTAACACAGTTCTAACCTTGCCACCCTGAAGAAGAGCAACCTCTGCTCACTGAAGCAAGCTTCATAACCCTTATCAATTAAGGGCTTAAAATATTCACCTTTACAGAAATACACTATTTACAAGACAGTATATTATTTCTTTCTGCAATCCTTGTCAATCTTCAGTGTGCACACATGCTAAAAACCCTGAAAATTATAAGGAAGTCCAGAGGAGTAATTCTCAAGAGAGGCACATATTCTTGCTGCATCACTCAGTGATGAGGGCCAAGCAGTGTTGGATTTCACACCCTTTGAATTTAAGTGCTTCTCCTCCAGGTTCTTCTGTCATTTATTTAGTACAAGGCACTCAAGTCTGGGTCCTGGCTGCATTTTTTCACTTGGCAAGTCTATTTTTAATTGTTTATCAGCTTCAAAGAGCATTACTGATAAGGGCTGTGGATGCTCAGTGATAGTAAGCTTTTAAGAATATTTGAAAGTTGTCTCTTCTTATTTAACACTCACTCTGCAAAAACCACAAATGCTATATACAAGCCCTGATCAGGAAAGTAGATGCTCAGAGGATACATGGGGTGTGCTCCATTGCTAAGGGCATATTAAGACTGCTGATGCAAGCTGCATCCTTGCCAGGTTCTGTGGTGTGCAACCCTGGAAAAGATTTCCTGAACTTTACAAACTTGTCAATTAACACAGAAAAGCCTCAAGAATGAAGGACTCTTCAGAAGACACTTGATACAAAATGAACACCTGCCACGTGAAGTATTATCACCTCAGAAGTTTTGTCACATGCACAAGAGGACAATAGAACACACTGAATTGAATGGAAGCATCTTTTTATCTACTTTGGGTTTCCTAAAATTTTGAATCAAGGAATAGTTTTCTTCCATTTTTCAAACCTAATCTTCTGCTTGGCAAATGACTCAACAGTAAAGAAAGCTGTAAAGATTGCACCCAAACTCTTAGGAGCGGGACAGAAAAAACAAACCAGTAATTGCAGCTCTTTTCTACACTGAAGGCAACACGAATGGAGAACATTTCAGAGGGATCTCTGCAGATTAGCACTGATGGGTGAGCTAATGCAAGGCACAGCCACTGCCCCTCTCTCTTTACAAGGTATTGGCTCTGATTAAGAAAAAAAGTTACTGGTGTTTAAGAGATGTTTTGAAGCTGCCTGGACACCACTCAAGAAGTATCAACCTACTAATGTACAATCCAGAGAGCAAAACTGCTCAGCACTGCAAACATAACATGCTCCAAAAACGCAAGGCATTCTTGTTCTGATCCAATCCAAGGGAATATCTCAAGGAGAGAATAAGTCACTTCTACTCTCCTTTACTGCAAAGATGACAGCAAACTTCTGTTAAATACCTGGTATATTTTCTGGCATAAAATACCTGGCAGGAATTGACATTCCATCAGATCTTTGACATATGGGCAATGTTTGATAAGCTTGAAGGAAAACAGGTGTAAACTGAAAATTTAAAGTGTTCCACATGTCCATTGTTAGACATAGCTTAGAACACATAGGAAAAAACACATCAGAAGGCTGCCAGAACAATGAGGTGGCTGGAACACAAGACCTACACAGCAGAATGATGGAGTTAGCTGTGAAAAGATCCAGGAGAGATCCTGTGAAAAGACCATGGGAAGATCCTACTGCTACTTTCAAAGGGAAGCAAAGAAAAGATGGAACCACACTCTTGGAAGGAGAGAGTGAAAGAACAAGTGTAAAAGAACAGCTGCAACAACGAGTGGTCAAACATTGGAGTAGGTTGCTCAGAGATGCCGTGGAAACAAAAATATTTGCTAAATACAACCCTAAATGGCCTCATCTAGCATCAATGATGGCCTTGCACTGAGCCAGGGGTTGAATCAAGGTACCACAAGAAGTCCCCTCCAACCCAAATTATCTTACCATTCTCTGGCACTACATAAAATGAAGGATCCACCGAAACTTCAAACACAAAACATTTTTTTTCCATCTATGCAGTTATAACTATGATGCTTCCAGGACTGAGATTTACTGATCTCAGCTCTCAACTTCCATGCAAGATCTAGAGGCCCTGGAACACTTCTGCAAGCTCTCAAATACTGATCAGTTCTTTAGCAAATGCACAGGTGTACAGTAACTCTCAGCAATCTACTGACGACCTGCACTTTCAGAGTGGTGGATATCCAAATCCATCCAGTATTGAAGAGAACAGCATTAGAAAAGCACAGCTATTGTATTTCACTGTTCAGGAGACAGAATCGTATGTGCTATGAAGTACAAAGATCCACATCAGACAAGGCTCCTATAGGAACTTCAGTAAGAAAAGGCAGAAGCAGTACTGACAAGAGACCTCACTACTTTTTTTTAATTTGCAGGAGAAAACCCAGGACCACAGTGCGTAAATCTAAACTAATAAAAAAGGGGAAAAAAACTGTCTTTGAAGTGGTATGGGCTACTGTGTGCTCTTTTCTCCAGAATGTTAACTAGAAATTCTATCTAGTCCGAAAGGGAATAGGAAAGGTGCCAAAAGGCAGATGAAAACTCTCCCTTGGCTGCCAGCACTGCATCAAGCACTTCTAACCAGGAACAGCCAGACTGATAAGACAGCAAGACAAACATTCAATGCTATCTCCCTCCTTTGAGTCTGGTGGAGATGGAGAAATCATCCCTAAGGATTTGTCTGCACATGTCACTCAAAGCAGATGTCTCCAAAAACATTACAGATGTTGTGTCAGCAAGTGAGACATCTAAATATTTCATTGCCGGCTCCATCTTACTGTCATGGAAGCTCACAAATTCTTCTTCATGTAGGTCAAAATGTTGGTAGGACAAGGAGAGGATGCAGCTGCTTCAACAGGACAAAACTAATTCCACACACACTACCGGAGCAAAGCATAAAGTAGTCTGGGATCACATAATGCTCCAGGTAACTCAGAGTAGGCAGGAGTCAACAGCAGTCACTCTTCAGCAGGAAGGAGAGAAGAGTATTAATAAATAAGGAAGGTAGGCAAGGATCAAGTAATCAATGAGTACCTTTTGAGTATTCAGTATTGCCACAGGAAGCGATAAATCTCTCTTCAAAGATCAGAAGTGGCAGTAAGTTATATACTCAGCAGGAATGCTGGATAACACTAACTTCTTCCATCCTCCAAAAAGAAAAGAAAAGAAGAAAGGTTTTAATAATCTGATAAGCTTTGACTGAAACTACTAGCCTTCAAAAATGTCATTTTTTTTCCAACCTGTAATCTGGAAACTCCTGAAGTGCCTCTAAGGGGTTTTCTTGCAGTACATATTGGGAAAGCAAAACTGAAGTTTAGATTGGACTTCCACTGCAAACAGTTTAGTACACAGGAGAAAGCTACTGGTTAAAAGGTAATACTGTTAACTTATGTCATAAAATTATACAACCAGAACACAGGGCATTTTTAATTCACTAGCATTTCCTGCTTTCATTTTAAATAACTGGATGTTAGAAGTGGTTTCAAGAGAAGAGCTTTGCAAATAAAATACAAGGAGACAGAAAAACTATACAAGAAGCTGAAGTAATTGGCCAAAAATCACTACTGGTTCTACTACAGTCAAAGGCTCTTCCAGGAGCCAGTCCAGAGAAAGCATGTCTCTTTCAACATTAAACAATGGGAGAATTCAATTGCCTGGACAACAATTTTAAACATTCAGGGACGTTTACAGCTCCATTTCAAAAGAGTAAATAATGTTTACAAATAGCCAAATGCTGCTATTACTACTTGTGCTCTTGGCTTCCTTTGCAGAAAACCTCTACTTACCCCAAAATATTTTGGGGCATGGTTCCATGAAGGCTCAAAATCAAACTTGAGGCTGCATTTTTTCCACATCCACTTACATGCTGTTGCCCTCATGAAGCAAATTCTGCTGAGCAGTTCATCACCAGGGGATACAATTGCCAGCACACATGTAGAAGGAGATGGGGTCGCAACAATCCTGATGCAAGCCAACTAAATGTTCCAGGAAAGCCGTGACTTCTACCTCCCTAAATGCTTTGGTGTTTATTCCCAAAATAGCAAGAGTTGTAAATTTCCTTGTATAGCTTTTATCAATAGGTTGGAAAAAAAGAAAAAAAATTCCTTTATACAACACGAGCATGAAAATCAGCCCTACATGGACAGATCACTGTCCATTTAGTCCAGCAGTCTGTCTCCAAAAACTCTAGGAGGAAACACTGTGGAGGGAGGGCAATTAGTGATGTCTGTGGTTTACCACCCTTATCCCAACATCCAGTCAAGGGACTAGGGATCTTTGCCTCTGGACCTGTGGATCCCATTCTGAACCTACAGTATCTCCACAGTTTCTTGCCAAAACAGGTTTCCCATCAATTGTGGTGTATTTACATCATTTTTTCCTCCTACAGGCTACAGGCTCACCACAAAACTCACTGCATCTACCCAAGAAGCTGGCCTTGTGTGAGCACAGGGAAGCACAGCAGCCAGACTGGGCAAAGACTGAGTTCTTTGAGGAACTCAAGGGGCAGTAGCAGAGTGACACCATTCACCTTCTAACAAACAGCCAGGGGAAAACAGAATTGCCAAACCCAAGCATCATGTGCTTCTGTTGAAACTACCACACAGAAAAGCACATGGATTATATGCAAGTTTGCTCTGTAGCTCTGAGTTCTCAAGATTATATATCCCCTTTCCACCTTTTAACATAAGTAACACATGAAAAAAACCCTTAAATTCCAGCAATCTCCACCACTAGAGATGCTTAGGCCACCATCAAGCTTCACTGTAACATCCTGGAGAGCTCAGAAAGTGCCAAACACTTGTGTCAAGTCTCCACATACGAGGCATTATCATAGCTTAAAATTATTGTGTTGTTTACTCCTTCTTCCACAGCTTTATGCTTCATAGTTTAATTCCTGATTAAGTCAGTATTTTACTCAGCATCCAGTTTAAAACTAGGATCACTGTAGATAATATAATTCCACACAACACACACAAATGCAATATATAAAATATGAGTCAATAAATAATTTTATGTAACACAAAATTTTATGGAGCTATGTTTTCTTTGGTGGATTCAATAAATATCACCTTGCTTCAGCCTCTGAGCATTTTCCATGCTTAGAACCAGGAAGGAAGAACTGCTTTGCTGATACAAGAACTGTCTGGGTAGCAGTGCTCGTGCCAAGGTCCTTGGGCTGCTTGGTAGGCAGCAAGCTTGACAGGAGCCAGCAGCTTGTCCTGGCAGCAAAGAAGTAACATTTATCTTTCCAACAGCTCCCCAATGCCATAGCCTCCGATCAGGATGTATTAGTCACAGGCCTGGACCAAGTATACGGGACATTATTTGACACATTTCCAATATACGTCAATATCTGCTTACCTTCCCCCATTCAGAAGATTTTACTGGTCTGATCATGTTCTTGATTGGTAAGTTCTAAATCTCTCTCTGTTTGAAAAGAGGGAAGGTGGTTCAAGAGGAGGGACTATCCCTCCATTTTCTTTAGCACCCCTGGTTTATCACTGAGCCTGACCTCTCATGAAAGTCAGTTCTCTAAATATATATAAAACAAAAACAGGTAAGCACCTTGCCACTGGCTGAAGACATTTTCAGATTTTTTTTTCCACAATCTTGATTTAAAGATGTTAAGGAAATGAAGAAATACATGACTGCTCTTCTTATCAATCCAATAGTTAATCACTCTCCCTGTGAAAAACTTAAGCCTTTTAATTTGAACTTACTACAAATTCATATTATGTTTGTCTGCAAGACCACTAATATCCAGTATTATTTTGTCAGGGACATATCTGAGGACTCTCATCAGGTTACCTCAGTTTCAATGAGAACCTGCACAGCATATGTTTAACATTTTACTGCAAGGCATTACAGCCTAGTTTTCCATCAAACTGGAGACAAATCCCTTCTCGCACAATGATTTTCTGGAGGGTTTTCAGTGCTGAGGCCAGAACCGTATGAAGGATTTTGGGAATGATTTCATCCCATCCCACACAGCCAAGAACATACCCCTGCTTATTCCACTAATGCATTTAAGAACTACATTAGGTTCTTTGTGACAGCATCACCTTGGAAACTCATGTTTTTGCTGTTTATTCACTATGACTCCAAAACACACTTCAATCACTGCTTTCTAGGATACCATGTGCCTTGATTTAAATTCAGCTGAATACCTTGTTCCCAGGGGCACAGCTTTACATGTATCAGCCTTAGCACACACACTGGACTGGATCTACTCCACCTGACAACCACAATGGCTGCCTTAGTGCTCACTGATTTTCCATGAACCAGAAGCTTATCATGAACAACTATTTAAAGACATTTTTCACCAACAAAATCATTAATGAAAACAAATTGTGACAAGCAATTGCTAGTTTTTGCTGAATATCCATGGAAACTATTCACTCTTGTACACCCCCAGACTAATCCTGAACTAAATGGCATTTACTGATACCCAGTACTAATATTAATACACATTAAGGTCACCAAGATCAAGTCCTTTAACAGAGTCAAATATTAAATTTAACAAGCTCTTTCTTTCTTAAAGCCTTAGGTACTGGGATTAACACTTTTCTGTAATTTTAACTAAATTCTGTATAAAGATTAAATGGGAGAACTTGTAATAATGTGAATTACATGTGTTAACACCATGCAGAGCTAGTCAAACACCCAAGGTGGTCTGGGCACCTGCCACCCTCTCTGCACAGCCATGTTCATCCATTCCACCTCCTTTCAGTACTGATACATCAGCCCTTCTCTGACCTTCTAGAAATTCACTACTTTTCCCAAGTGCATTGACTGTAAAATATCCCTTCCAATATTGCAGTTAAAAATATTCCAGTGGTGAAAAATATACCAAGGTAAATGCCTCTCTGACCTACCAATGTACTCTGGTAGGGGGCAGTTTTAAATGGTTTTTGTGTTAAGTTTTTGCTTGTGTTTGGTTTTTTTAATATATTTTACCAGCAGATGTTTGAGATATATACAGGCTTCTAATGATGATGCATTATTAATACAGACAGGGGTGCAATTCACATGCCAAACAATCTGTGATTTGCCTTCTGTTTTGCCAGAATTTGACAAATTCAATGATGTCAACAGAAATTTTTTTAACAGTATGGGGGAAAAAAAATGCAAAACAAGATTTTTGGTATAAGATGAACTTACTTAACCCTGTCTTTACATTTGAGCAAAGGTTTCCAGTGAAACCCATGAAGCTTTAGAAATTTCCTGAGTTTGCAGTTATGGCAGAAAAGTAACATGCTGCTGCTAACTGGCTGACATAACAATATGTATTTGGCCACTACAGGGAGAAAAAAAAATACCCTATAGTTCAGCTTGCTGCACTGCTATCATTAGAGAAGCCCTTGCTGCTGTCACTGGTGGGATCCTAACTGGTCACTCCCCCTGTGCTTTTAAATACTTTTAAACACTCCTATGTTTGAGGAACATGATGTGGGGCTAATATGAGCCCCACAAAGTGCACTGAAAACCTCAGGTAGCTGACAGTAAACTGTGGGAGGGCTTGAACTGAGGGGGTCTAAAAACAAACCTTTACATAAGAAATGCAACTCTATGACTCAAAACTTCACCTGTAGGAATACTTAGAGAATAATGCTTCGGGAGTCCATTCTATCAGAGATGTCCCCTAAGTCAATGCACGTTAACTGCGCCATTCTTGAGAGCTGTCTCTGCACTACTTCTCTTTTCACCTGTTAAGAACCACATTGGAAGGAAATTAAGATTTTATAGCTTCCAAGTTTTTATAATACTGAGGAAAACTTCACTTTAGCTTTAATTTACATTAGACACCCAAACTGAGTTGTTCTGCGTGCAGTTACCTGAATGTTAACATGACCTGAAATATAAAACTCCCTACTCACCTTCTGTTTAGTCTGCTCTTCTTTTTGAGGTTACTTTTGTTAATCAGAAAAAACCAGATCACTCAGCTGAGCAGCAACTCTTAGTTTTCATACTAAATATGTCTGAGATAAGCATACCTCACTTAATTCCTAAAGAATGATGAATTATTGAAGAGAAGTGGGAGGAGCAGCAGAACAGGGTGTCATAAATAAAATTCAAATATCCTTCAGCACAAAAAAAGTGCAGTATTTTCAGTTACAGTCAGGACAGATTCTTTCTAAGTTTCAGTAAAAAAACCTGAAAGAACAAGGGCCACATACGATCTGAACCACTGTTAGCAACGTGAAATATAACAAATAAAACTGGGAATTTCCCGGATCTGTGTGTGTCTCCAGGACCATTTAGGTTACAGAGTAGCAGAGCTTGATACTGTATTGACATTTCAAGGTTTAGTACAACAAAGAGTGAACTGGGCATCTGAACTAAAGCCAGATGGATGAACAGGGGTTTACAGTTAAGCAAATAAATCAGTACAGTTCAGTAAGTTAACACCAACAAAATAAGCAATCAAAGCTTTGGTTTCTTTCAGCTCTGGTCAGTGTGTGTCCTCATGAGTGCAGGTAAAGCAGTGGCTGCTCCTTATTACACATATTTCTAGAGCACGTACAAGCACATTTGGGATCCTAATCCTTATTATTCCCTTGAGCATTCCCTCTATGGCAAAGAGGTAAGAGAAGCTGAAGTTGCCAGGATGGGGAATTAGGGAGTTTTTATGCAAATATAATCAATAATATAGTTGAAAGAGCTATGTACATAAAACTGTTCAGACAGAGCAGGGAGAGCTATCCAGAGGTCAGTAGAACCTGTTTAAGTTTGAGGGTAAGTGCAAGGAATAGGCTGGCTTCACTCCAAGAACAGACAAGCCTAATAATACTCAACATCCAACACCCAAAAATCTAGAAAAGCAGTTCTTGGACATGAAGTCCTAAGGGAAGGAGAAGAAATTAAATTCTGAAGCAGGCCCTGCAAAGAAATTCCGTAACAAGTTAGTAATCCCATATAATTAGATTTTTCAGGTAAATGCCGAATAAAGTCAAGTATCACACGGGTCAGCTTCTGGCATTCCAGAGACACAGCACTGGGAGTGCAGCAGGCGGGTACCAACCTGCAGCCACAAGAGCTGGTGAGGATGCACACAAATTAGCTATGGATCATAGTCAAGATCCAGCCTGCTCACACGAAAACAGCTCTTGAAATAGCTCCTTCCCTCAGTAACGCTGCAGGCACGAGTCGCCAGCAAACTTAACACTGTAGTGACAGCTCTCCAAGCTCTGTCCAAAATGGACAAGCCTTGCTGTATTACTTCAGTTGCAGGGCCACCGGAGGCTACAGGAACTCGAATTTTGCATCTTTTTGCTCAGATATTACTTCTCAAAAATACCCTACCAAGTTTCTTGAGCCTTTCTGGGCATCCTAATAACCACTCATGCACAGCGGATGACATTAAAACTGAGCTAGCTCTACACATCCAGAAGAAAAACAAAATGGAAGTAAAAATCCATCAACCTAGGGAAAAAAAAAAAAGCAGCAAGCATTGCTTTGCCCTTATACTAAAACTGCTCCTTCTTTCAGTTCTGCTGTCTTCTATGCTGAAGGAAAGTGTTAGGGGGATCGTTTAAGTAAGAACAGCTTGAATACAACATGGAATTATTTCTTATACCCAACGGGCTCCTGCAAATTCAACAGGCTCTGCAGAAGATGAATAAACTGAACAATTCCAGACAATATCTACACACTTCCTGCACTGAAACAAAAACACGTACACTGGAAGTAAACAGCATCTTAGATGCTTCTAATGACACCCCTGGAGTTTATTACCAGAATTCAGTAACTAGCCAGAGATGAGGAACAGCCATGCATGTATTTAAGGAGAGAAAGGCTCGGCAAAAAAATAGGAAGTCACAAACAGGAAAACGAGCTCATTTTCACCAACAGGCAACTCCTAAGGATTACACTGAACGGAGAAGGAACCATATAACACGACAAAACCCTTCTATCCAAGTCACTTCACAAGGTTAACACAAGGCCAAATCCGATACTACATAAACATCTATTCTAAAGAAATCTAAAGCTGATGTAGAGAACAAACAGCAAAGCGTTTGGACACAGAGCATGTGCGGGTTCCTCCTCTGCATCACAAAAAGAATCGGGTTTTGTGCTCCCCCCCCGCCCAAGCAGCAGAGACCCATGGAAGGGAGGGAATAACGCCGTTCTTTGCCATGAGATTTAGGGCTCCATCCCTGGGCAAGTGCCCTGTTGCGGAGGCCCGGGAGGTTCCCAGGGAGGTGCCCTGCGAGTCGGGCAGCCGGGCCAGGTCCCAGCAAGTGACACAGCTGGTCGGCAGCTCGGTGGCAGCCCAAGTGCTCCCGATCGGAGCCTGAAGCCCCGCGGGGTCCCCGGGCCCGCAGTGGGGTGGAGAGGACGGGACGGGGGAGGGGGGGCGGACACAGAACGGCGGGGCCGCCGCTCTCGGGGAGCGGCGCGGGGGGTGCGAGGGGGGGCTGCCGGCCGGTCACCGCGGCGAGAGCGGGCGCCCCCCAGCCGTGCCCGCCCCGGTGCTGCTGCATGGC
>VZTR01028165.1:69274-117704 GCA_013400775.1 Chaetops frenatus
GGGGTTGGGGGGGGGGGCCGGAGGCAGCGCCCCTCCCTCCCCTCAGGGCAGCGCGTGCCCGGCGCGGCGGCGTGAGGGGAGCTCTGGTGCTGCCCCGAGATCCGGACAACCGCGGGCGCTCCCAGCTCTGCACGCCGTTCCTCACCGCCCCTTCATCTCAGCCCCTCCCCTCAGGGCAGCGCGTGCCCGGCGCGGCGGCGTGAGGGGAGCTCTGGTGCTGCCCCGAGATCCGGACAACCGCGGGCGCTCCCAGCTCTGCACGCCGTTCCTCACCGCCCCTTCATCTCAGCCAAAACTGCCCGCTTCACCTCATCTAAAAATGCTCCCTTCGCCTTACCAAAAACTGACCCCTTCACCTCAGCCAAAACTGCCCTTTCACCTCTGGAAAACTTCCAGAGCAGGAGGCCGTGCCTCAGCTCCGCGGGAAGGAGCTCCACAGGAGAAAGAGGCTACAGAGAAAGTCCATCCTCCGTGCTGAGGAGGGATTTGCACTGGTTGAAAGACCTGAACTTTCCTTAAGCTGGAAGAGGAGTCAATACAATCACGAATTAATCAGCAGTTTTGTAAATACCAACAAGTGACTGGAATTAGGGTCTAGAGGGGAAGCCACGTAAGGAGTGGCTGAGGGCACTTGGCTTGTTCAGCCTGGAAAAGAGGATCCTGAGGGCAAAGCTCATTGTGGACTTCAGCTTCCTCAGGAGGGGCAGCACCGATGGCTGCTCTCTGTGACCAGTGACAGAACCTGAGGGAACAGCATGGAACCGTGTCAGGGAGAGTTAGGCTGGGTATTAGGAAAAGGTTCTTCATCCAGAGGGTGGCCAGGTACTGGAACAGGCTCCCCAGGGGTACGGTCACAGGCCTGACAGAGTTCAAGAAGCAATGGGACAACATCAGGCATGTGGTGTGATTCTTGGGGTTTCCTGCGCAGGACCAAGGTTTGGACTTGATGGTCCTTGTGGATCCCTTCCAACTCAGGAGATCCTAGGATTCCACAATTCTGTGATTTAAGATGGTGTGTGCCTGGTGGTTTTAAGGACCTTGGACTTGCCAACCTCAAAATCGACTAGGACAAACCAGCTCCAGTCAGCTTCAGCACAGCAGGAATGGTGGATGTGCTGCCAGGTGTTTAGTAGGGAGCTTCTGAGAAAGTCAGCAAGGTTGATTTCTGTCAGAAGTTAGACACCGTGCTGTTTTCTGCCCACAACTTATCCCCAAAAGGTGAAAAGAGCCATGGCACCCTTGATGAGATGCATGAATTTATGTGAGAATACACAGGGGCTTGCCTGTCTTTCATTTTCTGCAGTTCCCTGAGTTGCTGAATCTTCTGAGTTTAACATATTTTCTCATCTCCAGCAGTGTTGTAGCAGACCCAGAGCTGATTGACAGGCAAGCTGAGGAGAGGAGAATTCTATGAACTCATGCTGCATCCTCTTGGTACTTTCTTACCATAAATCCATGTGAAATGGAGCAAGAGTAATGGGTTAAAATATGAATTGTTCAAAAATCAGATGCATTGGAAGGAAGCTGCGGGTTTTTTTTTTCATTTTACTCCCTTATCAGTCCCTGGAGGACAATAGAGCCAGGAATCCAGAGAGAAACCTAAATGTAAAGAAACCTCAACACAAACCTGTGGTGGTAGGACGAAAGAGTTTTAAGGCTGTTACAGTTGAAATCCATGTTAAAAATATTGCCTCAAATTTGTGCCTCTTGAGCTATCACTGCAGGTTGGGGTAAAAGCTGTTCAACAGCCTGGGCTTTACCACAACCTGCTAAACAAGTGACAAACCCATCAGAAAAACATTAGCATACATTATCATGTGTAAACTGTGCCCTTAAATCCTGGTATGAATAATGGTGATGACTTGCTGAGCTGTGCCGTGGAGAGAAGGGTCCCTCTGCCAGGGGAGTTGGGCTGAGAGTGAGATCAAGCCCTGACCCGGCTTTACGGGTTTCTCCTGCCTAAGCCTAAGCTCTCTAAAGTCCTTGCAAAGCAGCAGAGTGCCGTGGGCTGCGTTCTGAGTACCGATACTCCTTTGGGGGTTGTTGACAACCCAGAACAAGTCTCCTTCTCAGGATCATGACAGCAAGATAAGTCCATTAGCCCGTTTCAGTGGGGCATTGGCAGCTTACTGAGGGGCCAGGGGTGGTGAGCTGTGTGGATACAGCCTTGGCTGAAGAAGAAATAAGTTATCTACAAAGCAATGGTAAAAAGTAGCCATTAATTATGAGAGGTAACAGTGTAGCCCACAGCTGTGAGCTCCGGGATCTTCATTACATGAGAAATTTGAATCATCGGAACAGAATATCCTGAATTTGAAGGAACCTCACAAGGATTTGTGAGTCCAGTGTTGGACAATCAAAAGCTTTGCTAAAATAAAAAAAACCCCTACATCCATGGCCTTCCGTTTAGCCACCAGATGAGTTGCTGTAGAAGGAAATTAAGTCAGCATAGCACGAAGAATCTGCTCAGAACATTTCTGTAGTGTGAGTTTTTAAAAAACCATGTACATTCTAAGCTGTCAAGCCATCAATTCTCGAGCTGTAATTTTTGGGAGAACGGCATATCTTTCGTCTGTAGCCATGAATCCTGCTTTAAGCTCAAAATTTAGCTCAGGCACGAATCAAAATGGAGAGGAGCAGTGGCTGTGTATAAAACTGCCTCTTATGCTGCTTTAAATACTCACCCAGGGCGGGGTGTAAATGGTTGCTAATGATCCCACTGCCTTTGGTTTGAGCCATTCCATGGAAAACGGTCGCATCTTTCTAGTAGGACTGTCGCTGCGTAGGAAGCAGGAGGTTTTTTTCCTGGCTAACACCTATTCATGGACTTCTGGCAGAAGTGTCACGGACCATCCACCAGCGAGTGCTGGGGGTCTGTCCTACTGATCCTGGGTTTCCTCACTTGGAGGCGCTTTTGAGCTGATTTGCAGGGAATTCAAATCCCCAGCTTCAGTCCTAACTGTGAGTGCTCCTGAATATCGGCCTCTGAGCCGGTCCAAATTAGACACCCAGAAGCATATGCTCCTTCCAGGAAAGTTGCTTGGGCGAGACCTTTCCCAGACAGGCCTTTCCCATGAACAGAATGCAGAGAACTGAAGCCAAGGAGCTCCCGACCACCTTGCTGAGGCCCCGGGTGGGCTCACCCTCCTCATTCCAACTCTGCGCTTCCATCACCTTCACAATCCCTTGGGCGTCCTCTCTCAGCTCTAAGGAAGACAGTAGTCGAGCTTGAGAGCATTAAATTAAATTTTGAAGGCTGCCTGGAGTGCCATTTGCTCTCTCTATGGAACAAGGCCCCAGCTGTTGCCCCAGGAGTGGTCCTTGGAGAACAAGCCCATACAGATGTGCCTGACAGCCCTGCAAGGAACACGTCAGTGCTCATGAGGAGGCTGTTGCTTTGCTGTGGTTCAGCTCTGGCTGCTTAGCTGTTCCAATCATCTCTATAAGTGCCCCAGTGAGTGCCTTGGAAACATGATTTCCCACAAGCCTGGGATAAGGTGGGAGGTTGAACTTTAAGGCTGCTCAGACCAGAGAGTCATAAACTACAACCCCCCAAAAATGACTTGGCATCAAGATTTATGTGATTTCTAACGCAAGGGCTGATTGGAGCTTGTGGTGGTGCCACAAAGTGGCAGGGTCTCCTTGGGGCCATTGTGGCTGGTGGCTGCTCTTGGTGTCAAACCCAGGCAGCTGCACCAGCCTGGATGCTGTGCAAGAGGAAGGAACATTGTGCTGATGGTCTTCAGGGGCTCCTCAGGACACTTTCCCGAGACTGACAGGTAAAAAGCGATACCGCAGAGTGCTCCAGAATCCATATGCACCCTTCCAATTAAAACTAAAAAAAGCAAAACCAGCAGTAAGCGAGGAAAAGGAACATCTTCCCCAAGCCAGAGCACATGGATAATGTAACTGTGACACAGACACCCTCCCACGGGCTGCAGCTCCTGCAAGAAAAGCAAGTAGCTGCTGAGCACAAGCACGTCCATACGGGAGGGGGATGTTTTAAGTGCTGACACAGATTTGGCTGACAAACGCGGTGCAGGCACACTGTCTCCTTTGAAATAACAAATGCTGCCGCAAAACGTGCTCTGCACTGCTGTGTCTGTCCCTGTGTGCTGTGAGAGTGGCTCCCAGGGAGTTCACCCATGAAGCTGAGAGGTCCAAAAATCAAGACCTTTTGTTTGAAGTTCAGTCCTCTGAAAATGGCAGTCCTGCAATTCCAGGTGACTGGTGGTGTCCATAGGGCAGAGGTCTTTGGCAATGCCACAGACCCATTCACAGCAAGGGGCTGGGCAATAGATTCTGTACTTAATCTGTTTGAGGTTTTTTCCCACATGTTCTTACAGCCACATAAATAATGGGATTATTCCTTGCAATTCCAGGAGCAGAGTCATTTTGTCCTGGCCTGCAGCTCCCTGCCTGCCCTGGGAGATGTCTGCTTTCCTGCTGTGATCTCTACAGTTAAGGTGTATCTTATCTTGGAAAATGGAATTGTGCTGCAGGGAGGGGACGAGGTTTTGGCAGGGCAAGGAGAACACCCAGGTAGGTGAGTGGATTAAATTAATGGCTTTGGCCACTGGGGCTGGTTTTATTTTCAGCAATTATTGAAAGGGGAAAAGAAACCAAACCAAACCAAATGTGTAAGAGGACTGGGGCACTTTCCACCTCTCAGGTGCTCTTGTCTGCAGTTGCATGTGCCAGCTGGGACCCATATCCCTCATCTCTTGCTGCCTAAAGCTGACAGTGTGATGCAGTGCTTTGGGAAAAGCACTGCTTCCCTCCTGAAGCTCATCCAGCCCCCAAAGCAGGTGGAAGAATGCCAAGGGACAAGTGAGGCAGCAATGTCCCCTGGTTACCCCTCCCTGCAATCCCATCTGCAGTAAAACTGCACCCAGAAGTGGTTATGCTGAGGGGGTGTCCCAGATGGGATCACATGCACCATGACATGCTACATTCTGCCTGAGCCAGCCCTAAAAAGCTGCTACAGTGAGAAAGAAGGAAGCAAAGGCTGTAACCTCTTGGGATGTGCTTAGAAACTCTGGGAAGCAGTGATGGATGGGCCCTGCTTGGCTTGGGGACTATAAATCCCCAGCTCTGCTGGTGCTGGCAGTGCCCCTGCTCTGGCACGGGTGGCTTCCAGGACTGGGGGGATGTGTCTGCCTCTGCTGCCTTTGGGGGTATCTTTGCTGCTCTGAACTACTCTCCTCCCAGGATCATACAGGCCTCTAAGATGATTAAGGGATTGGAACAGCTGTCATGAGAGCTGGAAAAATGAAGGCTTGGGAGGGGGTTCTTGTTGATGTCTATTAATACCTGGTGGGGGGTAAAGGATCACAGAATAGTAAGGTTGGACGGGACCACTGTGGGTCATCTGGTCCAACCTCTCTGCTCAAGTAGGGTCATCCTAGAGGGCATTGGACATGATTGTGTCCAGATGGTTTTTTAATACCTCCCATGAGGGAGACTCCATACCCTCTCTGGGCAATCTGTTCCTTTGTGTGGTCACCCGCACAGTGAAGAAGTTCTTCCTCATTTTCACGTGGAACTTCCTGTGCATCAGTTTCTGCCTGTTGCCTCTTGTTCTTTTGCTGGGCACCACTGAGCAGAGCCTGATCCATCCTCTGGTACCCTCCCTGCAGATACTGACAGACATTGATGAGGTCCCCTCTCAGTCATAACTTCTCAAGGCTGAATAGCTCCAGCTCTCTCAGTCTTTCCTTGTCAGAGAGATGCTTCAGTCCCTTAATCATCTTTGTATCCCTCTGCTGGATCTGCTGCCAGCATGGAGCTCCATGTTTCTCTTGTACTGAGAAGCCCAGAACTGGACACAGCACTCCAGATGTGGCCTCACTAAGACTGGAGGGGCAGGATCAGCTCTCTTGACCTGCTGCCAGTGCTCTTCCTAATGCATCTCAGGATACCCATGGCCTTCTTGGCCCTCAGGGCAAACTGCTGGCTAAGGGACAGCTTCTTGTCTGCCAAGACTCCCTGGTCATTCTCTGCAGAGCTGCTTCCCAGCAGGTTGGCCCCCATCAGGTACTGGTGCATGGAATTACTCAGGTGTACCATCATGGTGGATGTTCAGGGATTTAAACCAGCAGAAGGTGATGGGCGGGGCTTGAGAAGAGGAAGGCAAACGATACAAACTTAAAAAAAAATCACCAGTGAAATCACAGAGACACATCACAGAGAGAGGGGAAGCAGTTCTAGGGGCCCCCAGCCCCATGATGACACCATGCAGGGTGTAGGAGCAAGGGCCCCAGCAGCCCCACTTCACGATGCAGGCAGAAATCTCCAGGATCCTCCCTTTCTGCCCGGGAGGTGGCACAAGACCCAACACTCTGCCATGCACTTTGTAGCCTGGTGCCACCTCCTCCTCAGTGGGGTGGGAGGCTCTATGTCATCAGCCACATGTTGCCAAGGCCACTGAACCCAGGAAATTCAATCAAAGCAGTGAGAACCAATCATGTTGTGAGTGCCAGTGAGGTGGCCCCCACCACGCTTCTGCACCATGCTGTCACAGCCACCAAGAGGCCAAAGTTCTCGGGAGAGCCAGAGGAAACAGTGCTTCCTTCCCAACAAGCTTCTAAGAATCCAGCAGCTTGTCGGTGCCGAGGAGCTGCACGGAAGGGGCACAAAAACCTCCAGCCTCATGTAAGCTGGTGAGGGACAAGACACAGAGAGCAGCCTCCCTCCCAGCCCAGTGGCGTGTCCCTCACAGAGCAAGGTGGGGACAGCGGATATCCTGGGACAAGGCACAGCCAGTGAGGCAGAGCAGCTCACAGGGTGGTTTAGCATTCCCTGTCACACCCATCCGGTGCGGGGACGTTTTGGAACATGGCCTGGCCACCACAGCTGCTGCAATCTGCTTCCAGTGCTGGACATGGGTCCTTACTGGTCCAAATTGGAAGTCAGGGCCTAAATAACCAACAGCAGCTTGGAGACTGGGAACGTGTGGATTTACACACACACACAGGGCTGTTTCCATTCCTGGGGAAGCCCTGGATTTGGTGGCCCCCATCCTGTGTGGCCACCTTGTACCACCTTAGTAGATGCATCCCATGCCCAGCACCCAAATTTTGGCAACATTTGGCTGAGTTGCAGGGCAGGGAAATGCCAAAAATCACAATTATTTCCCGTGACATCCCCTGTCACCCTCCAGGCAGCTATGCTGACACCCAACTTGTCCTGCCCCAGAGCACTGGGGCCAAAGAAACACCTTTACAGTGACGCCGACACTCTTTAAAGGTTTTTATTTCTGCTTTAAAATCAAAATTAGTCATTCTCTGTAATTACATTATATATAGATTTATAGAGACATTATAGAAAAGAATTTTTTGCCTTTGTTTTTCTGCAAAAATCTGTAAATAAAAAACAAAACAAAACAAAACAAAAGGTGGCAGCTTCTGTCCATCCGTCTGTCCGTCCCTCTATCGCTCCTCCTGCCCCTGCCCTCCACAGCACTTCCCAACAGGCCAGGAAAGGCTCTGGGCTGAGGCCACATCTCACTACACTCCCTTCAGCCACAAGCCAGGGAGGGACAGGAGCACGTGGAGCTGGAAAGAAGAAACGCCAGCAGAATATATTAATATCTCATATTTGATTTTATTTAAGTCCTGGGGATTCCAGGTGGCAGAGGGCAGCAGTCCCCGTGGCCCTGGCAGCTCCTGGAAAGAAACAGCAAGGTTTCCAAAGTGCAGGTCCTTCTGGGACAGGGCACACGCCCTCGAGCAAGAGGAAGGCAAGAGGAGGCAGAGAAATCCGGTACCTCTCCCTGCCACCCCAGTCCTGGCAGCTGTAGCCGATGAGGGGAGGCAGGAAGGGTGGGCTCCCCGGGTATTTTAAATAGCGATCAGAGGGTGGGATGTGCAGCGAGCCCCCTGCCCAGGGTGTGGAGGTGGCACCCGTGGGGCCGGTGGCCAGGGACAGGGAAGCGGTGCTCCGTAAGGCAGTGTGCGGCCGTGGCGAGCTGCCGGTGGGCAGGGTAATACTGTGGTGTGCTGCCGGCTCCCCAGTCCGTGCAAGCCCGGCCCTTGCCCTCAGGGATGGCAGGTGGGTGTGCGTGGGTCTCAGAAAGCTGTACTGGCCATGCTGGCTGGTGCAAAGATCCGAGGGAGGCTGTCCAGGGTCTCCTCCAGTCGCCGGTGAGCTGATTTACCGTCTTCCCCTGCAAGTACACGCCACAGTCAGCGATACAAACTGCAGAAGTTCTGGTCACCTACCCCAGCCTTTCCAGGGAAACATGCCTAACACCTGGCCGAGCTGAGTCTGCGTGCTATGGCCACAGCATGGAAACCTCTCCTGTTCTCCTTAGCACACCCCTGGGCAGGTCCCAGCTGGGATACGGATCAAAAAGTCCCCAGAGCTCCTGATTCAAAGGTTGCAAATCCTGTTCTCAGCTGCCCACGCGGGGCAGGGATAACCTGTGTTTGGGCTGCCGGAGTGTTGGCTTGTGGAGAGCCTCACTTGGGGCCAAGGTAGCAGTGCTCAGGGCTGTGCCAGCTCCAGTGGCTCCAACAGCTGTGCACATCTGCATGCACTGGCATGGGGGTCACAAGGGCTCCCCCAGGACCCCCAGGCACACACAGGGATGCACACATCCATGCTACAGGCTCACTCTGAGCTCTTTGCCTGCAAATCTGCCCGCAGCGGCCATACCCAGCAAGAGGTGGTGACATGGACAATCTGCTGGGACATAGAACACAAGGCATCTACATGTGTCAGGGTTCCAGTGGGATGTGCACTATCAACAACCAAGACACACAGACTCCAAAACGTGACACAGCTGACAGGCTCTAAGACAGAGACATTCGTGAGCAAAGCGGCCAGAGCAGGGACAAGGGGTACGAGGACAGCTCACGTGTCCCAACCTGTGCAGCAGCTGCCGCGATCTGGAGGCCTAGAAACACACTCAGATGGTTCTCTCAGGGCCATCTAGCAAATAATAAATAACAACCAGGCTTAGTGCTGTGGGCTGTGGCTACAGGATGCCTGGCCCTCACTGCCAGCTTGCTCTTACATGATGAACCAGAGTGCGTGGGGTAGACATGGAACCCCATCTCCCATGGGCACTGCTGGCACCAGGAGATGCCACGTGGGATGCTGTGGGTAGGGAGCAAGCAGAGAAGCAGCGGGACACTCACCGCACAGCATCAGGCTCTGCTTGGCTGCCTCCCGCACAGGCTCTTTGTCGGTTTGGCACAGGTAAACCAGCTGCTCGATGCTCTCCTTGGCCTGCAGGAGAAGGGGCAAGGAGATGACTTTTGGTTGTCAGGGCTGGAGCAGGAACACAGTCAGATGGGGAAGGCAGCACAGGGTGCTGCAGACCCATAGTGCAGAAAAGCCCCTCATCCTCTCTTCCCTCATTTTCCTTCCCGCTCTGCCCCTGCCTGCTGCTACAGCACATTTGGGGCATCCCCAGATCTTCTCTCCCAGGAGCAAGAGGCTGGGCAGCTGTGTCCAGAGTCACTGGGCACATGAGTTTCCTCTTCCTCTGGAACGTGCAGCCCTGCTGCCTCCTCCCCACATCCCTCACCTTCAAGCAGCCCAGCGCCGCACAGCCTGCCACACGTGTCTGCACCTCCTCATCCTCCAGCTGCTCCAGGAAGCACACGAGGGCCTGGGGGAGATGGGGGAGTCAGTGCCACCATCTGCAGCAGAGCCAGGGGCAGCACCCTGGGGGCTGTGGCACCAGCCCACCTCATCCCTGGCTTGCCCAGCACGTACCCGTTGGCGGAAGCGGGGGTTTTCCGCCAGGCTGCGGAGCTGGGCTGACACGGCGCTCACCACCTTGCTGTTGCCCTCCACGAGGAGCAGGCTCAGCGCCTTCAGTCCCTCCTTCTTCAGGCGGCCCTCGGGCATGCGCTTCAGGGCACGCAGCACCACGTCCTGGTCATCTGAGTTGAGGTTCTGTGCCAGCAGCGCTGTGGGAAGCCATACAAGGTGTGGGGAGTCACATGGCACTGCCCCTGCACCCCTGCCACCCATCACTGAGCACCCTGGATCCATGCTGGGCAGAGGGGGCCCCATGCAGGGTGCCAGTGCTCCCCAAGACACTGGAGACCTACAGCAAGGATATGGGAAGGCAGCATGGGACTGGGCTGCACTCTGGGTCAGACTGACTTGCCCACCCCAAGGATGGCTGAGCTCTGGGTGATGCCCCAGAATAGTCATGGCTCTGCTGCAGGGTGATGAATCACTATGGTGATACTCTGGCACCCCATCCCAGGACTTAAGGAGGGTTGGAGGACACCTACCTTCCTCTGCCAGCTCCATCATGTAGGTGTCAAGCACCAGGGCGCCGAGCGACTCAAAGTGGCTCCAGTACTGGAAGATGGTGACTTGCTCGCTCTGGGCACTGCCGGGCCGCCGGGGCAGCCGCCGATTCAGCACGTCCTCCACCAGTTTCACACATACTGCGGGAAAGAATCAGGATCAGGGTGTGCAGCAGCCATGGCCACCCCTCTGTGAAGCTCGTGGCACCCATATCCTCCCCCTCATGGTCACTGAGTGAGGCTGGCAACTCCCCAGACACCCTGGGCACCCACTCACCAGTGTCAGCCAAACCAGAGTGCTGCTCGCTGATGAGAGCTGCATACTGGGCACTGAGCACCTGCAGGAACCGCTCCACGGGGCAGGTGTAGAGGTTGGGCACTTCCACACAGAGGTCCCAAAGGGGCAGCACGCCCTCCTTCCGCGTTGAGAACTGCACCACTGTGGGGACAGGCACTGTCAGCCCTCCCAGGGCTATAGCAGCAGGCGGGTGACTCCTGCCTTGTCTGGCATGGTCCCTCGCTGCCCAGCCATGCCCACGAGGGGACACAGGCTTCACACAGCCTCTGGGGTGGCGCAGAGGGTCCCCTCAGGTGTGTTTCTTTACCGTCAGCGGCTGAGCTGGCTGCTCCTGCGCGCTCCTCCGTCAGCTGGCACACGATCTCCAGCACCTGTGACTCCCGCAGCAGCCTGTCCAGGGCATACATCTCCTGGCACCGCAGGGGACCAAAGGTGCCCAGCTTCTGTGAAGCACAGCCACACCAGGGACTTCAGGGACAGAGCTCACTGCCCACATCACAGCCCCCAGGCTGTGGCAAGATGCCCTTCAAGGGGATACATGCAGCCCACCCCAGGGTGTCTCCTGCCACCAAATCCCACCCTGGTCCTCACCAGCAGCAGGCGGTTGCAGTTGTTAAGGTGAAGCACCAGAGCCTTATCCAGGAACTCGTTGCCAGTGCTCATGGGGTCAGTGCTGCCCTCAGAACCACTGCACATTCCGGTGTCATCTGCCCCCATCTCGCCAGCGCTGGGGGCCCTGGTGCCACGCAGGGGCCTGCCAGCCCTCCTGCAAGCCAGGGAGAGATCAAGGCAGTGGATCAGCACAGGACATCTGGACCTGCCCCCTCCCCACCCACAGGGCAGAGGACAAGTCCCAGGGGCACAGGGGCTGCCTCCAGCCCATCCCTCACAGAGAGCTGCAGGGTGACATTGAGCCACCAGAAGGACCAGGTACTGCTGGTTCTTGACCTGGACCTTCCCTAAGCCATGATGAACAGGTCTAAATATGCTTGGGCACCCTGGCAGAGCCGAATATCCCCCATTCCAACTGCCCCAAGGCCATCTCCTGCCCTGTGCCCCATGCCATGAGCCCCACTGTGCACCTCTCTTCTTGGAGAGGCTCCTCCTCAGAGCCCTCTGAGTCCTCCATGTCAGAGGTGTTGAGGAAGCTGAAGCTCTCCAGCGCGTGCTCCACTGTCAGGCTGATGCTGGAGGCCCGGCTGAGGAAGACGCCTTGCTTCTGCTATGGAGGAAGGCATGGTGGAGTTGAATCCTGGCTCACCAGCCAAGACAGCCCTGCCACCCGCATTACCAGGCTATGCCATCACGGATGGCCCCACCCCATCATCCCTGGACATTGCCAGCAGGGATGGCCCCATCCCCACCACCTCTGGGCACAGCCAGCAGCGATGGTCTTGTCTCCATTGTCTCTGAGCACTGCCACCGTGGCTGGCCCTCTCCCCATCATCCCCAGGCATTGCCAGCCAGGATGACCCCGTCGCCCTCACCCCGTGACACCACTGGGAGCCCCTCACCAGCAGCATCTCCTCCAGACGTTTGAGCTCCCGTTCAAGGGGCTGCAGCTCCGGGAACTGTCCCCGATAGTCATCCAGAGCTGAGCCCAAGAGGCCAATTGCCTCCTCCAGACCTGAATCCACCATTTTCCCCCGCGGCACCTCAGGGATGCTGGTGGACAGTGGTGGGGTTGGGACAGGCGTCTCTTCTGCAGAGGCTTGTGCCAGTGCTGTGGGTATCCCGGTGCCATAGTCACTCTGTGCTGGTGCCTGGCACTGCACTGGCTCAGCCCTGCCAGCCTCCTCCTCACAGGAGGTGGCCCATGCCACGGAGGCGCGGGGCTTGGCCTCAGTGGCCCTGTCCTGCCCTGCCACAGCAGCTGCCACCGCAGCACCAGGGAGAGGGTGTGAGTCTTGCTCGCCCACCCCTGTGTCCTCCGTGCTGGGCGCGGGCTCCCAAGGGCTCTCCGCAGTCTTGACCTCCATCGTGGCATCCACGCTGGCCTCGCTGATATGGCTCAGAGTCCGGGAGTAGGGCACGTGCCCGTTGGCCACTGTCTCCTTCTTACGGCTGCCTGGCTCCTCCGGCTGGCTCCCGGCAGAGGGGACGCTGCTGCCACTGGCCCCAAGCATGGCGTCGGCCTCCTCTGGTTGCTGGGAGAAGGAGATCTCAATGGCGGGGGCGGAGGCCTGCACCTCGGGCTGCACGATGGGCTTGTGCGTGGCATGGCGGGCACTGCCGGACAGCTGGGGGCTGGAGGAGTCGTCCGAGGACTCAGAGGAGATGGACCAGGCTGTGCCGTTCTCCAGCTCCTCCTGGCGCCGCAGCATGTTCTGGAGAGGGGGAGAATGGTGTCAGCTGAAACCCTGCTCCTGCTGCCCCATCTCCTCCAGCTGTCTGTGTGTCCAGCAGGGGCAGGATCGATCTGAGCTGGAAGGCACTGAGGCTGCCATGGCTCTGCTGGCACAGCAGGATGGTCAGCAAGCACCTGGCAGATTCCAGCTCTGGATCCCACCCAATGCCAGCAGACACTCCAGCTCTCCATGAACAGCCCCTTATGTCCTGGAGCCCTGGGGTGCCAGCAGTCCCCTAGTACAGTGGGATGCAACACATGGAGCCAGGGACACCATCCACCATGGCTGCAAGGACAGCAACAGCTCCAGCACCAGCTGGTGGGGGCAGCACCGGCCACCACACCAACTTCATGGTTCACCACCACTGAACTGATGCCACACCAATTTCACATTGGTCACACCAGCACCATGACAGCATCACACCAGTGCCACACCAGCACTGCCACACCAACACCATTTCACCAGTGCCATCATCAGCACCATACCAACGCCACCAGCACGGGGACACGGAGAAGCTGTCTACTCACTAGTGCCCAGCTCTTGCACAGAGGTGAACCCAGGCTCCCCTAGCTTGCAGACTAGCTCTGCAGGACCAGCCAGACCCAGCCTGGCAGGATCAGGCCTTTGGGCATCAGCGAGGGACAGTGAGGAGACAAGGAGCGGCTACAGCTACTGCGGGATGGCCACAGCGCTGGGCTAAGCTACTGGCCTGCTCCAGCCCCGCACTTACGCGGCCCTGCTGCGGCCATCTCCCGAGCTCGGCCGAGGAGACATCGCCGCACGAGCAGCTCTGAGACAGCTTCTCGAAGAGTGTCTCCCGAAAGATGTCCAGCAAGGACCAACCACGCTTGTCAGCCGCCCGCTCCGGGCTCTTGGGCAGAGAGAAGAGGAGCTGTGAACGTGGGAGGGAGGAGCAGGTGCCGGCACTGGGGAGTCCTGGTGGGATGGCTGGAGAGGAAGGAGCTGCCTACCCATCCCTGAGCTGCGCCACCCTCTGAGACGTTGCCTAGGCACATCCCTGTGTGGACCCCTCCACTGGCCATGTCTCCTGAGCAGCCCTGCCTGCTGCACACTTACATAGAATGCCTGTTCCCGCAAGGACGGCGTGTCAGGCGGACTCTGGTTGTAGGTGGAGAACCTCTTGTTCACCGTGGAAGCCTTGTTGACAGTGCTGGCTGCTGAGGGCTGGTCATCCTTGTCGAAGGGGCTGGGGAGGACAGCAGGGAGGTGAGGGGTATGTACCAGCCTGGGGGGCCTCAAGACACCAGAACCCCCTTCAGACCAGCTCTGGTTTTCTATAATTACAGCCCAGTTCTGGGATGGGAGACAGCCTGGGGTGGGTCATCTCTTGCTGGACATCTCTAGCACTGCCATTTGCCACCAGCAATGCCTGCCGAGGTACTCACTTCCAGGTCACCTCCAGGCTGAGTTTGAGGGTGCCCAGGTCATTGATATCCACAGCCACTACCTGGGGCAGAGCTGCAAAGAGGTCTTTGGTCTCACAGGACACATTGCCCACCACAACGTGGTTGGCCAGGCTCTTTAGCTCCGTCACCTGGAGAAGGAGGAGAGGAAGGAGAGGAGGAAATGAAACCATGGGCCAGTGAGGGTGGTGTTTAGGTGAGGTGCTAGAAGGAAGCACTGGGAAGTGATGGAATCACCATCCCTGAAAACGTTCCAAAAATGTGTGGATGTGGCACTTAGGGACACACTTTAATGGTGGGATTGGCAGTTCTGGGTTAACAGTTGGACTTGATGATCACAGTGGTCTTTGCTGACCTAAACGAGTCTATGATGCAGGGGGATAGCTGGCCCACCCCATCCCTGCCCGTTTATGCACTGTACCTTGATGGAGAGGAACTCAGTGACGAGGGGCAAGAAAACCATTTCCTCGCTGTCCCACACCTGCTTGCTGTTCACCTCGATGCGCCCTCGCAGCTTCCACCGCTGCCGTCCATACTTCATGAAGATCTGGGGATGCAAAGGTATGGGTATGGGGGAGAGACAACCCCAGGGTTTTGAATGTTCCCTTTACGTCCCCAGGCATGGCCATGGACCCGTGCCCCCCACCACCACCCTGCAACATGCCCTCCACACCAGCACCCACCTACACCCCTGAGGCACCCCAAGGACAACAGGGCAGAGGAAGAGCAGAACCCAACCCATATGGTCCCACCAACCTCATACTGGTCACCAGCACAAAGCCGGGCAAAGCCTGCCAGTCCTGCAAGAGAAGGCAGAGGGGCGTCAGCAGGCAGCAGGCAGGCAGGCAGGCAGCAGGACAGGAATGGAGCAGGACATGGTACCTTTCATCCGGATGTGGAACTCGCCCAGCTGGCTCTCCAGCTCATTCTCCAACAGACACATGTTCTGAGAACAGACAGACAGATGGACAGGACCCATGAGCAGCCACTCATGGACTCAGCACCCTGCCAGCCCACCCCAGGCAGTTGCCTCACCTCTGTGTACTCCTTGTAGCCCTTGCTGGCCTCGGCCAGGCTCTCGCGTGCCTCCCGGCTGCCCGGCGAGCCTGTGCTGTAAGCCTTGACCATGTTGTGGGCTCCATCACGGAGCCGCCGCTGGATGCAGTAAGCCTCATACAGCTCATCTATCTGCAAGGGCAGGCCCAAGCTGTGGTGAGGTGCAGGGCTGGGGACAGCATGGCCACCTCAGCACTGCCCCAGCTCTCACCTTGCTGGCATGAAACTCCAGGCGACGCAGGAAGCGCTCGATTGACTTCACTTGCTGGAAAAGCAGAGGAGATGGTGTGAGCGGCAGTGTGGCCCCTCCATGCAGGAGCCACAGGTCAGGATGTGCCCTCTGCATGCCCTGCGCTGAGGATGGGGTGGGTCCTGCCTGGGAGCTGAGACTGGCAGCAAGTGGGAAGCACTCATGTGCTGCAGCCTCCTCCAGACTCCCGTGCACCAGAAGGTCCTCCAGGAGCCAAGCCAGGCTCCAGGGTGCTTTTTTTCCCAGCCTCTGAGCTAACCCAAACCTTGCACTCACTAAAAACAGCTTTTGTTTGCCTGAAAGGAGTTACAAGACCATCTCTGCTTCATCCCCCGCCCACCTGGGCCACCCTGCCTGCAGAGCACCAGTCCCTCTCCTTCCCAAGGGACAAGGCAGCAGGGCAGTGCTAGAGGAGTGGGGCTGGCAGCAGCACATCCCAGGCACAAGGAAGGGGAATACAAGGGGGATGAGACACTGATCCCACTTACCTTGTCCAGATCGTAGAGAAAGCCCTGGAGGAAAGATGAGAGGGATAAGACGTAGCACAAAGCCAGCTCTGCCCACCCAAAGAAGACCCAGCACATGGCATCCACCACCCATAGCATGGCAGTGGGACATGCAGCACCCAGCCAGGGCTGGAGAGTGCTTGACAGAGGGACAGGAGCCCCAACACCAGAGCCTGGGCTGGCCCCTACAACCCCACAGAAACAGGGCTGCCCCAGGCACAGAGGACTACGAGTTGCCCCAGCTGTCTACCCAAAGCACCACTCCCCATAAGGCTCTTCCCAAGCAGCACTCACCAGGCGCGAATTCCTCTTGGACTCACGGATTTGTGTGCTGAGCTTCTCCAGTTCCAGCTGGTGCACCTCCAGATAGGCTCTGGGGGCAACCACACCATGGGAGTCAGGTTGGGATGCTGTGTCCAGGGCTCCAGCTCCCCACAGCCCACACCAACCCAGCACACGTGGCGACACATCCCCACTCCCTGTTCCAGCACGCAGGTGTAGGAACCCATATATGCCTCTACATGGGACACGGTGGGATGTGGGACCCCCCTAGGACACGTGCCAAAGAGACCTGGCATGTCCCTGCCTGGTGAGAGCAGAGAGCTGCCAGCCCCAAGCCATGTCACAAACTGTCCCCATGCCCCTCAGGAGCTCCCTGCCTCCACCCACTCAACACTTACGTTAGGCCCTTCTTGAGAGCTTCATACACCTCGTCCAGGCGGTTGGGCTGAGGCACCTTGGGTGGTGGGGACTTGTGGGACATTGAGAACATCCTACTGACCCTGGAGCCAGTCTTGCGGGAGACAGTGGGGGTGAAAGGTGAGAGACTCCTGGGGAGAGAGGCTGGGATCAGCACACAGCACCAGGGTCCTTCTGGGTGCCCCAGCCAGCCACGCACCCTGTCTCAAGACAAGGGTGATCTCTGGCATGGAGGCCAGGTCCACTGGGACCTGCCTGCCCCTCCCAGGATGCCCTGGCAGCCATTCTAAGCATCCAGCAGGGCTGGAGGACAGAGAGCCAGAGACTGAGCAGCGCTGCCTGCACCACATGCCTGCAACACCCTGGCTGCCCCAAAGCCATAGGAAAGACACAGAGAAACCCACAAAAGTGAAGATGGAGAAGAGCAGGAAGGCAACACTGTCCCAGTGGGGTCCAAGAGTTTGGCCTTGGTGTAGCCTCTGCAGAGGTGGGGGGTCCCTGATGTCAGCTGTGGGGGAGACAAGGTAAAGGAAGACGGCACCAGCTGGAGTCAAACTGAGTTCCTGGAGGGTCCATGGGGACATCTCCAGCCCTGGTTGCCTTCTAAAGGGGCCATGCTTGGCTCCATCCCAGCACCTGGGTTGGCAGGGACATAGCTCGCTGGGCACTGTGGCAGGGTGAAATATGCCACCTTGTGCTTCTGTGACCAGGCAAGGATCCCAATCCACCACAGGAGCATCCTGGGGAACGGCAGCCCTGTCACCACATCACCCAGCACAGCGACATGGAGCAGGGACACCCTCGCTGATGCTGTGCCTCTCCAGATGTCACCGAACTTGCTGGATGGAGCTGCCTCCCCCAGCCGACCCAGCACCGAGACCCAAACACCACCCTTCCTGCCTTGTGCAATGGAGTCACTCCCCAGCCCAGCGAGCACCGCCTCGCTCAGACGGCTCTTCCCTTCCTCCTTCCGAGGCATCATTGCACCCAGGAGACACCAGGGGCTCCTCATTTCCCAGCCTCAGGCTGCACCTCCCATCCTGTGCTGCTCTTCACAGAAGTGACCAAAAGATTTCCCCGAATCATCGGTGGGGAAATGAATGTCTTGGCCTCCTCCCAAGCAATGGGTAAGCACCTAATTCCCACCATTCCTTCTCATTCCCATCTTCCAAGGTCCCTGGAGGCATCTCCCACAAGCATCTCCCCAGCAACCACTTGGCTGCAGGCATCCCTCTCCTCTGTCTCTAAGGGGGCCCCTCTGGTACCCACAAATCCAGCCATGTGCTGGTGACCTGGAAAGTGTCACTTGGCGCAGAGGCTGGACAGGACTTGGGGACAAAATTAAGCAGGGCAGGAGGTCAGAGCACAGGGAAGCTCTGCCTGGAACACAAGAACTACCTGCAAGATGGTAGCCAGGAGCTAGGGATAGTGCAGAGAGGGTTGGCAGGGAAGTGCAGCATGTGGGGAGGATCAGCAGAGAGGAGGAGGAAGGGTATGAAGGGACCATAATATCACCAGTGGATGGAGAGGATGGCACAGGGAACAGCTGTTCCTCACACTGCAGCTGGCTGGCAGCCAGTAAAACCTTTCAAACGATAGGTTTGAGGTGACCCTGAGGAGACCCTGATTCACACCAGCACTCAACCCCCAAACTGGCTGCCACAGGATGTCAAGGCCATCAAGGCACTTCAGAACCACCCCAGCTCTACCGCACCCATTAAACATTATGAGATGGTCATAGGGAAGCTCTTAAGAGCTGGCTGGAGAATGAGGTGAGCTACACCTGCCCCCTCTGTGCTCTCGTGGCAGCAGCCACAGGGCTGCAGGGTCCTCACCCCACCTGGGGCATGGCATGGCAGAAGGTTGGGACGATGGGCCCTGTCTCCCACACGGCCTCAGTGTTCCCTGCAGCGCCCTGTGCAACAGCCCCTGGCTACCAAAACAGTCCCTGAGGGAGATGCTGGGACAGCTGGATAGGAAGGTGCCTCAGGATGCACAGCAGGTCCCACCACAAAGCCCAAGCCCGTCCCTGTCGCCGTTCCTCGTGGCAGGCAGCGTGAGCAGCCATCTCCTACCTGAAGGGCCGGTCGGCCGATGAGTTCACTCCGGCGAAGGACTGGCTCCTATTGATCTTGGTGACGAGCACTCGGCGCTGCGGGCGCACAGACAGTGACATCGTTGAGCGTGACCTGGAGGGCCGCCCTGGGGACAATGAGACAGCAGGGTCACCAGCAGCAGGGTGAGGACACACATGCAGGCAGGACTGCACCAGGACTGAGAATGGCACCCATGGACCATGGGTTGGAAGACTCCCCACTCTCTCAGTCCAAGGACGCTCCTGGTGGCACCGAGCCACAGATCCCGTGCTGCCCCCAGAGATGCTGCCCTTGGTCAGGTATGGCTCTGGGCACTGTGAACTCTCAGTGGTCACACCCAGGCAGACGTGTCCCAGGTTGGCCCTACGGGAGTCACAGAAAGCGGCTGATGCCTGATGCCTACCGTGGCCTTTCCCAAACATGTCCATGGCAAACCCTACATGGTGCCCAAGTCCAGACAGGTCCTCCTGAACCCCACCTTGTCCCATGTCCGCTGTCACCCGTGCCATGCTGCTGCAGGGGCAGGAAAGGCACAGGGCTGGACCCGGCTGCCCAGCCCTTCGCTGTCTCCTCACTTGCTCCCACTCACTCCAGCAACCAGGAGGGAAACCCAAGGACAACAAAGCATTTGGAAAGTTCTCAGCTTTGCCAGGAGCTCTGTGTGGCAGAAGAAAAGGACGAGCCACTCCCTGCCAGACCCTGGAAAGTCTGTGCAGGTCACACGTGCCTGTCCCCATGGCTGCTGCACCCCGTCCTCTGCTCCTGGCAGTGACAGTGTCACGAGCCTTGAAACCACTGCCACGACCTGCCTGTCCCCACCACAGCAGGACCCTAGGGATGCACAGGCTCCCTGCCTGACAGACTGAGCCAGAGCCACCTCCCTCCATCCTAAGGGGCTCACTTTGCCTTTCCTCCTGTCTCCAGCATGGCCGACAGAGAACAGCAAAGGGACACAGGCACTGCTGAGGCTTCTGCCCCCACGCCCACTCCTTCCCCATGCCCAGGACCGCGGCTTGGCCTGGTCTCACATGGCTCTCACCCACCCAGGCACTGCTGGGCATCCCCTGGCACCGTGCCCCTCGCCACCCCGCACACCAGGCTGGGGCCAGGGATTTGCAGCACCCAGGATGTGCCGGAGCCATCTGCAGTCAAAGCTAACCACCACCACCACTCACCTCTATCCCAGAGGAGCCAGGAGGCAGCAGGTCCATCTGGTTCCCCCTTGGGACTCGTGTCCCAGCCCAGACCACAGAGCCACTTGGTGGGTCCCACGGACGTTGTGTTATCTGAGTTCCAGTCCCTCCATTTTCCAGGACAACACTGTCCCAATTAAGCTCATTACGAAGAGCTGTAATCCCTGGCAGCCCAGCTGACCTGCAGGCCTGGGCAGATTACCCTCTGCAGGGCTCTTTTAATCTGCTCCCCACTGAGCGAGCAGGGCCTGTGGCACCTGTGCTTGCTCCCCAGCTGGGTGCTACAGTGGCTCATCCATAGGGAGAGCACCAACCACCCATAGGACAAGGTTCTCATGTGCAGGGCAGGTCACAGCTCAGGGTGAGGACAGTCTGGCCAGCCCATCCTTCTCCAGCCCACTTTGCCATTTTGGGGCAGAGAGGGACCTCTAAGGAGGGTTTCCCAGGCAGGAGTCTACACTGGGAAAGGACACTGAGGCTGTCAGAGGAGAATAGGATGCTGAGAGCATCAAGGGGAGGAGGATGCTGGAGGGGGAGAAGGATGCTGGCTGTGCTGGAGGGGACTGATGCCCTAGCACAACTCCCTAGCAGTCAGAGCAATCTGCAGCCACTTGCCCAGGCACCTCAGAGGCTCCAGCAGCCATTTGTGCCATGCTGGGTCCTCCTCCAAAGCACTGGAGGTTCCCTATCCGGCACAGGGCGCAGTGGCTGCTGACAGAACCACATCCCTGCGCTCCAGCCCTGGACCCAGCTCTGCCCCAAACATCCACCACAACACACCATGGCACCCTGCATCCGAGATCCTGTGCTGGGACTCTAAGCCCCCTTGTAGGAGGGGGACACCATACCCCTGCTCTGCAGGAGTGATGCTCCAGGAGCCCCAAGGATGCTCCAGCCCAGCAGCCGGCTGGGTGCCGAAGGGCAGCGCTGCCTGCATGAGGCAGGCCAGGCAGGGTGTGGGGTCTCTGTTCCTGGCACGCTTGGGCTTGGCTCAGAGAGGAGGAAAAATCCCCAGCATAGTGCATTCCTGACATTACCGAGATAAGAGGTACCTGGTACCAGCAGCTCAGCCAGCCCCTGCAGGGAGCAGAGCCCGGGGCACACTTGGAAGGGACCACTGGGCATCATATCTCACCCAGGGTGGTGAACCCCATGCCAGGCTTACCATGAGGCTGCCACCAGCAGAGCACCAGCACATTCATGTCCCTGCCATGGTCTAAAGTCCCAAGCACATCCTTTCTCCCTCCTGAGCAGAAGAGGTTCTGCCCCAAAGGTTCAACAAGCCCCGCAGCCCCCTGCCCTTAGTTAGGGCTCAGTGCTAACAAACCTGCCTCCCGACCAAGCTTTTCACCTTTTCCGTGCCACAGACTGCCTCCAGATCTCCCAGCGTAGGAAATGCAATCCTGGGAGCGTGTCCCTCTCTCCGTCCTCGGCCAGCACTGCCCGTGGCCAGCGGCCAAAAAGGGCAGTGAGCAGCTGAACAGGCAGCACAGCACGGGGTGCTGGAGCCCACCCCGGGGCTCTCCAGCCCGGCTGCCAGCTCCTCTCTCGACGCCCGGTGCTCTGGAGATGATTGGGATCCCAAGAATGCTGGTCTGAGCAGCGGAGGGGGCAGTCCGACCGGCTGGGTTGGTCCCAGCTGGTTTCTGTTTCCGACACTCAGACACCAGCCTCAGGTCGCTCCGGCGGGTTTATCAACACTGCCCTGGTCGGAGACGCCCCAAACTGGCTCCCCCTGAGTCCCCAGCCCTGCAGCCCTGGGAGCTGGGGGTGCTCTGACCAACACTTCCAGGGATGTCACTCTCTGAGGGCCACCTACACTCAGAGTGGCCAACCCAGCAGCCTCCAGCACCCCTCACCTCGGGGAAGACACCCAGGACCAACCAGCAGCACCTAGGGCACCCAAGGGGTAGTGGGCTGTGGTCCCTGCACTGAAGGCACTGCAGCCACCCCCGGGGCACAGCAGGGCACCAGTGTCTCCCAGTGGGGGAGACCACGATGGCCACACGACCATCCATCCTGCCCATGGTGTCTGGGGCAAGGGTGGGGTCCTGCCACGCCCAGCCCCAGCACCTTTGGGTGAAACTTGGGCACACGGCGGGGATGACCTCGGGAGCCTGTGAACTCAGCCCGCTGGCTCGGCTCCCCCCGGAGCAGCCGCTGCATCCGTGTTTGCACAGCTGTGGCCTCGCTGCCCCAACCCAGGCACGTACCCCGGCCCCCGCCGGCCCCTTCCGGGCCCGGGACGGCCCTTGGCCGGCTCCCAGCGTGGGCTGGAGCAGCCCTTCCCTCCCATCACTCCTCATCCCCCCTCAGCACAGAGGATAGGAGCATCCGGGGACCGAAGCCATGCTGCCTTGGTCACAAGGAGCCTGAGAGCCGCCTCTTCCCTGACCTCTCCACGCTCTGCCTCTCCTCCAGGAAGGCAGGGCACCGCCGGCTCCTTCTCGTTCTGGGCAAGGAGAGGGACTGGGGGCTTTTGGAAGTCAGATGAGTCAGTGAATGGCATCCCGGCTCCCGTGACTCATCCGGAGAGAAAGTCCCAGCCATAAGGTCACAGCCCCACAGCCCCCACCGGAACAGGGAATGGCGGTTTGGTTGTTTGGGTGGGTGCTGGCTGCTCTCAGCCCCATGGCAGTAGGGACATGGCGCTGATATCCGCCCCTGAGGCCATGGGAGGCTGCTGGCTCCTTGGGCCAAGTGGGAGGGCGCCAGGAAAGGGAAGGAGCTGCAAATGGGAAGAATTGGAGGAAGTGCTTATTTACCCCGCGGAGTATCCCTGCGGAAGGGCAGGGCACGGCACAGCCAGAAGCTCACAGCCAGGTCCTCGGGGGGGCTCACAGCCCCCAACCCTGCCATTCATCCCATGGCCTCCCTGTCTCCAGCCAGAAAGAGGTGCAAACCCCAAACTGTAACCCAGGGAAGTGGCCACCACTGGAGCAGGGGGTTCCCCAGGGGCTGGCAAAGCTTCAAGCCCAACGTGTTCTCTAGGATAGCTCCTGGGAACCAGCCCAGGACTACTGTGGTCCTGGTGAAGTGAGTCCCCCACCACCAAAGGCACAAACCAAGCAGCCTGTCAGGATCCCCATGGGCACCGCTCATCTCCGTACCCTGTGAGATGGGGCTGCATCCTGGCCATGGGCACCAGACTTCGCTCCTGAGTGGGCTGTGATCCCTCTTAGAAGTGCTGGGATCCTCTAGAAGGATTCTCCTGGGACTGGCATAACCTTGTGAAGGTCCCACACGCCACCTTCCCCCGACCTCCTCATCTCCAGGGTGCTCTGTTGGGTACCAGTAGCTGCCCCCACAAATCCTGCCCAGACAACTTGGTCCAAGTGCACAAAAGCAATCCCAAGGCCCTGTGTTCTGCTCAAGTCCCCTGGGCCACCATGCCAGGGATGCTCAACATGGAGATGGGCTCTGTTTGACCTCATCAGACATGGGGGGCACGAGTGGGGGGAAAAAACAGTTTGCAAAGAACGGTGCTGCCACGTCTTCAGGGGCTGTCGTGGCATCAGGGCTGCATCACCCCGGAGCAGCTGGCAGCTGTGGCCCCCCTCCTGCCTAGAGATGCAGAGCCTGGATCTCAGTGTGGACAACAACAACACCAGGCAGCCACGGGGTCCCATCCTGCATGAACACCCTGTCACTGCAACCTGCGGTGACAACCGTGTCCCTTGCAGGTGGTGGGTGCTGTCCTTGGTGTCCCTGTCAGGGAGAGCTTTCCTCCCAAGAAAACTCCTCACCCCAAAAAACCCCTCCTGAGCCCAGCCACGTCACCCCGGGAGCCCCAAAGAGCTGAGAGTCCCCAAATTATCGCCGTTTGCTGGGGAGCCCTGGTGCTGCCGGTGCTCAGTACCTTTCGGTTTTCCACTCATGGCGTGCTGCGGCAGCACATTCCCCTCGGGCTGGGCTCAGCGTCCCGGGTGGTTGTTGCTCTCTCATGCCGTCCGTCCGTCCGTCCGTCTGTCCGCCCGAGTGCGGGGCCGTGGCCAGAGGGCTCCCCCGGGCCGCAGTCTCCTCCCCCGCTTCCCCTGCCCAAGGGCTGACATCACTGCCCAGCGCCGCAGCCCCGGCGTGACTCAAGGGGGACGGAGGATGGGAGGACACGGGAGGATGCCTGACCCCCTTGGAGGGAAGGGGCCCCACCAGCACCGGCTACTCCCGGAGCACATCACAGCTCAGTCCCTATCTTTCCCTCGCCACCGCCCCCCTGGGGAAACTGAGGCACGGGGCGGAGGAGGGACGGAAACACACTGCAAATCCCGCCTCCAGCCCCTCTCTGGAGCGCTTCCCTTGGAGACCCCCGTTCCTGCCAGCACGCAGGGCCGGGCACACGCCAGGGACCACACACCGCCCTCCCGAACGCACCGCTGGCCCTGAGCCGCACCCGAGGCTGCCGGGGGGGACGCACAGCCCCTCTCCCCCATCCCTGCCGGCTCCACTGCGGGCAGGCACAAAGCCGTGGGCAGCTGATGCTCACACCACTGCTGCTTGCTGCTGCATTGCTTGGGTTTAAATATAAGTATATACAAATATAATAAATATATATATTTATGTATATATAAAATCACCGAAGCTTTGCTGTAGGCTTCCCACAGCATGTAATCCCGTGGCATGCCTGTGGGCACCCTCCAAGACCCAGGAGCCACTGGGAAAAGGGTTTCCTTGCTCAAAAGTCCCTACTTTGTATCCTGAGTCTCCAAAGCCTTGGGAGATCTTGCTTCAGCCAGGGCTTCCTCACACAGCTCTCCAAAGACGCTGGGTGCAATTCCCATGTGGGAATGTGTGTCCTGCTTCCCATGGGGGTCCAGTCCCACAGCACAGTGTGGCAGACCCACCTGCCCTCCACGCCAACCCCAGCAGGCAGCAGCACCTCTCAGGCCCACAACTCCCTGTTCAGTGCCCTAAACGACCAGGAGACTCTGTGGCACAGATGTCACCATGCTTCAGTGCCAGTCCTGGGAATACCCAAGCCTGGCACCCCCCTCCAGGTCGGACAAAGGCTGGAGCAGCCAGCTCTGTCCAGGTGGGGATCAGCTGCCCCCACCACGTCACTGGAGCAGGAAGAAACACCTCCCTCCCAGGCTCCTTTCCTGTTTGCTGCTCATTTTAGAGCAAGGTCAGGACAGGTTCAGGAGGAAAAGCACTGGGACAGAGTCTTGGGGGTCCTTGCAGATATGAAGTCTTCCCACAAAGTTAACCCCTGCCCCAGAGAGTGAGCCTGTTGTGGGATTGCTTCCCCAGCCCAGAGCAGGTTCCCTCCCTTCAGGTCCTGTAGGGCACAGGAAGCATCAGGGGCTCCCACGTAGGGTGGCGCAGCTGCCCCATTGTGGGCACCCACATGTGGCTCTGGAGCCAGCCCCAGCCCCAGCCTCCAGACCTGGGGTTGCAGCAGAGTCACCAGAAAGTGCTGTGACCCAGGGCACCCTCAGGTCGCATCAGCCACACCGGGAGAGCAGCTGGAGCCAGTGAGGCTGGGCTGGCTCTGAGAAGCATCCAAAGAGAAACCATCCCAACTGCCCACCAGCCTGCAGCCTCCATGCCAGAGCCGGGGAGAGTCAGCAGCCCAGCACACTGCAAAGCCCATCTCCACCCCAGCCTTCCAGAACCTGCATGAAGACCACGTCTCCTACCTCGCCTGGACACGATGCATGCCCCCGGCTCTCCCCAGCGATGGGCAGAGTCCCATCCTGGCGGCTGCCGCGGGCAGCGGCCACCACCCGGCTTTTCACCCCGTGCTGCTTCTCCCCAGGGAATGGCATCACTGCCGGCACCGCCCCGGCTCTGACCATCCTCGCTGGCAGCCGCGCGGAGCCAGTGCCCGGCACACGGCCAGGCAGCGCGCCCGCAGCGCCGGCCCATGCCAGCTTGTTTGTTCTCATTAAAGGTTAATGAGAAAGCCACGCTAAAGCTGCCCCAGCCGCGGGAGGGGTGTTCCCCTGTGCCACGCAGAGTGAGGGGACTTCAGGGCTTCCCTCGCACGGGGGTGACAGCCAGGCTGTGCTGCTTGATTGTGCCACTCCACAGCCTGCAGTCCCAGGGGGATCTGTGTGGCAGCTGACACATGGGTGAGGTGCCTGGCAATGGCACCATCCCGGGCATCACCCTTGGACAGACCACCAGGAGCAGGCAGGAGACAGAGTCAGGTATTCCAAAAGTGGCAGAGGGTGCCAGAGGAGGACATGTCACATCAGCCATGCCCTCTGAGCACCTCACAGCACCCGGCACAGCACTTGACAGCTCAGGACACCTTGCCAAAGGAGGGCAGAGGAAGGGCACAAGTCACACCAGCAGCCCCAAGGTGGTAATTGAGTTAAATGAGTCCCTGTTCCTGGCTTGGCTGGGGATAGAAAGTGGGTGCAATGTAGGGGACATCTCCATGTGACTCTTCAACTCAGGGGGCTTCCCTGGATATTCACCACTCTGGCTCGGCTCAATCAGCCTCCTCTGCAGAAGGGATGTGGGTGTAATGCCCCAGATGCTCCCTTTTTGGGGGTCTCCCCTTATGCCTTCCCCTTACCAGGCCTGGGGAGCTGCCCTGGGCATCCCCATCCCAACCACAACAGCTGAACATGCAAACAAAACACTCCATGGGCAGCCATGCTTGGACACACACGTACAGCCACGGCCAGTTTGTGCACAGGCAGAAAAATCCAGCAGGTTATTCCCACTTCCCTGCCCTCCATGGGACAGAACATCAGCTTCCCATAGATCCTGCCAGAGTAGGACCCTAGGGAAAGTCTCCAGCTTCTCCCTGCTGGCCCAGGACCACCAGCACTGAGGCTGAGCACCAGGCCAGGCACCCAGACCCTGGAGAAGCCACCAGCCCCAACCCAATGCTGCCTTGGTGGCACTAGCACCAAAGGCCAAGGTGATGAAGAAGCTATTTCAGGCTGCTTTGGACAAGTACTTTCCAGCCACAGACATCTTTGAGTGGCTAGGAATGTCACCACAGCTGGAAACCTGACAGGAAAGGGCACAGGCCAGCCTCAGTCGGTGTCTAAAGCCATGGCTGGCCAAAAAGATTTGTGGCGATGGAGTCAGCACCAGCCCGGTGATGGGCCAAAAAGCTCCTGCCCATGGGGGAGACCTGGGAGAAGGCAGGAGATGACAGTTTTGGCAAGAAGACACATAGTCATGGCTGGAAGGAGAACCAAGTGACTTGTCCTGGGCTGGGACAGCTGGTCCTAGTGCTGCACGTGGTCACCCCCACCCCAGTGCTACAGCTGACTTCTCAGACTTCACTTTCTGCTAAAACTGGCAAAAAACCCTGGGAGCCCAAGGCAGAGTTTTTTCTGTAAGGTGAATGCCCTGGGGGCTGGAGAAGGACCAGCCCTTGTGCCAAGCCAGGCTCTACCCCCAGCCAGGCTGGCCCCAGTGCTGTCAGCAGCGTCCCTTCCTGGAGGGGCCGGGCACGGGGCGGTGGCAGACTCGAGCCCTCCCCCCTCGCTTCCTCGCATCGTCCCCACACGGCAGCAGAAATAGAAGCGATATAAATGGCAGCCCTATAAATAACCCCAAAGCACGCGGCGGGGAGCTCGTCCCAGCCCAGCACTGGCCCCAGCCCACGCAAAGCCAGGGCTTGGGCTGCTTTCACTGTGCCCTGGGGATCTCAGATGCCAGTTGCTCCCTGCCTGCCATGGGTTTTCCAGGTCCTGTCCTTTAGGTCAGTGTCATGGCAGGAATTCCAATGCATCCACTGAGCCTCAGCCACGGGCACAATCTGGAGCCCAGCCTGAGGGCATTCCCGAGGGACACCCGACGCCCATCCAGCTCCTCCCGTCCAGCCAGCACTGGACAATGCCCATCCCAGGCACCCTGCTGCAACCCAGCCAGCAGATTCCCGGGCAAAGCAGCAGCTGTGGCCAGAAGCTTCAGCAAGACTTGGGGAGAGATACCCCTGTCCTCACCACCGTCCTCACTGCAGATCAACAGTTATCCCCTGGTTGCACCCCAGCACCTCTCAGCTGCCCACCTGACATCCCCCATCACTGCCATGTCCATTGCTGCCCCCATTTCCATGCTCAACCCCATCACGCCATGTCCTCCATGGGGACTCAGCCAGCACCACGCCAGGGATACCACCCCGCCACCACAGCTCCTCTCCACCCTGGGGACTGTGCCGATGCATTGGGGACCCCCACGAGCCGAGAGGAGGCAACGCCGCCGGTGACAAGCTGGTGACAAGCCCTGCACTGCCGGATTTTGCGCGGCGTCACAGCCTCGCGTCCCAGCCCTGCCCGGGGGACGCAGTGAGGCCACCAGCCAGGAGACGGGAGACGTGGGGTTTACAGGATGGCCAGGACTTCACAGTGCCCTCGGGAGTCTCCTCTGGGAATGTGTCAAGGATAAAGCCCGCCGAGGCTGTTTGCACGCCCTAGGACGGCCGGAGGTCAGGCAGGGGAAGGGTTAATGGTGCGAGGCCTTCCCGAGCACTTCTTGGCAGGCTGGGAAGGGCTGGGAGACAGGAGGATCGGGCCAGCAACAAAGCGAGATCTGTCTCATTAATTCCTCTGAGCATTCCTCCCTCCGTCACCCTGGAGGGGAGGAGGAGGCAGCACCCAGCTGACATGCTGCTCCCAGGTCCCTCAGGAGCCCCCCGGCTCCCGCCTGGGCGCAGGGGTGCGATGGGGGGAGAAGGCTGCAGCCTCTCCCGCGGGGTCCAGGGCTCGGGCGTCCCGCGGGCGCTCGGGCACAGCCCTACATGGACACGGGCAGCTTCTCCTTCGCCCGCCGTACTCCTGCCCGTACCCCTGCCTGGAGTCCCAAGGGATTCGGGGCAGGGCACGGTTCATGCCACCAGCGTCATCCCAAACCCGGGAGCCAAAGAGTGGCTGGAGAAGCTGGTACAGCCCAGACAGAGTCTGGGGAGCACCGGGTGACATTGGGGGTGCTCGCCCTGGTATCCCACTGTCGGGCGGCTCCTTCTCCGGGCGTCTCCGGCCACGGTCCCGGCCGGGCCGCGGAGGATCCCTCCGAACCGCAGTGGGGCGGAGGAGCGGAGCCCCGTGTCCGTATCCGTGTCCCCGTCCCCGCCCTCCCGCCGTGCCCGGACACTCCAGCGCGGCGTGGGGCGCCCACCGGGGCCGGCGGCAGAGGGGACGCGGGCGGGCGGTGGCCTGCGGCGACGTGGCCCCTCCAAGGGTGTAGCCCTGCTAAGGCCACCAACCCCGCTCCCCCCGACCCTCCCGTGACCGCGGGGTGCGGAGGTGCGAGTGGCACTCACATGTCCCAGGAGAGGCGGGGGACGAGGCGCGGGGCGAAAGCGGGCCTGGCTCGGTGCATCCCCTTTGTTCCACTCCCATGGACGGGAGCAAGCGGGGAGTTCGTGCAAGCTCTTGGCAGCGCCCACCCCGGCTCTCTCCATGGAAACGCGGGAGCCATGTGATTTCGGCAGGAAACCACGGCCCAGCCAGCGCCAATGGCAGCTGCATGGACGGGAGCACCTCCCTCCCCGAGGCGACCGACACCGCTGCCGACACCGCCATCGCCACCACCGCCGCCTCCAACACCGCCACTGCCACCGCCGCCACGGCCCTGCGGGGGTCCCGTACCCGCCGGCCCACCAGCGTTCCCCGGGGGCCCACAAGCCCCACCGTGAGCCGGAGCAGGATCCCGCCTCGGGGGAGTGGGGGCAGCCCGGCTTGCTTGGCCCCGGGCTGTTTGCCTTCCTGCCGCACACAGCGCCCACAGCCTCCCCTTGCCAGGGAAGCAATGGCTGGAGCAACACCTCCTCCCTCGCCACCGCAGTCTCCCCCCACGAGGGCCACCACAGCCTCGCAGGCTTCAGTGCTCTCTGACAGACCCCAGGCATGTTTGACATTCCGGCAGAGAAGCGACATGACCAAGGCTGTGCAGTCAGTCAGTCGCTGGCAGAGGGAACACCCAAACATCCTTGCTCCCAGCTCTATGGCACTCTGCCTTCCCCGCACAGCCCCTGTATCCAACTGAGCCATGCTCGGACCTCTGCCAATCAGAAAGTCCACTCTGAGGGAGCAGAGCATTGGCACTGACCCACATTCCCCATCCCACCAGCTTCCAGCATCCACAGGGAAGCAGCAGAAGAGCAGTCCCAGCTTCCCCAGCTACGGGACAGGCAGCCCCAGTGTAAATGCAGGCTGTCACCCGAGGGATGCCACAGCCACACAACTGCCAGTCTGCTTCCTAAACGCTGACACTTCTGATCATCCCTGAAGGTTGAGGGGTGAGGAAGCCATATGCCTGTTGGGGGGATGCACCCTGCTCCTCTCCTTTCTCCATACACCATCTTTCTCCTACCTGTCCTAGATCCAATTGAATCGACCCAGTTTTAAATGGAACTGGTACCTTTGCAGCCCTAGTGAGACATCCTCCATGCAAGGACAAGGCAGCACAGTGCTCCTGCCAGCCCTGTGAGGCTGAAACACTAATTAGACCATCATCAGGTCTTGGAGCCCAGTGGAGCAGGGCAATATCAGTGACAAGGAAATCATTGCACCACTCTCACTCTCCTGGGGCCACACCAAGGAGCAGAGCATTGCTGCCAAGGTTGCTCAGTGAGAACCAGGGTGTCCCAGCTCCCAGCCCAGTTCTCTAGGCTGGCCTGGTTACAGGGAAGGAGAAGTGATGCAAAGATGGGAGAGGGGACAGCAGGTCCTGGGGCCACCAGGGAAAAACCAAGCCAAAAGGCCAGCAAGGAGATGTTGCGAGGGTGGATCCACCAAGCCATGTGGTTGATGAATTCCAGAATGGTTTGGGTTGGAAAGGTCCTTAAAGACCATCTGATTTCAACCCCCTGCCATGAGCAGGGTCTCCTTTCACTAGACCAGGTTATTTGAAGCTTCATCCAACCTGGCCTTGAACACTTCCAGGGACAAGGCAGCCACAGCTTCTCTGGACAGCCTGTATCAGGGCCTCTCCACTGTCATAGGGAGGAATTTATTTCTAATATCCAATCTAATCCTGCCCTCTGTCACTTGGAAGCCATTCTCCTTTGTCCTGTCACTCTATGCTCTTTTCTAAAGTCCCTCTTCAGGTCTTTTGGAGCCCTCTTGGGTGTTGGAAGGGACTCCAAGGTCTCCGTGGAGCCTTCTCATCTCCAGGCTGAACAGCCCCTACTCCCTCAGCCTGTCTCCATGGCAGAGATGCTCCAGACCTCTGAGCATCTTTGCGGCCTCCTCTAGACTTGCTCAAACAGGTCCACATCCTTCTTATTTTGGTGTCCCCAGACTGGATGCAGTGCTGCAGATAGGATCTCACCAGAGCAGAGCAGAGGGGCAGAATCCCCTCTCAGCCTGTTGCCCTCTCTGCTGAGGAGGGACCCCAGAATTCGTTTGGCTTTCTAGGCTGTCAGCACACATGGCCAAGTCATGTTGAGCTTCTTGTACAATCAACACCCCCAAGTCCTTTTCCTCAGGGTTGCTCTCAATCCGTTCTGAACCCAGGTCCCAGTGCCACACTGTCCCTGTCCCACCGGGGTGACGCACTATGTGCTTGGTGTGGTCAGCACCACTGTGCCACTCTGTCATCACTTGATCTGGCATCCCACCTGGATCACATGGGGGGCTGGGTCCCACGCACACCCTGTGCATGGTGTCACCGCTGAAAATTTTCAGTGGAAAGTGGCGTCCAATGATTATTGGGGCCAACTGCCTGAGCACTTTAGGCCTGACACAAAGTTAAAGCACGTTGTTAAGGGCACTGTCCAAATGCCTCTCAAGCATTGACATGCTTGGGACATCGACCACCTCTCCAGGAAGTCTGCTCCAGGGTTTGGCCACCTTCTCAGAAAAAACTTGAGGTAGACTGACCTACACCACCACATTCCACTTACCCACACACCACCATCCCAAGGTAAAACCCTGTTCTTGGTTGCTGCTGGGGAGCAGCTGTATCCCTGCAGACATCAGGAGAGGGGATTGCACCCTCCCCTCGGCCACACGCCTGCCTGCCCTGCCAGGCTGGGTTGTGGAGCCAAGCACTCCCTGTGCCAAGGCCAGGGCTGGCACACCGCACTGGCTGCTCTGGGAGCTTGCTCAGCATGAACAGCTTGGCAAACAAAAACAAGGACAGGCTCCTGCCCGAGTTCCGGCAGCACCCCTGGCTTGCCTGCCCTCCAAAACTCCCTCCTGAGTTTATGGAAGTATGGCGCCTGCTGCCATGCAGGAAGAGTTAAACCTCCCAGCATGGATTTGGATATTCTTGGGTTTAACCTTCCCAGCATGGATGCAGATAATCTTGGTTTAACCCTTTCTTTATGGATATGGATACTCCTGGGTTAATCTTGCCAGCATGGATATGGATGGATACTCCTGGTTTAATCCTTTCATTATGGATATGGATACTCCTCAGCTAACCCTCCCAGCATGGATATGGATACTCCTGGAGTCCTGTCACTGAAGGAGGCTTCCCAGCAGTCCTGTTGGGAAGCTGCGTGCTGGTGCAGGCAGGAGTCCCTGAGCCCAAGGGCACTCTGTCTGGGAACCTGCTGGCATTAGTGAGCTCCTCCCAGAACAGGATCACACCTTTCCAGAGCCTGGTGACCCGAGACCACTCCAAGCACATTCCTCTCCTCCTGGCAGCTTCAGCAGCAGCCGTGCCAGCTGCCTGCAGCCGCCTGCCGCGGTGCAGAGAAAGGTCTGAGCTGTCGGCAGAGCCCCACACCGCGGGTCTCTGCCCAAATTGCTCTTCTCACTGCAGGCTGGGCCTGGAGCCACGACTTCCTCTCCCCTCTCTCTGGAGGGCTGGAGGCCAGCCCTTGGCTCCAGGCTGGAGCTGCTGCGTGCTCAGCATTCCTGCTCAGCACTGGAGCAAGGCAGCACACAGAGGCCAGGGCTCCAAGCCTTGCACCAGGACAGCCACGCGTGCTGAGCACACTCAGAGCCTGGATAACACCCCTGTGAGCAGGTGAGGTGCCTCCACAGAGCCTGCCACCATCCCTGCCACCACCTCGGAGATGAGCATCCAGCATCCCAGCACCAAGCTCCACATCCCTCCAGCTGCGCATTTTTGGGGAACACAGCCTGGGAAAAAGCGAAGGGAGCCAGGGCGGTGCTGATGCGGCATGAGCAATGTGAGCTGCTGCTCCAGCTGACTCACTGGAGCCCTGGCCACGCTCAGGAACTGGCCAGCAGCACAGAAAGGCTGTGCCAGCAGGTTCTCTGAGCTCTGCTGGAAAACCTTCCCCGACACACTCGGGGCCAGCTCACAGTGGCAGCAGGCTGGGGCACAGCCCTGACCCAACCTGTCCTTTCCATGGGGCAGAATTGTGTGTCCTAGCACTTTGCCTGCCCACAGGGCCAGAAAAAGGGAAGACAGGATACCCCCAGAGTGACCACAAACCTACTTGGTGTTGGCCAGCACTGGGTGCTGGTCAGCTCTCCCAGACTCTGGCCAGCAATCTGGAATCCAGGTCAGGGTTTTGTAGCAAAGCCAGGACATCCAGACTGTGACTTCATCAGGTCCAGCCCCAGCACAGGCCAGGAGGGTAAGGAGCTGCAGAACAGCACTGGCTCAGACTCTCCAGCCACCAGCCAGCTGTCCCCACAAAAAACCTCCTTCTCCACCCTGGGAAGGTGGCTGGCAGCATCTCCAACCACTATCCCAGCTCAGCCTGGGGGGCTCAACATCCTCTGGGACCACTCCACCTCCTGCAGCCAGGCAGCCATCTCCACCTCAGCACAGCAGGAACCCGCTCACGCACACACCCTCAGGATCACTCCAAAAGTATCCATGATTCACAAGATTCCTACAGTCCCTCGCTGTTGTCCAACACTAAGCAGGAAGGCTGAGGTTCTGGGCAAGCCAGAAACCAGCCCAGCCCAGCAGACGTAGCTAGTGGCAGGGCAACTGGCACAGCTGGACCATGGCACAGCTGGACCACAGCTGAGGTGTCAGCAGACTTGACGATTCAACATTGCACTAGGAGAAGCAAAGCTTGGCCAATCAAGTTGGCTGAGGTAGGAATACATTGCTGCAAAGCTGGTGCTGTAAGGATGTGAGGGCAAAAGGCCATTCGGAGCACAGGGTGTTTTGACAGAGCTGAGGGCAAATTTGGCAGAGCTGTATGCAAATGCATGTAAATATAGTCCTTCTAAGCAGTGCAGGAGATCCCACACACACCCTGATGTGCTCTACTGCTGAGGTGGGGTCCCTGTCTCCCCGTGAGCAGCGCCTGCTACACCCAAGAGCAGAGTGAGTCCATCTGGGAACAGCCAGTGGGCACCCACGCTGGTCCCCCAGAGCGTGAAAGTACTTCCTTCACTGCAGTGAGCACCAGCCTCCAGGAAAGCTCCCTTCCCTCCAGAGAAAACAACAAAGAAAATGCTGGGATGGCATTAAGGAAATGAAACCGGCTGTGCAGGGTAAGCAGGGATAGGAAGTGGCTGTGATATCTCTTCCCACTGGCCTACAGCCTTCCCAGCCCAGAGCCCACAGCACGGCACATCTAAACCCAAGGGAAATCACGTGCTGGAGAGCATGTTGAGTAACTGGGAGGTTTCTCAGTGATCCCTGCTCCTGGGATGGAACAGGCACCTTGGGGAGCCTCTGGGCTCCCAGACTGGCACTTCCATGCTCTCTCCATCCCAGCACAACATGCAGGGAGACCTCCTGACACCACATGCTGCCCTCTGCTTCCGAAGCTGGCACTGTGGGGTGGCACCTCAGGAGCTCTGCTCTCATAGAATCCTTAAGGTTGGAAAAAACCTCTAAGATCATCAAGTCCATTAACCCCACACTGTCAAGCCCACCATTAAACCATGTCCCCCAGATGCCACATCCATGAGGTTTTTTGAATACTTCCAGAGGTTGTGAGGCCACCATTGCCCTGGTCATCCTGCAGCTATTCTACCTCTCCTGAACTGCTGGTCCAAATGGGTTTGTGCTGGGAAGGGTGTCCCTGGAGGAAAGCAGTGGCAGTCAAACAGAAAGACCAGGACTAAAACCAGCTGCTAAAAGCTGCTGGTGGGTTTGGGGTAGCAGAGGGGGGAAAAGCCAACAGCAGGGATCCTGCCACATCCTCCCCACCCAAGAGATGCTTCTGAGCAGGGCCCATTCCAGCTCTTGTTCATGTCTCTAGCACATGTCTGAATTCCATCAGCCCCAGGCTGTGGCTCCAGCTGGTCTCTCCTGTATCTGTCACATGTCCTGGCATGCAAGGGCCAGCTCTGTTTACATGTGCAAGTCTCAGATTCTCCTGCTGGGGATGAGTCAGGCTTCCCTTGACACCCCGCTGAGGTGGCGGTGTCAGGGCCCCAGCTGGCGTTTGCCTCCTGAACAGCACAGAGCCGGTGGATGCCAGGCTGGGGAATGGCTGGAAAGGGCTTGCACAACCCTCAGCCTGCTTTCCATCCCACTCGGAGCCATCTGCAGCAGCATGGAAGGCACTGGAGGCTGGAGCTCACTGCTATGAAGCTCTCCCTGGCTCAGCTCCACTGGGTTCCTTCCCCTCCACCCCACAGGCACGTCATGGCTCAGTGTGGGGCAGTCAAACCCTGGGCAAACCCCCAGCCACCTCCAGAGGGTCTAGCATGGGTGGGATGGCCAGGCTGCTGCAGAGAAAACCCATGTCTGCAAAGCCTTGGGGTGCTGGGATGTCTCCTTGGGTGCCAGCTCACAGGAGAGAGGGATCCCCTGGATTTGAGATCCCCAGGGACAGAGGCTGGAGCCCGAAGGAGAAGCTAGCCCTCTTCCTGTCTGCATGTTGCCTGGAAATGCTGAGCTGCTGCTGGACTTGTGGAGTGGTGAGATAGGTGCCAGCTGCATGCCACTGCCCAGCCTGTGCACACTGAAAACCAGCAGTCTGCCCTATCCAGAGAGTCCCCAGCTGAGCCAGAGTGAGCATCCCAGGAGACAAGAGAAACCCCAAAACACCCCAAACACATGCAGTTCCCCCTTCCCTTTCATTGCTTGCAGCCCTTGCTTTCTGCTCCTCTTTTCCACATATCCCACAGTCAGAAAAGCCCTCCTTTCCAGGGAGAGGGCTTTTCCCTATGCTCCCAGATTTCCCAGGGTGGGAAGAGCCTGGAGGCTCCTTTTTGGATCCCCCCACCTGCATCCCCCTTGCTGTGACCGGGGCTGGGCTGGCTCCGTGTGAGCACAATAACCAGAAGTGTGTGGAGCCGCTGGAAGGAGCGATGTTCCCGGATGGTATGCAGCCCTGACAGCACTGGCTCTGCTTTAAAGGGTAACTTTATCCTTTAATAACAAACAAGAGGAGCCAAGTTCCTCCCCAGCGTCACTTCCCTGGCTCTGAGGAGAGGGACATGGGGGGAGAGAATTCATTAGAATGGGCTTGGATCCTTGGATCACAGGATCTTAACTCCATTCCCTTGAGACAAGGGGGAAGATGCTCCAGGGCAGCAGGTCTGGGTGAAGAGTTGGAACAGATACATTTGTGTGCTGACATGCTGGGAACCGAGGAGATGATCCCTCTGGCAGCTCCTGTCCTGCAGACAGCAGCAGGAGGCTTGCCACAGCCCATGGCATGCCCTGGGCAGCTGAACCCCATCGCCATCCCCACAGCCCCCCCCCCCGCACGCTCACAGCACTGGACAGGCATGCTGGCATCTCGGCACAGTGCCAGCTCCAAGGGCAGCCACCCAGGAACTTGTTCTGCAAAAGCTGGAAATTCAGGCCCCGCTGGTGCCATGGGATGGGCAGGGAGAGGCTGACCTGCTCCAAACCCCTGCCTGGACCCTGCAGAGCAGGACTGGGTGCTATGGCCAAGGGATCATCCCTTTTGTGGGCATCCCTGGGGGCAAAGGCATGGGCAGAGCCCAACTGTGGGAGGAAGGGTGAGCACCTCTCTGTGACCCATGGGTACACCCTCCTGTGCTCCCAAACGGGTTTGTTTTTGAAGATCCACGGGTGTGGCAGGGTCAGGGCCCCAGGGCACAGAGCAGGCAAACCTCTGGTTTATTCTGGGGGCGCACAGGGGGCACCGGGGCATGTGATGGTCTCATCAACATCTGTGGTGTATTCAAAGGGGACATGGAGCATCCCTGTACCATCCCATCAGGCTCAGCAGTGGCTGACCTACCTCTGCTCCTGCAGGGACACTGATGCTCAGGGAAGGTGTCCCTCGGTGGTCATCACCAGGGAGGGCACAGCCCAGCCTGTGCTAATGGGACACTGATGTCCCCTCCCTGCCAGTGGAGAAGTGGAGACAATTTGGCAGAGCTCAGTTGTGTGAGAAGATGACAATCTGGAGAAGGCTGCTGAGATGTTCTGTCTGATGTCCACTTCCCCAAGGAGCACCTCTGGAGATCCTGAGGTTTGATTAAATCCCAGCCTGTCAAACGAAGCTGGTGAAGTGCTGCAGTTTTCTTCCCCAAGATGGATTTCCTTCAAATCCCTTATTAGGGCTTTGGGTTAAGTCTGTGTGAAGCTTGTAAAGCTGCTGCCTCCATGGTGCCCGCCCCGGCAGACCAGGGGGCTTCCAGAGGAAGCACAAGCTAAAAAAGAGGAAGAGAGAGGAAGGAGGGAATCATTGGCATCTAAAGCTTTCAGGGCCTTAGAGGTGACAATGACACTGTCTGCCCTCGGAAAAAGAGGTTGTTGGGGACCTGTGGTAGACAATGTGGCTTGGGGGAGATGAGTCAAGGGGTGCTGCTAGTTGCCAGCGAGGTAAAGCCTGGAGCAAGCTCCCAGTACCAGACCATCCTCCCAGGGCAGATGTGGAACCTGCCTGGCTCTGGCTGATGGGCGTGGAGAGCATCAGGGCAGGCACCAGTGCGTTAAAAGCTTGAGGTGGGACTTGGTGAGCTGCTTCCTCCTGGCAAACAATAACAGGGGAAGGAGAAGGGACACACGGGGCTCTGCAGGGGCTGATAGCAATGGAGCAACCCCAGCCCTGCAGCTGCAGCCGTGCTGGAGGAAGCCTCAGCACATTATCTGCTGCTCCCACTCGGCTTCCTCAGCAGCCCTGTTGCTGCAGAGACTGCGCCGTTCCTCCTCCAGAGCCTCATTTCTCACAGACCCAAGTTGGATCCCTGTGCTTTGATGGCAGCCCTGGACCCCAGCACCCCCCAAACCCCCTGCACTCCCAGACAATCCAGCCTTCCCATCACCACTGTTTCCCACTGCTGAGGGCTCTGGGAATGGTGACCCAGAGCTCCGAGCCCCAGGACCGTGGTGCCACCCAGCACGTGGTCCCCACAGCAACCATCCTGCTGTCCCATCCCCCCTCGCCACGGACAGTGCCCACACCTTGGCAGAAGGAAGTTTTGGCTGGAAGATGACTCCTGCAAAGGGGATCTCCAGGTCCTGGCTGAGGTCCCTGCAGTTCTGGTTGCCTCTGCTCCTGGTCTTTCCCAGCAAAGATCTGCTGCACTTGGAGCTGCTGCAGCCTGGCCACGCTGGCTGGTGTCCCAGCACTTCCTTGTGTGCCGCTGTTTGTGACCTGCCTGCTGCTCCACCTCCACAGCTGCACTGCTGTCACAGGAGCAGCCCTTTTCCGTTCCGTTTCCTTTTTCTGACCCTCTCCCATAGCAGCCTTTGCCTTTCACGGAGGCTTTGCCTGCTGCCGTTTGCCCCACTCAGGTGAGGGAGGGTGTCTCTCAAAATGGGTCTTGCCCTGATCCTGGCAGGTCAGGTCAGGATTCCCGATGTCCTCGCTGCTCCCATCCCAACCCATAGACCTGCCTGACTCCAGCTCCCGGTGCAACAAGTCAGCCAGTGGCTACTGGTCTGGAATAAGGCAGCTGCTGGCAGACCCTGGGAAATGTGGGCCTTTCCCACCACGGAGGTCAATCCCTGGAGCCTGGAGAGCTGCTGGGCTCCCTGGAGCAGAGATGCTTGCCCCTAGATGTTACTATGGCTCCAAAGAGACTGCTCTGGTGACATCCTCCTCACCCATGGTCTCTGGAAGTCCTCAGACATGTTTCCATGGCCTTACACAGCCTGAGAAGAGTCCCCACGAACTGCTGGAACCAGTGCTGGTCCAGTTGGCACCTGTGCCCCAGCTTCAGAATAGAGATGGATCAGCTGCTAAAAGCAGATGGATCCTAAATCACACTTACTCTGTCTAAACCTGTCTGTGCTCCCAGGGAACAGCTATCTGGTCAGGTGGAGCTGAGATTTTGAGTGTCTCCTGGGGCACTGTAGTGCACCCAGTGAAAGGACACAGAGCTGTGTGTTGCCATCCCAGTGGGCAGGGGGGACACTGAGGTCTGACACTTCCCAGAGCCAGGAAATAAGCCTGACACAAAGGGCAAAGCCACCAAAAGGGAGGGAGGGAGGCAGGAAACATCAGGCAGGAGAGGAAACGGGGAGATAATCAGCTCCATGAGCACAAACACCCGGAACTTATGCAAAGGAAAAGCCTGACACCACTTGGCAAGCATTTGAGCAGGGAGACCTGCCCATCTGGCCTTTTACTGAGGCTTCCTGAAGAACACGTGCCCTGGAGCACCTTAAGGTTCTCAGGGATCTCTCTCAGTTACCATGGGTGGCACAGTCCCTGGTGGCTTAGCTCCAGCATGTGCTCCCTGGGATGAGCCCTGTGTCAGAGGGTGGAAGGATGGGCTCCTGGAGAGCAGCTGGGTGCACTTGTGAAGGCAAAGCATTCACCAGGGGTGAATCCCAGTTGCAGAGAGGTCCAAGCTGCTCCAGTCTCCTGTTGGCTTGAAAAATGGGATCAACTGACCTGTTTCTACTTGGCTCTGCATGGCAATTAGTCTGCTATCCCAGCACCAGAAGGGAAGACCACTGCACTGGGATTCCTACAGGCTGATGCTCCAGGTGCTTCAATGTCCAGCAGTGCCCAGAAGCTGTGTCCAGTACTGCCAGACTGGACTCTACCTGCAGAGCTTCCCACTCCTCCTCCTACCACCTTCACAACACAGGGCTGCCCATGCCCCAGGTGACCTGACCACATCCCAGGTGATGTCCCAGGCTGATGGGAGTTTGTCCCAGCTGTCAGCAGTCCTGTCTCCTGCCATGTTCCCAAGGGAGCAGTGGCACACAGCTCATGGGGCTGGCAATGACCACGAGGGGGAGATGACTGTAAGCTGTCAGCAATCCATGGTGGGACCTCTGGTATTGCTCATCTCCCAGGATCCAGCATGTGGCGTGGGACAGAAGGGAGAAACACAGTGAGAGATGGGCATGGAGCCAGCCTGTGGTGTCTGGTCGGGCTCCAGCAGGGAGGGCACTTGGGGGAGGCTTGGCCTTGTTTCTGAGCCAGGACTGGGCTGAGTATGGCAATGCAGTGGCAGGATCAGGCCCCTCACCTACACTCCTGTCCCTCAGCCATTCCTTCCCAGGGATTCCCCTCCTCCTGCTGCCATTGCAGCACTGATAGGGAGGTGCCCAAATGGGCACTGATCACTCTGGCCACAGACATGAGCTGGGAAAGAAAAGAGCAACCATTTACATGGGAAACCAGGTGGCTGGATCAGGTGGAAGAGCCCAGGTGGTTCAGAGCTCCCCTGAGGATGAAGCTGAGGTGAGTGTCTCCCTGGCAGGGGGCACCCATGCAGCAGTGGGTGGCTCATCAGGGTCCAGCTCCCTGCAGCTCTGCTGGCAGTGCTGGCTCCTGAGGGCCTTGGAAACAGCACAGGCTTGGAAAAGAGCATGTCAGCCTGGGCATGGGGAACACACCTCCTCTGGCACAGCCAGGTGGGACATGGCCTCAAGATTCCCAGGAAAGCTGGTGCTGGCAGGCAAGCTCCCACTCCAGGAAGAGGTACAATCCCAGCAAAGGCCACATCCAGAGGGAGCCAAATGCTTCAGCTGCCCCTCCGGATGAGAAGGAAAAAGTAGTGGCCTCTGAAGAAAGGAGCAGGGGGTTGCCTGTCCTGCAAGCCAGGCTGCTCTGCCCACTTGAGGCCAGGCTTGGTTTTGCAGGAGTCCTGGCTCCTTTTGCCCATGTTCCTTTAAGAGAAGCTCTTTCTAGAAGGGGCAAAACCCTCCTGAGAAACCCCAATTCCACCTCAAAATCCATTTCTTTAGGGCTGTTACCACTTCCTGGGCAAATTCATGCAGTCCACGGCTGCCCAGCCCACCTTATTGAGGTTCTCAGCTTCTCCATCCCACAGAAGTGCCGTTCCCATGCTGTGATCCCCCATGGGACCAGATTTCCCCCACCCAGGGGTGCCATGCCCAGCTGGGGCACAACTGTGGGAAGAGCTGTCTGCCTGATCTGGACTGTAGAGCCCAACTGTGTTGCAGATCTGGACTGTAGAGCCCAATCTTCACATTCCAGCCATGAGGTTGCTCCCAAAGACACCGCGTCCAGCACAAAGTCATCCCAAGAAATCTATGGCAAATACACCATGCTTTGGTGGAAGCATGGCAGAGACCAGGCAGACCTGGGCACACCCTGCAGCCAGGCAGGACAGCAGGAGGACAGCAGAGTTGTGGGTGAGTTACATGTGCCCTGGGACATCTCTTCAGCTCAGAGCAGCTGAAGACAAGGCAGGCAGACTGCTCAGATCACAAGATCACTTAGGTTGGAAAAACACCTCCAAGACCATCGAGTTTAATCATTAATACAAGGCCATTTTTTCCAGAGGTAAGACAGTCTGAGTGTGGACACTGCAGCTGGGAGAAGGCACAGGTACTAAATGACTTTATTTATTAGCAAGGTGAAGGCAGCCCACCCACTGGAGTCCCAGGTAGGTCCCTTGCAGACTACAGAGGGCTAAGCACCCTGGTGCTCCCACGCACTCAGGGAGTCCTGTGGCACCATGGAGTCCTTCACGGGGACAGAGAGCAGTCACCAGGGGATAGCTTTACCTTCCCAGTTGAGCAGAGCCCCACTGTGTTTCTCAGAAAGGACTGGCAGCACAGACAACAGTCCCCGCACACTTGTGTCCACTGTCAGGTCAGCCTGCAAAGGGCACAGTGAGACACCACCATCATTCCAGGCCACCCAGCAGCACCCCCTTGGCTCATGTGCAGTGACAGCAAGGCTCCTTCCACCCAGAGGGAGCAGAGAGCCACAGGAGCTGGGACAAGTCCACTATGTGGGAACATACTTGGGCATGTGCACTGCTGGCTTGGATGGAGGTGGCTTGGGCTGGGAAGCCAGCCACAGGTTTAACCAAACAGGAAGAGATCCCTGCTGCAAATGAGATGCTTTGTGCAGCCTTCTCAAAACTCCAGTGCTGCAGGGACCACTCCCACTGCAAACATGGATCCTGCAGGATGAGCGGAAACCTCATGGACCTGCAGTTCCTCAAGGAATGGGGCACAGGATGGGATGGTGCTGCTCCTCTCCACCCTGCTCTGTTGGATTCAGGATCTCTGCATAACTCCAGGCTGCCCAAAGCCCCTTTTTTCCCCCTGAACAAGCAGCCTGATATGTGCTGATGCTACTTCACAGACAGTATCTACATGTTCTGCAGTGGCCCAACACAGACACGGGCAACTTGGAGCCTGAGAGGCAGCTCATTTTCACATGGATCCCCACTCCAGAGAGCCATCTTGACCACCTCAGCCACCTCCTGTGCAGGTTTGTAGCCTTGGGTGCCACCCACAGGTTCCCTGTCAACCTGGTTGGCCAGAACTCACCTCCTGGCTGCCCATGTCTGTTTTCACCCAGCCAGGGTGCAGTGCCACGCACAGGATCCCAGCTTCCTTGTAGGTCAGAGCCTGGCACATGGTCAGCATGTTGAGGGCAGCCTGGGTGAGGAAGAAAGCATCAGCCATGGGCAGCAAAAACCTCCATGAACCTTCCCTTCCCATTGCTGCCTCTTGGTGAGGGAGAAAAAGCAATGCCAGGTCTTCAAGAGACACTGTGTGTCCCCTGGGTTGGCATGGAGATGCCCTGGGAGCTTGGGAACTTCCTCCATCTCTCGATCCCAGGTGTTTGCCTGAGATCCAGCCTGGCAAGGGCAGCTCTGACCCCCATGGAGCTCAGGAGCAGGAGCAGGTCACCAGTCTTCATACCTTGCTGCAGCGGTAGGAGATGACAGGGTGGAAGAAGGAATCAGGTGTTTTCTTGATGGACCCCAAGATGGTGGAGATGTTGATGATGGCTGCCTTGCTGCAACTCAGGCCCTTTTCTTTGCTGTTCTGGGCAGCCTTCTTCAGCAGAGGCAGGAAGGCCTGGGGAGAAGCAACCTAGTGGGACACCTGCGCCTCAAGCCACCCCTACTTATGGCAACTACAATCCAGGGAAGCTGAGGAAGAACAGCAGGATATCAGGAGAGTCCAGCTGTTGTGGCAGTGGCCCTGCCTGCTCCCAATTAGACTTGCACAATTCAGAGGGGCTGCAGAAGGCTTAGGCTTGAAGAGCAGCCCTAGCCCTCCTTTGCAAAGCATCGAGAATTTTGGCAAAGTCCTCCAGTATTTCCACCGTGACCATGGACAGCCTGGGATACCCTAAAGTTGGGCCAAATTTCATCCCTAGAGCATCACCCGTACCTGGGCCATCAGCATTGGCCCCACTGCATTGGTCCTGTATGTCCTGACCATGTCATCAGCATCGACCGTCTCCAGCGAGGCCGTGGGGCTGTAGATGCCGGCGTTGTTTATCAGCAGGTTCAGCCCCACGCCGTTCAGCTTCCCCTCCACCACCTTCGCTGCATCGGTGATAGCCGAGGGGTTTTCCACATCTGCAGAGGGACAGAACACTCTGAGAGCCACGGGGATGCTGGGGGGAAGAGGGAAGGGAGGATGCCGAGGAAATCGGCGGGTTCCGACCCGCGCGGCCCTTCCATCCGCGGGCACCAGATGGTGCTGTGAAACCAGCTCCAGCTCATCCCAACTCCTCTCAGCACTGCCCCTCCGCCCAGCTGAAGGCTCCCAGCAGGAAAAGCCCACCGTGGGGGCGAAGCGTTGCTGTGACTCTCATGCTGCGTCAGTCCCCAGCAGCCACCGCTGCCAAAGTCTATCTCTGAGCAATTTCTGTAAAGTCCCCAAGGGAAATGTGCTGGGACCTGCTGTGGGAGGGCTCTGCAAGGTCTTTCTGCTCAAGCTCTGGGCTGATTTACAGCACTTCCACAGGAACTGCCTTCCTCCCAGAGACCTCCTGGTCTTGCTTAGGACTTGGGATCATGGCAGAGCAAGGATGTGGTCACTCAGCTGGGGAAGCCAGGGGCTGCACAGGATGGGTCCCAAGAGCATTCTGGTCCTGTGGCCATGGAGCAAGGAGGCTCCAGGGAATGGGGTACTGAGCCTGAGACAGGTCTGGAGAAGCTGGGCTTTTGGCAGCAGGACTTGAGGCAGCTCTGAAGAACTGGATCCCCATGTACAGCCTGAAGGGAGGGAGGGAGGGAGGGAAGAAGAAATGGGGCAAGCATGGCTGGCAGTCACAAATTTACCAGCTCAGAGGCAGAGCGCACCTACCCAGCTTTACAAGAATCAGGTTTGGGTGTTTGGATGCCAGATCTCTCAGCTCCTACAAAAAGAGACACAGAAACAATCAGCACGAGGCAAAGGCGATGCCAAGCATCATGCTGGGGAGCCAGCAATGGCCCACCCTGAGGGAAACATCTTCCAGGTGTTACTCAGTGTTTGTGAACAGCTGGGCTGGGGACCTGCCTTGGTTCTCAGGCTGCTCCCAGGCTCCACAAAGCAATGTGCACGTGCTCAGAACACAACTCGGCCACCACTGCAAGATGCCGTTGTCACCCTCCCAAAGGGTCATCCACAGCCCAGCCAGAGCCACAGCAAAGGATGGGAGCAAACTGTAAAGGACCAGTTTACCAGAGAAATTATGTGAACTGGCTGGGGATACAGCCACAAGTGTCTCCCAGAGGCTGCTTGAAGTGAGGTGGAGGAGGAACAGCTGTGAGTGCCAACATCAGATTTGACCTTTGGGGAAATCACCTCTGGATAGGCCAGTCCCAGATCCACTCACTCTGGACACCACATCTCACCCACTCAAGTGAAATTAACCACTTTGCACATTTTTATTGGTTGTTTTCACAACATGTGGATATCAGGAGGAGTGGGTTAAAAGCTGAAGACTAGGGAGGAGGACTGTAAATCATTCAAGTGACCTTACAGCTGGGAATAATGCTTGATAAACCATGTAAACAGCAGCCAGTGATTCACTAGCATAGTTCTTAACAGTACCAGTGTCCTCTGTATCTCTGTACCTCCCAGTACCTCTGCCTGGTGTTGCTTCAAGGATCCCCTGCTTATCAAGGGATAGAAATAAATTTACTCTTTGTATTTTAGCCATCGATTGTCCCGGCTGCCTGCCTGTGCCAACTCACACAGCGGAGGATTGAGAAGCTCTTTCCAAAAAGGGAACTTTCTACTTTGCAGTTCCTAGCAGCTTTTTGAGCCTCCAACTAGGGCAGGTTTCAGACACCAGAAACGGAACCACCTTGTTCAATGTGCCCAAAAGGATTGCTTTTAGAACTGAAAACCTCTTCCAAATATGCCCACAGGAGAAACACAAATTGGTGGTTTCTTCTGGGAGGAACATGGAGCAGGAGAGCTGCTGGCACTGGCTGTGGTTCACTGGCAGCTATCTCTGGGCTCACCCACCAGATCCCATCTTCCCACATTAGTCCTGGGCACAAGAAATAATGTAAAATCCATTAATTGGTTTGTGGTGGCCAATAGATGTTTCTCTTCTCCTGTTTTCCCAGCTGCCTGCCTGAACAGCCTCATAGCATCCCAGCAGGAGCTTCCCCCGCCCCAACATCTGGTCCAGGCACAAAAGGGCAGAAGTGATGTGACACCAGCCTGATGAACACTACTCTGCTTTCCATGTCCTGTGGTCATGGACTTCAGCAGCACCCTGAAGACACTGCCCTCACCCTACCACAGCTAGACAAGGCTTAGGAAGTACCCTCTGGCTAGGAGAGTTGCATGGGGACCACGTTAGTAGGAAAACTGCCTCAAGTCCAGCCCTGAAAAAAGTCCCTGATCTCGTCGCTGCACAAGTCCTGACAGGGGCGAAGCAGGGGGGGAATGGGGCAAAAAATAAAAGACCTGACCTAGCTTTGACCCAGACAACTTGGACACCTGCCAGCAGGAGCTGGGCACCCCTGGGTTGGCAGCAGGGCGAGTTCTCACTGTGCCAGGACTACTCCTGACACAGAACAATACACATGCAAGAAGATGCAACAAAAAATCAGCTGGAGCCAGGATCTATCAGAGAGCAAGTTTCTCCCTACTAGTATTTCAGTGGCACACAGCTAGCAGAGGAAGACAAGCTGGATGTAAAGAAAGCTGGAAGAACAGGGATACTGTGATTCCCTGAAGAAGCAACGTGTGTGAGTTTCTCCCATTTTAGCAAAGTGGAAAGCAGGGACAGGGGGATACCACAGCCCCACTGGCCATCACGTTTGGAAACCCCAAGTTCTGAACCTCCAGATTTTGCAGAGAGCAGCGTGACAAAGCAGAACCAGCCCGAGCAGCATCGCTGCCGCTCGCAGCGCCTCAGCCACTGAGGCCAGCCCGGCTCGGCCCGTGCCCGCAGCCCACGGGCGAAGCCTTGGCACGGGCGGGCGGGTTCGGGCACATCCAGGGTGACACGGCCCATTCTTCGCCGGCTGCACTTCAGGTGACTTTCACCCGGAGCAGGGCACGGTGCGGGCACCAGAGCGCCGCGCCAGCAGCGGGTTATTATGAGGCCGGGCACAGGGGCCAAGCGTGTGAGCGCCGCCCCCCCGGCCCGCACTGACCTGTGCCCGCGGCCCCTCGGGGTCCCGGCAAGTGGCGAAGATCCAGGCGGGGGGTCGCGGCGAGCCCAGCAGCTGCTTCACCAGCTCCAGGCCGATGCCGCGGTTGGAGCCGGTCAGCAGCACCGTCCGCGCCGCCGCCATCGCCGCCCGCGGCCTGGCCCGCCTGGCACCGCCTCCGGACCCCGCGGGCCGCACCGGGCTGCCCCAACCCCCGCGGGGGAATGCCTGCGGGGGAGGGCTTGCGTGTGTTTTTGCCTTCTCACCTAATGGTCAGCGTAAACACAACAACCGTGTCCCAGCCCTGGCGTCCCCGAGGAGAGGAGCGAGGGGTCTCGGAGCGAACCGGCGGGCTGAGGGGACCCTCGTCTCTTCCCAGGGGTGGTGGGTGAGGGAGAAAGCGTGCAGCAGATCTGGGGGATGTCTTCAAGCACCCTTAGCACACTAATCTTCACTACAGATAAGAGTAAAATAAAAATAAACCCTACCCAAAGTAAACCCATTTAGCACGAGGAAGTACCAGCCCCTTCACAACTGATTTTATTGCCTGCCCAGAAACGCACCGGAATCGGCTCTTTCCCTGACCATCAGATGCAATAAATCTGGTAAACAAACAGAGCCACGAAGTTACTCTGAGGCTATAGCACCCTTCCTTCAGGGATGGGCTGAGAGAGTTGGGGTTGTTCAGCCTGGAGATGAGAAGGTTATGGGGAGCATTTAGAGCCCCTTCCAGTGCCTTAGGGGACTCAAAGAGAGCTGCAGAGGGCCTTTGGACAAGGGCCTAGAGTGGCAGGACAAGAGGGAATGGCTTTCCGCTGACAGAGGGCAGGATTGGATTGGGTATTTGGAAGAAATTGTTCCCTGTGAGGGTGGTGGGGCCCTGGCACAGGTTGCCCAGAGAAGCTGTGGCTGCTGCAGTGTTCAAGGCCAGGTTGGACAGGGCTTGGAGCAACCTGAAGGTCTCCCTGCTCATGGCTTGAATGAGATGGTCTTTATGGTTCTTTATGACCCAAATGATTCTGTGATTGAGGCAGCAGTTAGAGGTTGCAGGTATTTTGGGTGATGTTTTCTCCTTATTATTGTTGCTGAGTGTCGGGTGCCTGTTTCAACAGCTGCACCAAAGGAGTAAAGCAAGGAAAAGGTTTGCTGGCATCTAGAGATGGGAAAACAGGGCTGGAGGGAAAACAGAAAAGGAACAGTCAGCATCATCTGGAGAACAGTGTCTGCAGGAGGCCCACATTCATCAACCCTGCTGCCAGCCTGCAGGTGGGTGTTATTGTTTTATTTTCAGCTGTTATATGTACAACCAGATACTCATTAAAATCCCATTATGGTAAGCGCACAACCAGGATCTCAACAGTGAAGTAATGACTGAGCAACTCTGCTGTATATAAGGGTTGTTATTTATGTTGCTTATTTTCATCCTTGTTTGACAAACACTACACAAAACATCTCTGATGCTGATAAATACATCGGAAACTAAATATTTATATCAGTCTGGTGATAGCGTCAGGTGATTTGTGGTAACTCCATACTGCTCTGTGGTGGTTCAAGTACCTGGGAGCCTCTGCTCCCTAGTTTACTTTGGGATATTAAAATTCTTTTAGACGGTTTTTTTTTTTTGGTTTTTTTTTTTTTGTTTTTTTTTTTTTTTTTTTTTGGTTTTTTTTTTTTTTTTTTTTTTTTTTTTTTTTTTTTTTTTTTTTTTTTTTT
>VZTR01028168.1:6534-34780 GCA_013400775.1 Chaetops frenatus
ATGTTGCCAGGATCACCCAAAAAAAAAAAAAAAAAAAAAAAAATATCCCCAAACCCACAAGGCTGGAAAAGTCCCGCCCTGACTGCTGACATCAGTGCAGAAGGCAGGTCTTGGCTGAAAGTGTATAAAACTAATCAGCCTTTCTGTGGAGGAGCGGGGAGGGAGCTCGGGGCAGCCCTGGAGGCGATGCCGGCGGCTCCCCGGCGGATAAAATATCCCGGGAAAAGCCGTAGAGGAAAGGGGCCGTGCTGATAGTGGCACACACAAAGCAGATAAAGCAAGCCAGCCTTGCGTTTGGTTGGGGTTTTTCCCCCCCCCACCCCCCCCCCCCCACAAACACCCCCCCCACCCTTCACNNCTTCATTTTAACCGGAGCTTTCCAAATGCTTTTAAAAACCCAGGGAGTGTGTGAGGAAATGGCCTGAAAGGCTGCACAGCAATGGCAGGGATTGGCTTTGAATCGGAAAAAAGCCCTGGAGAAGCCGCCGATGTTTTCAGAAGAGCCTTCCCCCTGCAGTTACATCATTCTCGCCCCGCTGGCTCCGGTGATCCCGGCAGCCTCCGGTCCTGCTGCCACCGTGGAGTGTCCCACCGAGGGCAATCCGCCTCCAAAGTAAAGAATAAACCCTGGAAATAACCAAACGCTGCTGCTTTCCAACCGACCCCCTCGCAGGACACCTCAAGCAGTCGGCAACAATAAAAGGCAGGAGCTCATTTCCTCCTTCCTTCTGAAGGCGGCTCTGGGATCCCAAAGCTGAATTCGTGAGCCTTGGTGGAGAGAGAATTACCTGGCAGTGCTGCAAATGTTGGAAAAATGAGCCTTTCTGCACTGCCCTGCTTCTCCCTGGGGAGAGAGAGGGGCCCTGGGGAAGGATGGAGGCACCAGGGTGTGGATGGACCCCCAGCCTGAGTGGGGACAGAGCAACCCCAAAACCACCCTGGAGGTGCCTTTTCTTCCAGGAAGATGTGAATGAAGAGTTAAGGGGTGGAAAGTTGCCATATATATCTATATATCTATATATCTATTTATCTATATCTATCTATCTACATATATATATCTAAAAGCAAACTCCCTGAACCTGAGACCCCAGGAGGGGATTGCAGGGGGGCTCTGGGAGAGCAGGGCAGGATTTGCATCCCTGGGCAGTTGGTGTGGGTGCCAAGGGGGCAGGACAGCCCTGGCAGCCTCGTGTCCTGCCCTGACCTTGCAGGCACAGCCGGTGCCAAAGGCAAGGACAGAGCCCTGCAGCTCCTGGCCACAGGCCCTGGTGCCACCCAGGCTGCCCCAGCACCAGACCATGAGATGGGGATGGAGAAAGAAAAAAGCCTTCAAGGCCTGGCCAGTCCCATGTCCTGATGGGATGCTGGCCTAAAAAAAAAAAAAAAAAAAAAAAANAAGGGAAAAGCAAGAGCTGTGGTATTTTTTGTGGTGCATCCCCCTAAATCCTCTGCTATCAGCAAAGGGGGATGAACCTGAGCCAGGGCTGCACCAGAGCAATAATTCATGTTCTGCCATGAAATTGCTGAAACCCTTTTTGGAGCTCTCTGAACTCCCCTCCTGGCACGGAACAGCAGCATCAGGAGATGCCCAGGAGGGACCTTCTGAGCCCCTCAGCATTTTGTGCTGCCTGGAAGGTCTGCTCATCCAAATAGCCCTGAAAAACCAGGGAAAAGATCCTTTGCTCCCAGGAGGAGCTGGCTGAGGGTGGGAGATCACAGCCCCCAGCTGCACTCCAGCCCCTCTCTCTGTCCAGACCGGAAAGGGCTGGCTCTGCACTGGAAAACCAAGTTCAAAGGCACTGGGATTGATTGCTGGGCTGGATTTTGGGGCAGTTCCCTGGCTGGGTGGACAGGGTGGTTTCCTTCCTCCCCAGGCCACGCTGGCCATTGTCTGAGCCCCCAGAGCACACCCAGAAAAGAGCAAATGAACAAAATATTTGGGGTTTTAATTGAATGGTGCTGCTGCTGGCCAAGGAAAAACTAATTGCTGTGAGTGTGGCCTGGTGCCATTCCAGGGGTGTTCTGTCTGCTGGGGCTTGTCTCAAACACACACTGTGTGGAATGAAAAGGGACTGAGGGGCAGATTTCCTTCCCCAGGGAGTGGCTCTGTTCTGCCAGACCCCTTGGAAAACTTGTTTTTCCCTGATTTGCAGGGTTTCCAGTCCCTCCTGGGTGGTAAATACAGAGTCAGAGACTCCTGACTTACAAGGCAAATTCCCCCAACCCAGCACTGCTCTGAGCACCCTCAGATTTGTACCAGACCCGCTCTAAAAGTGGGCTTAACTCCAGTCTTGACCTGTCTGTGAGAAGGGGAATGAGCAGCACAACTCTCACAAGCCAAGACCTCCATCAGCTGCACAAATCCTGGAAAAAAGGGAATGGTAAAATGACCAGAGGCTCAGAGCAAAGAGGAGGAGGTGATAAATAACATAAAGAATAGAAATAACATAAAGAATAACATAAATAACAGGAAGAATAGAAATTTCCAGTCCCTGAGCTTGCTAGAAAGTTTATTTTTCAGATGAGCTCGGTTTTAGAAACCACCTGAAAATCTGCCTGAATAAAGTGGTTTTATGGGCAACCAACGACCCCCACAGTTCACCTCCAAAATCACCCAGCTGCTTCCTCTCCCTAGGATGAGGGGAGGAGGCTGAATTTCCAGCAGATATTTGAAATCCTGGCTGTCCGGGGGGGAAAGGAGAGGAGCGCGCCGGGAGCAGCCCGGTGTCACTGCACCCTCCTGTGGCTGCAGGGAGCGCGCCGGGAGGATGGAAACTCCCCAAACCCCAGGGATGCTGGAAACCCCTCGGGATGCTGGAACCCCCCCCGGGATGCTGAAACCTCTCGGGATGCTGGAACCCCCCTGGGATGCTGGAAACACCCCCCGGGATGCTGGAAACACCCCCGAGATCCTAAAACCCCCCAGGATGCTGGAAACCCCCCCAGGGTGCTGGAAGCCCCTCGGGATCCTGAAACCCCCCCCGGGATCCTGAAACCCCTCGGGGTNGGAACCCCCCCCGGGATGCTGGACTGAACCCCAGGGAAGCACAAAGCCCGACACTTCCAGGCCCGTTTGGCACTTCCCGCTGGTGCTGGATGGTGCCCAACACATCCAACCCACAGGGCTCGTCTGAAGGCTTGAAAAGGCTGCAGGCTCAGTCCTGGTTGCCATCAGGACACGCAGGGAACGCTGCTGAGGCCTGATGGGGTAATTCTGTGTGAGCATTTCGTACATAAAATGAAATATTCTCCCTGCCTTGCTATGTCTGAACTGCAGGGCCTGGGCAGAGTTCCCAGCTCTGGCTCTACATCACAGCCTGGCCCCAGGTCCATGCTGGGACAAGCTCCTTGGCCACAGACTCACCCTTTTTATGGCTGTTCAGCACCCAACATAACAAAGCTCCATTCAGCCCTTCAGCTACTGCTGCAATAAACAAAGTGCTCGGCTTTGTTTGGAGCCCCAGAGGCTGCAGGTTGAGAACCTGCGAGAGAAACCAGCTGGAAACAAATGGGTTTGTTTTTCCACCGGGACACAGACATGTAAACTAATTGCCCAAAGTAAAGCTGGGCTTAATTAGTCCCAGGTGTTAAATAAAATAGGGCTGGTGTTTCCCAAACGTGTAACTCCGGCTTGGAGGAGCCACAGGCTTTGTGAGTGGAGCCATCAAGAAGTGATTATCGAGATCCTTGTGCCTGATCCCAGAACCTGTGGGGATTCTGGGGCAAAGGACAAATATTCAGGTGGGTTTTGCTGCAGGGGGTGGGGGGGTTGGGGTCCTGCATTTTCAGGATCTCACCTTGCCCTTGCAAAAAGCTTCGTTGTGGATTTCTGGGTAAACATCGTGAAGAGCTCCATGTGAAAATGTAAACAGAGGGCTCCTGGTGGGGATTTGGGACATTCCATGGGGCTGAGGGGTGCTCAGAGATACCTTGTACTCTGCCAATCCAACCTTATTCCCAAATTCTTTTATTCCAATCAGTCCTGAACACCATTAAGCTCATCCTGCTGGGACTGGGGCCTTAATCCCGATTTCTACAGCACAATTTTCTGCCTGTCAAAGCAAGAAACTTTGGGATTGCCCATCCATCTCCTTGGGACCTCTCTGCATTCAGCAGGAATTAGTCCTGGATGGGTCTTGGAGCATCCTGATCCAGAGGGAGGTGTCCCTGCCCATGGCAGGGGCTTGGAACAAGATGGGCATTCAGGTTCCTTCCCAACCCAAACCATTCCACGATTCTGTGGTGTCACAGCCTTTCTCCAAGGCTGGCCCTTGTCCCTGTGCCCAGCAATTCCAGGATAGGTGGCAATGACCTGGGAATGAAACACGGAGATTTTTCCTTCTGGAAAGGGAGCCCTGGCCCTGAGGAGCAGCTGGAAATCCTGCAAAACATAAACACCCTCTGGTGGCACTGGGGATGGAAGGTCCCCAGCCCAGCTGACAATGGTGGCACTGGGGATGGAAGGTTCCCAGCCCAGCTGGCAGTGGTGGCACTGGGGATGGAAGGTCCCCAGCCCAGCTGACAACATTCTGGCCACTCTGGCACCACAAGGAGCTGATCACTGATCAGAAGCAGGGAGGAGAACCAGGCCATGAGAGGCTTCTTGGGAGTTCCTGAGCCAGCTCGGGTCCATCAAAAACCACAACTCCCAAGCAGCCCCTCACAGAGGGCCTTTCTCAGTAGCTCCTGGCTTGGATGTGGAAAATCCAAAGAAATTCAGTTTTCCTTCCTTCTCTGTGACTTCCAAGAGGCCCGGCCTGGCATGAGAACGGCCCTGACAGGAATGGACAGCCAGGGGGGTTTGGGCTCTGCTCCCAGGGAACAGGGACAGGATGGAGGAAATGGCCTCAAGCTGCTCTGGGAGAGGTTTAGGTTGGACATCAGCAGGAATTTATCCATGGAAAGGGTGGTCAGGCCTTGGAAGGGGCTGCCCAGGGAGGTTTGGAGTCCCCAGATGGGAACAAGGTGGGGATGTGACACAGGAGGGGCTTGATGAGCTCGGAGGGCTTATCCAGCCCAGCTGCTTCTGTGATCCTGTGGCAAAGACACTCATGCACAGAAATTCTCTTTGCCACCAACACCTGCTCAGTGGGAGCTGTTCAAGAGGAGAGCTTTGCTCCTCAAGCAACGTCTCCCCCTAAAATGTTCATTTAAATAACGACAGCTCCTCCCCACCTCCCTGCGATCTGTTCTCTCCCACAGCAGCCCCCTGCCCTGGCACGGGGAAGATCTCAGAGCTCTTTCACCCTTCAGAGCTGCAGAGCTTTTGTTTGCTCCCCTCTCCTTTCCTGTGCAACGAGGAAATAGGTTCACATTTCAGAGAAACCCCGCGAGCGGTGGTTTGCGAATGCCAGAGCTCTCGCTGGATGCTGTGGCCTCTCTTTCCCAAAATCGACACGGCCCTCACTCAGCAGAGATTCTTTTCCCTCTTTTCTTCCTTTCCTGCTTCCCAGCTGTGGTAGGGAAGCCCCCAAGGCCGCCGTGCTCCTCGGCAGAGCAGGTAAGAGGCGCTTTTTGCTGTCTGGGGTGGCGGTTGTGTCATGGCTGCTTTGTTCCCTGCCCACTGCCTTTCTGCAGCACCACGGGCTCCAGAGGGGAGATCCTGTGAAGTGTTGGTGTTAAAGATTCCAGATAATTCCTTCATGCGACCGTTCTCTTCCTGCTGATCATTCCATTGGAAAAAAACGGGGTTCAGATGGGGGCACCGCGCTCTTTTTGAAGCTGAGGGGGTTTGGACAGGTCAGAGGGTGATGAGGTGGTGGCTTGTGGTCCAGCACTCCTGGCCAGCCATTCCCTTCCCTTTGCTGCTGGACGTGGCACCAAAACTCTGGAAGTTTCTCTTTAAATTTCCTGCCAGCCTTGGTGGAACCGTGGGAAGGTTTAGGATACCCAGCACCTGCTGGATAACGCTCCAAAGACTCCAGAAGGATTCCAGAGATTTGCTGCTGGCCAGCCTAACAACAAATGCACTGAAATCCAGAGGCAAACTCACTTTTATTTCCTTGGATTTCTTTGGCATCTCCTCCGTTGCCGCTCAGTGAGAACAGGCCCAGCTCCAAGTCCCATCAACCCAAACACAGTCTAGGGTGGTAGGGAAGAACCTGGGACAAAGGAAAGGTGGGGTTGAACCTCAGAAAACCTTTCCTGTCTATTAGACCTGGAATAAATCCCACAGGGACAACAGGGAATCCTGTCCCAGGGAAGAACTGGAGAAGGGCTCGGGCTCCTCGCTGGCAGGGGATGAGCAAACAGATCTAGGGGGCTGTGCTTCCTGATTTATTTATGATTCTGCTGATTTCAGTCTCTCATCCTCCTTTTTCCTCTTGGGAAGAGGGACCCAATTCTCTGGAAAGTTTGCTTATGCTGCCAGGAACAGGATTTCCTAAAGACACGTGGGTGATGCCACAGCAGGATTTAGAATTCACACATATCAATTTATAACTTTAAAAGTGAATTCCCGTTAAGGTGTTAGGAAAGAGGCTTTCCTGGAAACTCTCAGATATCCAGGATGATGCCATAATCTCTCTGTAAAGCACCCAGCTCCATGAAAAGCAGAAATCCTGGGAATGCCCAGGTTCCATCCATGATCTAAACCCGCTCAAGCAGAAAACTTGGCTTGAGCAGCAAAGGTCAGCAAGGACAAAGGTGTCAGTTAAGCCGAGCTTTTCCTCACCCAGACCCTGAGCAGGTGGGACTGGATGCACAAAAGTAGAGAAGCTGAAGGCAAAGAGTGCCACTGAAAGGATTTTTTTCACCTCTGACAGCACCTGGGGTTGAGTTGGGTAACGTGGCTGGGAAGAGAAAGGAGCAGGGAGCAGCTCTTTTTGGGGCAAAGCAGGAAGTTCTGGAGGGTTGGAAATACTCAAAAGTACAAATAATTGTTATCAGGTGTTTGAAGGCCTCACACACTTGTTTAGTGGTTGATTTCTCAGGAATTTCTGTGGACTTAAAAGGAGAAGTAGGTGGTTACAGTGAATGAATGGGTTGGGAATTAAAGCCATGGAATCCTGGAATGGTTTGGGTTGGGAGGAACCTTAAAACTCATCCAGTGCCACCCCAGCCATGGCAGGGACACCTTCCACTGTCCCAGGCTGCTCCAAGCCCTGCCCAGCCTGGCCTTGGGCACTGCCAGGGATCCAGGGGCAGCCACAGCTGCTCTGGGCACCCTGTGCCAGGGCCTCCCCACCCTCACAGGGAACAATTCCTGCCCAATATCCCATCCAGCCCTGCCCTCTGGCAGTGGAAGCCATTCCCTGTGTCCTGTCCCTCCATCCCTTGTCCCAAGTCCCTTAGGCCCTGGGAGGGGCTCTGAGCTCTCCCTGGAGCCTCCTTTGCTCCAGGTGAACATTCCCAATGTTTAATGCCTGGGTAATAAAATACTGGCTGTAAATATGTCCTACAGTATAGACAGAGATATAATGAATACGATTAATATAATATGGTGAAATATAAGCTGGAAGTGTAACACTTTCTTAGTCCTTAGTGCAGAAATGTGCATTTTTAAACACAGCTTGGATCCCTGAATGTGCTGATTTAGCCTTGTAACATCCCAGAGGTGCCAGGAAAGGCTCTGCTGGGTGTGGTGTTGAATGGAGAGAGCAGAGAGCCCAGGACATGGGACAGATCCAGGGGGCCATGGGGACCATGGGCAGCTTCCAAAACTCCATACACAGCCACAAATCAAATTCCAGCCTCAGTGAGGGAGGCAGCAAGGATAAAACACGAACCAGTCTGAAATAATTCCATTTCTCCACATCCCATCCTAATCAATGGAACAAAACCCATTTGCCATTGTAATTAAAAAATAATAATAAAAAAATGCCCTGGGCAGATCTGTGCCTTTATTTCTGCCTCAGAAAACCTTGGCTCAGCTTTGTACTCATAAAATAGGGATCCTGAGCTGCCTGTGAAGGTAGCATTTCCACACTCAGGGAATGTGGGAGCAAATTCCCACTGTCCCTCACAAATCACTGCTCACGTGCAGGGATGTCCTGAGCCCTCAGAGCTGAGGATTCCTTGCAGGAGCAGAGCTGATGTCCAACCCTCTCACTTCCCAGTTGTCCTAATTTTCCTCTTCAGGAATTTCCTCTGGCCACCTTGTAATCCTGCTCAGTCAGAATTTCTGTTTAATCCCCAGAACACAGAACTAATGAAGGGATGGGCTCTGTCTGCTTTGAAATAATGTTCCAGCAATGCTCAGGCAAAGTTTGAGCTCCCACTCCCTGGAGACCCTTCCAGGGCTTCACCCACCACCAGCACATTTCACACGTGGGGTTTGGGGCTCTCAGCTGGATCCTGCAGAGTTCCTTTCCTTGTTGCAGGGTAGATTTCAGCCTTAGGTTCATCTTTCCTCTTTTAAAACCCCAACCAGAGCATCTGGTGCTCAATAAACTTTCCTGGTCTGAAATGTTCTGTTTTAATTTTCCACTTTCTGACCTTCCAGCCAGGAGATTCCAGTGCAGGTTCCAGTGCAGTCCAGGTTTCCATTGCTCTGCCTCTGCTCAACAGAGCTGGGGAAGCATTTCCTGGGATGTCAGACATTCCCTGGGCAATCCAGGAGCCATCCCCCACTGCCCTGGGAGCAGCAAGTTCCAAAGGGGAAATGTGGGGACCTCAATTCCCAGCAGATCCTGGGGAAGAAGGTCAGACTGCTCCTGACCACTGGGACTGACCATCCCAGCATCTCCCAGTTCAAGCCCAGCTTAGCCAAGCCTTGCTTTGATCAGTCAGAGGACTGAAGCCTCTCCAGCCATTCTCTGGCTTCCCAGGAGTCCCTCAGTGACAGAATTCCTTCAGCAGGGACAGATGCACCTAAACCACACAGGGTGGGTGCTAAAGGAGCCAAAACTTTATGCAGGACTTGTCACCTGAACCTTGGGAGACACCCACAATCCTTTTATTCTTTTTATTTTATTCTCTTTATTCTTTTTATTCTGAATGAGCCCAAAGGACACGAGAAAGAAACCACTTCACCTCCTGGGTGCCCCTGAGGGGCTGAGACAACACAAAATTCCTGCAGGGAATTCAGAACTCAAACAGATTGTGGACTCTGGCAAAGAAATGGGGTAAGAGGCTTCTGGTAATGCCAGATTTTTGTGAAAATCCCACGGGATTCTAAAACAGCAGAAGAACTTCAGTTCTGACCCTTGCTGGTCATAATAAAAGAGGTGTAAAGGTGACATAGTGATTATTCCTTCAAGAGCCACCCCAGATCCCTGATTTCTAGAGCTGGAATGTGCTTCCTGGGGGCAGAACAAGTGTGTTACTTGGAGAGCTCCAAGCCAGTGCTGCCTCCCTCATCATCCTCATTTCAGGACTTGCATCATCAGTGTCACCCCTCAGCTGCCCCAAAACACAGAACTGATGTGGCATCCAGGGCCAGAGCACCAGCAGCACCTTTTCAAGGAGCAAAGCTCTCCTCACCCTGGACAAAACCTGGGGTAAAACCTTGGAAGGGACAGGGAATTGCTTTGGGGAGAATCTCTCCAGGTGTTCCAGCTGGGAGCACTCAGCTCACAGCCAGACAGGAGCAATTTTAAACTCATCCAAGGCACATCCAGGGAATGGCTGGAGCTGTGTCAGGGCTTGGGATGGATCTCAGGGAAAGGTTCTTTCCCCCGAGGGTGCTGGGGCACTGCCCAGGCTCCCCAGGGAATGGTCCCGGCCCCGAGGCTGCCAGAGCTCCAGGAGCGTTTGGACACCGCTCTCAGGGATGCACAGGGTGGGATTGTTGGGGTGTCTGGGCAGCGACAGGGGCTGGACTGGTGATCCCTGTAGGTCCCTTCCAGCTCAGGATATTTTGGGATGCTCAGAAAATCCTCTGTTGCAAGAGTTGAATCCCCCAAGCAGAACCTGGAGCCTCCCAGTTCACCCACCCAGAGCTCTGGCAAGGGCCTGGAGTGGATGGGATGGAGGGAATGGGACACTCTGGATTCTGCCCAGGGCTGGGTTGGGCAGCACTGGATGAGCAAAACTGCAAAGCAGAAATCACTGAGCAGCAAAAGCTCTGTCTCTGGGGTTCTTTTATCCACCAACTATAGCAGGAGTGCTCCAGTACCTGCAGAAAATTAATGAAGTCTCAAACCTTCTTTGATGATGATTTCACCCAAACCAGTCCCTCTCTCAGGCACTTCAAAGACATTTCTGCCTGTCAGGAATTAACTGGACAGGAAACACAGGCAGAGACAGAGCTGGAAGAGACCCCAGCCCCAGCATCTCTCAGTGATTGATTCTAACACCGAGCTCAGATCTCACAGAAAATCCTTCTGCCTCCAAGGTGCCCAACACAGCCAGATTTTGCCCAGATTCCTTCTTATTTTGGCCAAAAAGAACAGGGGCTGAGTATTTCACACCTTTAAAGTCTCTTACAAAACCAACTGAAAAGCCTCTGAAAAGCTTCTAAATAATCCCTTGGCCAGGGGCTCTGAAGGAACTCAGGTGTGACAGATTGGGCCAGGGAAGAACAGATTATTCAGGTTTTTGGCTCTCCTGCTCTCCATCTCACCAGAAAACTCCCAGTGTTGATCTCTGAAGCAGAGTGAACCCTTATAACTTGATTTTGGAAAGATGCAGCACTGAGCACCCTGAAGCAGATCACATTCAAATCTGTTGTTGAGATCTGCAGGGCAAGTGGAAAGTGCTGGGTTTTTCAGTGAAAATCATGACTTTTTTTTCTGGTCAGATGTTTGTGCAGATCCAGGAGATGATTTGTGAGCACATCCCTGTATGGTTTGCCCCTCAGTTTTTATCTGGGGTTCTGATCTTTCACACTCAGAGCTCCGGAGGCAGAGGAGGGAGCACCCAGCATAATAAAATATCCCAGCCAGGGCTTTGTTTTATTAATGCAGCCCTAGGGAGGAGTGGGTGGCTGAGCACACAGCCATAAACCAGTGGAAAACCATCTCCCAATTTCTGTATCAGATCCTCAAGGTCCTGCTGTCATTGTCACCTCAAGGGCAGAGGGGGATGGATTGGAAGAGGGTCCTGCCAGAGCCAAACTGGGCAGACTGGGCACAGACTCCAGAGCTGGCAAAGCATCCAGCAAATCCTGCCCCAAGGAACATCATTTGGATGCAGAGGCAGACAGGAGTCTGGAGAAAAGCCCACAGAAGAACAGGGCAAGGGATGCCAGAGGGATGGGCAGAACAGGGCTGTTCAGTGTCCCCAATTCACTCACAGGGATTAAACAGCTCCAGGCCCTTCTGGGAACTCAGCTGGGCCCAAGCAGGGCAGGACAGGCTCTGCTCAGCTGCCAGGGCCCTGCATTCCCTGGGATGTGGAGGGATTTCCACCCTGGCTCTGCTGGAAGTGCCTGTGGGGGAAAGAAGAACTCTGCTCTCAGTGCCCCAAAACACTGCCAGGAACATCCCTCACAGCCTGGAGGGGCTCCAGCACTAATCCCCATTCCTCTGACCACACTGAAATTTGTGTCTGTGGGTTCTTGTTGTCCCCCAGGTCCAGCTGGGGGTGGGGGGGTGGGGGAGCAGAACAGGAGGGCCCCAGATGTTTTCTGTGGGGCACCATTAATTCTCTCCTGCTCCTTCTGGTGTCCCTTCCAAGAGGGAAATGCTGGGTTTTGCTTGCTGTGGGATGTTCAGCTGCAAGGTCACCTCAGAGATATTTTTCCTGGGTGCAGAAGTGGAGGGAGAGGTGAATTTTGCCTGTGTGAGAACAGCCTGAGCATGGGCAGTTATTGATTAATGCAGCCTCCCCTTGAGAGCTCAGGAAGGACAAACACCAGGAGCTCACCAGACCATGGAGAATGAGTTGTTTTTTTCACCTCAGTCTTGATCACTGAGTTATAAAAATGTGCCAGAGAATATTTACAGCTGTGCAAGGGGAAGGTTTCACTCTCCTTTCACAGAAAAACACCACCAAAAATGTCACCAGCAGGAGCTAAATCCTTCTGTGTTCGGTGTTTTTCAGTTTTCCACAAAACACTGATGGAACTGGAAATCATATTGGCCCCAGAAAGAAACTGAAAGTAGGATTTTCCCCAGTGGAACTCAGGATTGCAGGAATTAGATACGGGAAAGTCCTGTGAGCTCATCCTGGGTTGCTCCTGCCTGGGGAGGACTGTTCCCATTTCCTGATCCACTGCCTGGCAATGGGACATCCCCTCTCCCACATCCTGATGCATCTTCTTGCTTGGAAATGTTTCTTGATAGCCAGACTTCCTTCCCACGGATTAATTTCTTCTGCCTTATCCCTGCATCACTTTATCAGCACATCCAAACCAGTTTTTCCTCTCTGAAAGAAGCTTGTGCTCCTCAGATGCTTCTCCTTTGCTCTCAGATGTTTGCCCATCACTCCTGGCCAACAATGAATGTTTGTCTCCATCCCCCAGGGCTGAGCCCATCAATCACCCAGCCAGGCCCTTCATCTTTCACTCCTGAACTTGTCACCTTTTCAACAATTTAGGGCTCAAATCACCCCCCAAAAGAACTCATTTTGACCTCACCAATGTGCTGGGATTATGGGACAGAGCCCCAGGGGTGGCATTTAATTTATCCTTTAATTTCTAAACCACAGGGAATGTTTAGGTCTGGTCTGTGTAGGCTGAACTGCTCTTGGTGTGTCTGAGGAGCACCCAGGGCTCCTCCAGCTCTTCCCCACCTGGCAGCAGCTTTCACCCTCTATGCCCACAGAAATATTCTGACTATAAAAATGACCCCAGCGTGTTCATTTTGTGCTGGTGACCCCTTCACCTGGGCCTTCAAAGACTGAGAATCCCTGTGGCTCACAGCCAGCAGAGCCCTGGCACTGCAAGCACAGAGCAGCTGCTTTGGTGTCTCAGCCAACTCCAGAGCTGGATATTTTTGTATTTCTGTATTTCTAACCTGCCCAAAGCCCCTCCAGCAGGGCTACAGGAGGTCGTGGCCCTGTCCCAGGCATTCCTGGAGCACAGGTGCCCCATTGGAAGGTGAGGATGGAGCAGCTCCAACATCTGCTGCAGATGTTGAGAGGCCACAGTGGTGTGGGGGGGCTGGAACCTCCCCCTGGCACTGCCCCAGGCAGAACCCCCTGTCCAGTGGCCGTGGGCAGTTTTGGGGCAGCTCAGGGCTCAGGAAAGCCTTTGTGTTGTCCAAGCTGAGGTGACCAACACGTGGCACTGACACAGCAGCAGCACAACGGGCTCAGTGCTGGGTTTGGGATGGATAACAGGGAGAAATTCCTTACTCAGAGGGTGGGGAGGCCCTGGCACAGGGTGCCCAGAGCAGCTGTGGCTGCCCCTGGATCCCTGGCAGTGCCCAAGGCCAGGCTGGATGGGGCTTGGAGCAGCCTGGGACGGTGGAAGGTGTCCCTGCCCATGGCAGGGGTGGCACTGGAATGAGTTTAAGGTTCCTCCCAACCCAAACCATTCCGTGGTTCTGTGACTCCCTGTTTCAACTCTCCTCTCCAGGACGGACTTGCAGAGCTGTGGGGGTGGCTCCAGAGGAAGAACCAGTAATGTACAAAATGCCACATCTGAGCAGAGATGTTGCCCAGAGTGAGAATGCCTTAAAAATCCCCCTTGGGAAGCAGAGAGAGGAGAAGGGAGGTGGCTTTGGACAGACCCATTCACCACACAGAGCCAGAGCTCAGCAGGGAGATGTCACTCAGGGAGACACAACAACCATTTCCTCTCAGAAGTAAATTAAGGCAGAATTGCTGCAGGACGGAAACTCAGCCATGCTGATAACCCCCCACAATTATTGCCTTTATTTTTAAACAGCAGAGGCGAGGCAAGAGCACAGCTGCTCCTGCACCACTGTCACTTGTGGTTGGAAATGGAGCTCTGGGCCCCTCCAGCACCTGGAGGGGTGAGGAGAGCCTGGTGCCTGAGCACTCAGCACTGGGCAGCTCAGAACTGCTCAGCACCTTCAGGAGGACCCAAACCAGTGCAGGTCAGGATAAATTCATTTCCTGTGCTCTCCCTCTTTGCTACACCCTGCTCAAGGCTGTGCTCCTTGGAGGAGTAAGGAAGTAGTAAAGTAGCCAAGGCTGAGCCACAAGCTCCTCCTGAATCCCACACATAAATATCTTTAATGTCATTTAATTTTCCTGCAGCCTGACACTCCCCAAACCCTCTGCACCAACAGGGGTCAATCCCCAGGCCCCTGATGTTGTACATAGATTGTTATTTCAGCAAAAGGTGGTGCAGGGAGGCCAGGGATAAGCAAGGAAAAATATCAGAGCCCTTCTCCTCCAACTTGTGCATAAACCACCACAGTTTCCTGCCCTTGGCTCCTGCTTGATTCCAAATCCAGCAGATCCTGCTCGATCTGCTCACCTGAGGATCTGCTGGATTTGGGACTCCTCTCCATTTGTTGCCAACTCTTTGGTGGCAGGGAGGAGCTCTGTGCTCCCCCAGCCCCAGGACAAAGCTCCTGGCATCATTTGCTGAGAGTCAGGGCTGAGTTCTCAGCCCACAGGAGCACAGGGGATGCCAGGCAGGAAATGGGGGGGGCTGTGTTTAACTCTGTGCCTCAGCCCCTCATTAAAAACTGTTCAGGATCGATGGCTCTGGAGCCAGCAGTGCTTCCCGTGGCTCCACAAAGGCTCAGCAGGTGTTTCCACAGCCTTCCCAGCTAAACCCACAGCCAGCAGAGGAGCACAGGCTGCCCGAGGACAGCACAGTGACCTGGCTTTACACAGAAGGGTCCCAGCAGTGCCACCCTGGGCCAGCACCCTCCTGTTCCAGAGGGAAGCTGCTCACCAGGGACATCTGGCTTGGGAGGAGATGCTTCTACAAACCAGGGGCAGCTCCAAGGGCTCCTGTCCCTGCTCTAAGCCAGCCTCTGGCAGAGCTCTTCCCTGAGCAGGACACAGGGATCAGGGCATTGTGCCTGTCTGCACCTCTGGGTGCTCCTGAAATATTGATGTCAGCTGGAGCTGGGACAAAGAACCGTGTTCAGTTCAATTTTCTGTGCCTGTCGTTGCAGCATTTTTGGGGAAAACATTATTCTTTAGGAAAAGTTTTGTTTGTTACATTCTGATTTATCAGGGGCTGCCAGGCTCCTACCTGGCATAAATAAATGTCCAGAGATCCTTCCAGAGGAGATAAGGAACTGATACCCTTTTTTCCTAGGGAAAGGGCCAAGAATTTTGGCTCAACTCCTCCAAGTGGTGGCAGAACTGGAGTCAGCTCTGTGGCCAGCGAGCACCCAGTGCAAAGTCACCCAGGAACAGCCACTTTCTGTGTGCCAAGGAGAACAGAGACCCTGGATGTGCCTTTCCATCCACAGTCCCACTCACAGAACACCCAGACAACCCAGTTTTGTCAGACAGGTTCTTTCTCTGCTAGAAAGAGCACACAGGACACAAGAACCTGGAAACAGGAACAGAGTTTGTGCCAGTCCAGAAGGATTCACACAGCACCTGCACCTTCCAGACCCCTCTCAGTGCAGGGTCCTGTGCTTTGGCTGTGGCACCACAGGAATTCCTGTCCCAGCCTCTGTGGGGTGGCACCTGAGGCGGCTGGGAAAACTCGGAGGAAGCAGGGTGACATCAAAAAAACTGCTTTCTGGGAAGCCAAACCCTGCTTTCTGTCAGCACCAGCCGTTAGAGAAAGCCAGCCTGAGGCAGCAGGCACAGAGCTGTCCCCAGCAGCCCCAGCGCAGGTGGCCCCGGCCCTCCTCGGCCCCCTCCCCTCCCCTCGGAGCAAATTAACGAGCTTCCTCTCATTAACAAATAACCCCGAGAGAAACAACCCCCAGCGGGATCTGAAGGAGCCAGGCCTCCAGTGCCATCTGAGGGCACCGAACCTGCCTGGTGTGGATTTTCCATGTTTTGCCTTTGGGGAAGGAGGAGCATCCTCAGGCAGAGACTGAATGGCTGGGTCAGAGCAGAGCAGGAGGGAGGATCTGAGAGATGGGGGCAGAGGGGACACAGAGGGGACACAGGGAACAGGGGACACAGAGGGGACACAGAGGGGACACAGAGGGGACACAGGGAACAGGGGACACAGGGAACAGGGGACACAGAGGGGACACAGGGAACAGGAGACACAGAGCAGAGGGGACACAGAGGGGACACAGGGAACAGGGGACACAGAGGGGACACAGGGGGGACACAGGGAACAGGGGACACAGAGCAGAGGTGACACAGGGCAGAGGGGACACAGGGAACAGGGGACACAGGGCACAGGGGATACAGAGCAAAGGGGACACAGAGCAAAGGGGACACAGGGAACAAGGGACACAGAGCAGAGGGCACACGAGGCAGAGGTGACACAGAGCAGAGGGTACACAGAGCAGAGGGGACACAGCAGAGGTGACTGAGCACAGGGGACACAGGGAACAGGGGACACAGGGCAGAGGTGACACAGGGAACAGGTGACAGAGCAGAGGGGACACAGGGCACAGGGGACACAGAGCAGAGGGCACATGAGGCAGAGGTGACAGTGTCAGGAAGGGCTCTATGAGCACTGTGACCCCTCCAAACCCCCACAAGCACCAACTGGTGGGGTTTGAAATGTTTAACAGAGGTGAGGGAGCTGGGGCAGNGGACACAGGGCAGAGGTGACACAGGGAACAGGTGACAGAGCAGAGGGGACACAGGGCACAGGGGACACAGAGCAGAGGGCACATGAGGCAGAGGTGACAGTGTCAGGAAGGGCTCTATGAGCACTGTGACCCCTCCAAACCCCCACAAGCACCAACTGGTGGGGTTTGAAATGTTTAACAGAGGTGAGGGAGCTGGGGCAGCCTGTGCAGCTCAGCTCCTGCCTGGGAAGTGACAGAAAATGGTCACCCCTCGCTGGGCCAGCACTGGCCAGTCCAGCACATGTGAGGCTGAGTCACAGCAGTGCTGAGGGTGGACAAGGCCTCCAAGGTCCTTTAATCCAAGGGTAAACCCAGCTCTGGGAAAGCCACTACTAACCCTGTCCCCAAATGCCACATCTTTTAAATCCCTCCAGGGATGGGGACTCCACCCCTGCCCTGGGCAGCTGTGCCAGGCCTTTATAACCCTGCTCCTGCTATTCAGTCTGAGCTTCCCCTGGCACAGCTTGAGGCTGTTTCCTCTTGTCCCATCATTTTACCTGGGAGGAATGACCGACCCCAGCCAGCTCCACCATCCTGTCAAGGTAGAGGGGAGAAGGTTCCCCTGATCCTCCTTTTCTTTGGCCTCACAAGCACTTGAGCAGAGCCATCCCCTTTCTTTTGGATCTTCACTAACACTGGGATGGGGTGGCACGAGGTCTCTGGAAAGGATTTAGAAGGGAGTAAAGGGACACTGAGCTCCCCAGGACCAGTTTTCCCCTGGTCCTGCCACTGTCAGGACCTTTTCCACATCACCAGGTCCCTGCATGGGCCTTGCAAGTGTTGTGGAGTTGAACATTTTTCCTCCTGGAAAGGCCTGGGCATTGTCCCTGGGGCCAAATGGCTCCCACATTTCCCTTCAGAGGGGGAGGAGGACATCAGGGAGGATTTCTTCATGGAAAAGGTTGTCCAGCACTGCAACAGGCTGCCCTGGGAAGTGCTGGAACACCTTGAGGGTGTTCAAGAAACAACTGGACTTGGCATTCAGTGCTGACGTTCAGGTGTTTGGTCAAAGGTTGGACTCAATTTTGGAGGTTTTTTCCAGCCTTGGTGATTTTTTTGTGGATTTTCTGCATTGGGCAGTGCTGGGGCTCTGAGGACTCAGCTTGATTCAAGGCCAGCAAGAGCAGACCAGGTCCTTGGTGGCAATGAGGGAGGTTTTCCTGTGGATTTACTGTAAACTCAGCCATTTGAGGCAGCTGTGAGTCAGTGAGGCTCCCTGAGCAGGAGAGCAGATCGTTATCTGCACAGACAGCCCGTGTTTGTGAGCACAAACACAAAGGAAACTCCCACTCCCACACAGCTCAAGTGTTAATCAAGACCTGAGCAGCTGAGGATTTAATGAGCAGCAGGGAGGGCAAAACAGCAGCTCCAGCCAGGAATGTGAGCCCTCCTAAATCTTGGGAAGAGCTGCCATGGAGTGCATAAATAATTGAACATTAGTAATTAGAAGAATGCAGCCAGGTCAAGGCAAAGTGAAGTTTTTCAGGTCTTTTCTTTGAACTAAGAAATGCTGCATTGAACCAAAGTTATAGCAAGTTAAATCAAAATTATTGCAGGTTTTCTGTTACTTAAGATTAAAAAAAAACCAAAACAAAACAAAAAAACCCCAAACAAACAACCCCAGGAATCCTCCAGGAATCAGCTCCTCAGCTCCTTCTCTTGCACAGTCCCAGCCAGTCCTGGGATGAACGACCTGGAAAGGCAACTTGGACACTGCAGGCATTTTCCAGCCTTTTTTATCTTCAACCATACATCAGGAACAAGAGAATGAGATGCAGGGAAGGGATGGGGACAGGCAGAAGGTCCCTGGCTGTGCCCATCACCTGGAGCAAACAGCACTGGAACAAAGCACTCTTATTCTGGCATGAAATGCAGGTGGGTCCAGGCAAGGCCCCACGAGAAGCAGCTTTGTGGCCATTTGACATCAGGAGGGGACAAGGAGGCAGCAGAGGCCAGGGGAGCTCAGGGCAGAGCTGGTGCCCCACACCCACCCCCTGCCTCCACCTGCTGCAGGATGGGCAGTCCCAAAACTGGTCCATCCCCTGCCCATCAGGAACAACCCTGGAGCAATCCCAACCCTGGGCTGTCCCCTGTCTATCAGGAATGACCCCAGAACAATCCAAAACCTGGTCCATCCCCTGCCCATCAGAACCCAGCCCAGAGCAATCCCAAACCCAGGCTGTCCTCCTGTCCATCAGGAATGAACCCAGAGCAATTCCAAACTCTGGGCTGTCCCCTGCCCATCAGGAACCCACCTTGGAGCAATCCCAAATCTGGTCCATCCCCGTGCCCATCAGAATGCATCCCAGAGCATCTTCACGGGACACCCCAGCCCTGAGGGGCAGCAGAAGGGACCCCCAGAGCAGTTCAGAGCCCCCATCCCAGGCTGAATTCCCCTCTCAGCCACCCCCAGGCTCATTTTCCATGCACTTCCTTTGAGCTGCCTCTCCCCTCCTTCCCCAATTAAACTCCATTTAGGGAATTGTTAAAAACACCCCACACTGCCAACACAAACCTCAGCAGCAGCTCCTACACCACCCCCAAAGGACAGAAGCCCCCCAGATGTCCCTTTTTACCTCTCCAGGCTGGTTTCCCACCACATGATTCCAATCCTTCAGCCCTTTCCCATCTGATCTCCTCCAGGCAGGTCCCTTCCCCACCCCAGACTGTCCCAACCACCCCAAAGGCACAGCCCAGGCCTGTGTTATCAGGGATTATTTGTGGTGTGAGGGATTACTGCTGCCAGGACAAGGAGATAGAAAACGGGTCCTAACAGGATGTTGAACCTTGCCAGTGCTACCTCCAGTTTCACCAGTACAACCCCCTGCTCTCAGGAACTGGATTTGCACCGAGTGCTGTTCTGGGAAATTATAAAATCAAACTGGTTCCTGTTGGTTCTTGTCTGATCTGAGTAAAATCGAGTGGCCAGCTATAAATAGATCTCCTTGAGTGACATCTCCAGGGCTTCCTGCCTGCCTTTCCTGTGTCTCGGGGCACAGACCCAACTGATTTCATGTGGGAGTTGGGTTTTTTTGGGTGCATCTTCACATCATGACACCAGCTTGCCAATGTGGCCATCACCAGAGGAGCCCTGGGCTTCCAGCCCTGCTCCCTGTGCCCGACCTGTGGGACCAAACCCAAGGGAACACCCAGCACCTGTAGCCCAAGGGACACAGATTAAGCTGGAAAAACAAGGTCCTGTTAATTGAAATGAGTCGTGGTGGAGGGTCCCTTGCACAGGCCCTTTCAGGTGCTGGTCCATTAAATTGGTTCTCATTTTTGGCTGCATTTGAGAGCGTGGGGGAGCAAAGTTGAAGGAGATTTGTGCAGGTCTGTTGAGGTTGTTCAGGGTTGCTCAGGTCCACCCAGAGGTGGTGCCAAGAAACAGAGCTGGAGTTTGGAAGAGGAGTTAGAGGAGACCCTGAGCTGGTGTTTTGGCAGTAAAACCAGCCAGGACAACACGACAAGCATTTAAGAGTAAGAGCTTTAGAGGGATTATAAATGTCCATGTTCAAGTCTGTTCTCAGGCTTCAGGAGGTGATTTTACCTCGTGTCTCGGGACTGGGGAGATTTTTCTCGGCAGAGTAATGTCCTATCAGTGTGCATGTGTGGCAGCAAGGCTTGGGTAGCACAGCCTGACCCAACCTCTGAGCCTCCCTCTCCTATCTCTGAGAGGGTTTCTTCACTCCTAGCTCCATGTTTGGAGAGGAAAAACAGCCTGTTTATCACAGAGCACCTTGTGTGGGCAGCTGGAAATTCTGTGAGGGCTTGGATGTCATCAATGACTTCTGCCCTTTCATTTTCACTTGGCTGAGCTACTGACAAAGGTGTTCCATTTGCTGTCATGTTTTGCTCCTGGACTTTCCTGAGAAGGGATTCAGCAGGTTTGGGTGCAGATCTCATGCCTGTTTCTCCCCGTGGAAATCAGCAGCTCACAAAAGAGGCCATAGACCTTCCCCTGCCCACTCAGCATTTCCTCTTCCTCATGAAGATGACTCATGAACCTGACTGCAGCTAAACCAAGGAGGTGCAATCCTCACTGCTCACCTCCTCCAACCCATTGTCCTGGGAGCTGCCCTCCCCTGGGAGCAGGCAGAGGTCAGGCAGAGCTGGTCTCAGGAGCTGGACCTGGAGAACCAGCTCTGGGATCCAGTTTGGGCTTTGGTGTCTGGAGGCATCACGGGATCAGGATGCTTTGCTTTGGTCCCAAGCACCAAACTCAGTCAGGGTTTGAGCCTCAGGGTGTTCCCATTCACCTCCATGTTTTGGTTTGGCAGCTCTGCCAAGACCCCACTTTGCTCTGTTTGGTGGATTTGGTGACAGGGCCTTCACAGTTTGGGCTGATTTGAGCTGTGCCTGGGACGGTTCCTGCTGGTCCCTCAGCTTGGCTGCGAACCACTGATGCTTCCTGTTGTGGTTTCCTGCCTTGGCTGAGACACCTCCTCTCTGCTCTCCCTTCCTGTTCTCCTCAGGGCCATTTCGGGGCTTCATGGGGACAACAAATAGGTGCAGGAGGCTCTGGCTGCCATCAATCCAGCTCCTGGCAGGCCTTTGCTGCTGAGGGCTGAGCACAGCAGGGTGCACAGGGCAGAACTGAGCCCTGTCCAGCACAGAGATCCAGCCAAGCCCTTCCCAGCTCCAGTGGTGCCAGGGGATGGCAGGAGGGCCCTGTGCTGCTGGGAGGGATGAACCAGGCTGGTGTGAGCCAGGACAGGGCTGACCACCAGGGAAGAACTGACCACCAGGGCAGACCTGACCACATGCCCAGGCACAGCTCTGGCCACTGCCTGGGAGCAGAGGCCTCAGCAGCAGGCTCAGCCCGTGGGGAAGTGACTTCTCCCACCATGCCCAGAAATAAGAGTCAAACTGGGAAGAATCAGGGCAAATACCCAGTGTGCTGCCCCAAAATCTGATGTTTCTTTGCTCTTCACATGAGTGACGTGTTTGCAGGAGACGCAGATGGAGAAAATCTCTCTGATCTTTTTGGGGCCATCGTCTGTGCAGGAGCAATACCAAAGTTCAGGCTCCAGGGAACAAATGAGAGTCTTTGGTTACGATGAAGTTTCCATTGATTACAGCAAATTGGACTCTGTCAACACCCCCTGGGTGGGATTTTAGATGATTCAAGATAGAGATACAAGCCCTGTACAGAGACAAACCCTAAAGCTCTTTGGCACCAGGGGCTCTGCAGGGACTTGGTCAAGAAAGGGCCCTCTCTGCCAACGGGATCAGAGCATCAGGAACCAGCCAGAGCCAGGTATAGTGGGGGAAAATTCCATAGATTGTTTAAAAAACAATTCAAGGAAGATTTCTTCTTGTTCCCGCTGACTGATGGTTGATGTCTGCCCAGAAGCACTTGGGTTTCTCTCCTTTCGCTGTGCTTGGTGCAGCTGTTTATCTAAATGTTGTTTTAGACATTTCATATCCACCTCATGTTTTAATCTTAATGCATTTAAGGTTTTGGCCTTCCAGAACTCCACAGCAAAACTCATTTATTCAGACAGGCCAAAGAATTTCCTTTTATTGTGAACAGGGCTGGAGACAAAATGGTAGGAAGTCAAGGCTAAAAATGTCAAGATGGATTAAAGGAGCACATTTTTAATGGTGAAGGTGATTAACCACTGGAGGAATTTACTGTAGGATTTGGGGAATTCTCTATTGCTTGGGATCTTTAAATCAAGATTGGATGGGTTTTTATTTACACTTTCCACTTCCAGTCAGGGTGGGATGAAGGAATCACTATGGGATGCTGTGATGTTTGAAATGACTCCACAGATAATCAGTGGGGGAACGTCTAGACATAAGGAGCACATTTTTGATTGTGAAGGTAATTAACGGCTGGAGGAATTCACTGTAGGATTTGGTGCGTTCTCAATTGCTTGGAATCTTTAAATCAAGGAGGGATGGATTTTTACTTGCACTTTCCATCTCCAGTGAACTGAACAGGAGAGAAAATGGTGGGAAGTCAAGGCTAAAACCATTAGGATGGATTTAAGGAGCACATTTTCAGTAGTGATGGTAATCAAGCACTGGAGGAACTCACTGTAGGATTTGGAGCATTCTCCCACTTGGGATCTTGAAACTGAGATCAGGTGGATTCTCTATTACTTGGAATCTTTAAATCAAGATGGGATGGATTTTTACTTGCACTTTCCAGCTCCAGTGAACAGGGCTGGAGAGAAATTGGTAAGAAGTCGAGGCTAAAAGCATTGGGATGGATTTAAGGAGCACAGTTTTAGTGGTGAAGGTAATTAACCACCAGAGAAATTCACTGTAGGATTTGGGGAATTCTCTATTGCTTGGACTCTTGAAATAGAGATCAGGTGGATTCTCTATTACTTGGAATCTTTAAATCAAGATGGGATGGATTTTTACTTGCACTTTCCAGCTCCAGTGAACAGGGCTGGAGAGCAATTGGTAAGAAGTCGAGGCTAAAAGCATTGGGATGGATTTAAGGAGCACAGTTTTAGTGGTGAAGGTAATTAACCACCAGAGAAATTCACTGTAGGATTTGGTGCATTCTCTATTGCTTGGACTCTTGAAATAGAGATCAGGTGGATTCTCTGTTCCTTGGGATCTATAAATCAAGACCAGGTGGATTCTCTGTTGTCTGGGCCCTTTCAGTCAAGATCAGGTGGATTTTTATTTACACTTTCCATCTCCAGCTCAGGTGGGATAGAGAGACGCGGGATGCCGCGAGTTTGAAATGACCCCGCAGAGAGCCAGCGGGAGAACCTCTAGGAAGGGAAGTCTGAACCCCAGTGAAACCATTTTGTAAAATAATGCTTGAGGGACGAACTTTCTCTCCCAGGCCGAGCCCCAGCAGCGTGGGAGCCGCCGCGGTGAGCGAAGGCGAGGAGATGCCGGACGCCGCCGCCCACCTGCCCTTCTACTACGGCAGCATCGCGCGCTCCGAGGCCGAGGAGCACCTGAAGCTGGCGGGCATGGCGGACGGGCTGTTCCTGCTGCGGCAGTGCCTGCGCAGCCTGGGCGGCTACGTGCTGTCCGTGGTGTGTGACCTGCAGTTCTACCACTACCCCATCGAGCGCCAGCTCAACGGCACCTACGCCATCATGGGGGGCAAGGCCCACTGCGGCCCCGAGGAGCTCTGCGAGTTCTACTCCAAGGACGCCGACGGGCTCTGCTGCCCCTTGCGCAAGCCCTGCAACCGCCCCAGCGGGGTGGAGCCCCAGCCTGGAGTCTTTGACAGCATGAGGGACAACATGGTGCGGGAATACGTGCGGCAGACCTGGAAACTGGAGGTACTGGGCCGTTCCGGGCGTGGGGTGGGAAGATGTGACCCCTCTGGCGCTGTTGTGTCCTGCTTGTGGCACAGCAGAGCAAGGTTCCTCTCCTTGGAGGGTGCTGGCACTGAGAGGGGTCTGAATCCTGCTCTTTCCCAGTTTTTTCTCCACATTGGTCTAAACATCTTCCCAAGCCTTCAGACCTGTCCTTGGAACAGCTGGACATCACTCTGCAGGCCTTCCACCGAGTGTCTTTTTTCTCTGCAGCCCATGGGATGCTCCCTCCCTTAGATGAGAGCTCTGATCCCAGGCTCCAACAAACCCATCCCAAACCCCTACAAACCCATCCCAAACCCCAACAACCCGTCCCAAACCCCAACAACCCATCCCAAACCCCACCAATCCCATCCCAGAACTAAACCAACTCATCCCAAGACCCAATGACTCATCCCAGAACTAAGCAAACCCATACCAAAACCCAACAAACCCATCCCAAACCCCAACAATCCCATCCCAAGACCCAATGACTCATCCCAGAACTAAACAATCCCATCCCAGAACTAAACAATCCCATCCCAAACCCCAGCACTAAACAAAACCATCCCAAAACCCAACCACAGAGCTCCAGAGGCACATAAAGACATGGACCCCCATGTCATGGATGTGCCCCTGGTGTGGCTAGTGGCAGATTCTTCACAGCAGATCCATCCTAATCCTGGGATTGGCTCAGTTGGTCAGAGCGTGGTGCCAATAATGCCAAAGTTGTGGATTCCATCCCCATATAGAACTGGAAGAATTGGATTTGTTGATCTCTGTGAGTCCCTTCCAGCTCACAATATTCTGTGTTTTCTGGGAATATTTCTCCATGTCAGGTGCCTGTGCCTCCAAATGTTGTGCTGAGGATGAAATGCAGCCAGACTTAGACTTTTGCTCAGGTCTTTGTCACTCTTTGGAGTGGAATTTTTGCCTCTGTGGAGGGTTTTTTTTGCTAGTGAAGGTTTTACCCATGAGATCGAGGCAGGGGGTGCTGGATCAGGCCTGTGTGTTATTTGAAGTTAAAAATAACCACAAACAGGTTCCTGCATTTTACTGCAGACTGGAATATCTAAAATATGGGTATAAATCAAAACTCTAAATAGTCCCACTGGCAGCCATGGAGTTTATTTCTTTCTGCCTGTGGCTACTTTGATTCCTCAGACACCTCCAGGGGTCATTTTATTCTTTTGTTGAAAGGGGCTGCCCAGGGAGGTTTGGAGTCCCCATCCCTGGAGGTGTCCAAGGAAGGCCTGGATGTGGCACTCAGTGCTCTGGGCTGGTGACAAGGTGGGGATCAGGCACAGGATGGGCTCCATGACCTTGGAGGGCTCTTCCAACCTAAATCATTCTAAGATTCTGTATTTTGCTTTAAGTCCTCAGAGAAATATGGCTCAGGTGTTCTCCTTATGGAGCCTCTCTACAGAAGCTCTCTAAATTTGGCCTATTTACACCAAACATGTTTGACAGAATGAGGTATTTCATAGGGTGAACAAGGTGTTCCATAGGGTTTCTGTAGCTGAATGAGGTGTTCTGTGCTAAAATGAGGTATTTTGTAGCAGAATTCTCTCCCAGAACCGGGGATTCTGCAGGGTTTCCTCCCAGAGCAGATCTGTGGCCACCTGCAGATAAAACAAAGGACATCGCCACCTCCTGGCAAAGGGACAGGAACGGTTTAACACCGCAGTGAGCCCGGGCAAAGGAATTCAGGGTCTCTCCCCTGTGATTTCCAGACTGCACCGACCTTACCAAGTCCTGATGTCTGTGGGTGGGGAGCAGCCAGGAGGGCAGGGGCACCAGAAAGGTTCTGCTCTAAAGAAAATCATGGAGTCATGGAATATCCTGAGCTGGAAGGGACCCACCAGGATCACCAGTCCAGCCCCTGTCCCTGCACAGACACCCCAACAATCCCACCCTGTGCATCCCTGAGAGCGGTGTCCAAACGCTCCTGGAGCTCTGGCAGCCTCGGGGCCGGGACCATTCCCTGGGGAGCCTGGGCAGTGCCCCAGCACCCTCGGGGGGAAGAACCTTTCCCTGAGATCCATCCCAAGCCCTGACACAGCTCCTGCCCTTCCTGGGCTCCTGTCCCTGTCCCAGAGCAGAGCTCAGCCCCTGCCCCTCCACCTCCCCTCGGGAGGAGCTGCAGCCCCCGAGGAGTCTCCCCTCAGTCTCCTCTGCTCCAGCTGAACGAGCCAAATGCCCTCAGCCGCTCCTCAGACCCTTCCCCAGCTCCGTGTCCCTCCTTTGGACACTCTCCAACAGCTTTGGATCCTTCTGATCTTGTGGTGCCCAAAGTGCCCCCAGCACTGGAGGTGAGGCTGCCCCAGTGCAGAGCAGAGCAGGACAATCCCTCCCTGGGCCTGGTGCCCCCAGGACACGGTGACCCTTTGGGCTGCCAGGACACACCGGTGACTCAGATCCAACTTGCCACCGACCAGGAACATGAGGCTGAATGACACCCCACAAGCCCAACATCAAGATTATCCACATGAATCTGGTGCCTTCTCTCTTCCCTCACCAAAGCCACAGGACTTCAGCTGGATTTAAAGGATTAGATTAGTTGAGCTAAACCAGGAATTCTGCTCTGCTGCAGTTGGGTCCCAGTTGTGAGACCTTCCAAGTTTCCCATGTCCTGTGCCCCAGCGAGCTGTACTGAAGCCATCAGCAGGGCAGCAGGGTGGCAGGAGGTCTCTTTTCCTGCTCTTTCCCAGGGGGATGCCCTGGAACAGGCCATCATCAGCCAGGCTCCACAGGTGGAGAAGCTCGTGGCCACCACAGCCCACGAGAGGATGCCCTGGTACCACGGCAACATCAGCCGGGAGGAAGCGGAACGGAGGCTCTACTCGGGGGCACAGCCTGACGGGAAATTCCTGTGAGTGCCCAAACCCCTGGAAGATGCTGGGATCCCTGCATTTTTTACCACCCCCACTGCCCTGCTGTTACTGGTTTCACATGGCAGAGGGGGTTTAGCTGAATGTGCTCAGAGTGGTTACAGATCTTTCAAAGATGGGCTGAGCCCCAAAATCTCTTCTTGTCCAGTGTCTGCTCCCCATGAAGAGCCAATCTGGAGTTTTATTGGCTTCTCATATTTCAATCTCTGTATGGTTGCTGCTGCACAGGATGAGGGATAGAGAGTTCAGTGGGGGTAGATATTAAACATTGACAGGTTGGCAATGTAAGGCCCAGAAAACACAGCAGAAAGTTTTGCTCTGCATCTCTGCCCAGGTGGGACAGCCTTAATTTAATTTAATTATCTCTTGGATAAGTTAGGGAAAGAAAGCATTAGCTGGAGAACAGTTCCTCAGGAGCTGAAGCAATAGGACAAGGGAGAATGGTTTAAAACTAAGAGTAGTAGATGGGATACTGGGAAGGAATTGTTCCCTGTGAGAGTGGGGAGGCCCTGGCACAGGGTGCCCAGAGCAGCTGTGGCTGCACCTGGATCCCTGGAAGTGTCCAAGGCCAGGCTGGACAGGGCTTGGGCCAACCTGAGATGGTGGAAGGAACTGGAACTGGGTGACCTTTAAGGTCTTTACGAACCCAAACGATTTTGAAATTCTCTGGTTTTATGAGAGGGGCAAAAAACTGGAGGTGAAGGGTCCCTCCTCAGCCTCTTCAGAGGGGGATTGGAATCACCTGGAGAGGGTGGAGGAGACAGTCAGAGCCTGCAGGTGAAGATCCCTCCTCAGCCTCTGCAGAGGGTGTTGGGAAAGTGACAATTCCAATGCACCCAGCCTTAGGCTTTTGGTCAGGTCCTCCCTGATCTTTGAGTGTAGTGTTGGCCTCTGTTGGGGTTTTGCCTTAATGGAGGGGGGTTTTTTGCCTGGGGTAGCAGGTACTGGATCAGGTCTGTTACTTAAATTTAAAAATAGCTCCGGACTGCCTCCTGCATTTTATTTTGGACTGGAATATATACAATTTATGCATTTTATACAGGGGTGCAGGGACACCTCTCCACGTGCCTACCCACCGCTAACACCGTGACAACCCTCAGGGTGAAAACAAGAGCTCCTTTTCATAATTTAGTAGTAATTCTGCTTCCTGCCAGGCTGAGAGAAAAGAAGGAGAACCGTGCCTACGCTCTGTCCCTCGTCTATGGCAAGACCGTGTATCACTACCGGGTGGATCACGATAAATCCGGGAAATATTCCATTCCCGAGGGCACCAAGTTCGACACGCTCTGGCAGGTACCGAGCTGGGTGTCCTCAGAACCTGGGGCACCTTTCCCTTGCTTTGAAGTGTTACCAGATCCCTCAAAGCCCTCAGGATAAATAAACCCCCTCGAACACCATCTTTTTCGTGTCAGAGAGTCAGGAGTTATTTTATTCCTGGCCAGTGTTCGTCTGCGTGGCCTCCACACAGATCCAAAACTTTGTCACTTTTTTGACATCTTTGTTTATAGGTTTATACTTATTTATACAGACAAAGAAATTAATGTTCATTGGC
>VZTR01028177.1:5845-17219 GCA_013400775.1 Chaetops frenatus
AAAAAAAAAAAGAAGAAAAAAAGAAAAAGAAAAGGAGTGCTCGGGGCTGGGCGCGATCGGGCGGGAGTGGAGCCGGGCGCGGGGGGTCCCGGCCCAGGCGGGGCCGCGCTCCGGCCACCCCGGCCCCATACGGCCCCAGTGCAGGCTGATTTTTCGGGCCAAAATCGAATTTTCCTCCGGTTTCGGCGGCATGGCGGCCGCGTTCTTCTCTGCAGGTTTTTCGGGGGGTATTTGGGGACCGGCCGGTGGCATCGCCCGCCGGAACTCCTCCTCGCTCCCCTAAAATGCCACGGCTGAGACTGTGACCCCCCTCCCGGCTACGGAATCGCGGGGTGCTCCTGCCCCCTTCCTCGGGCCGGGCTTCTCGGAAAGGACTTTGCAATGCTGCGGCTCCCCAGGGGAGTGTCCCCCGCCCCGGGGAGGGGGGGTACCGCCCTCCCGCCCCCCCCTCCCCAGCAGCACCCGAAGGAGGTCATGTCAGTGATGGGCTCCTGTGATCCGGGGGCTTCCAGCCGGGGCAGCCCCCCGTTATCCGCAGGCTGTTTCACGCAGGTCTACACGCCGGCGGCTGTCAGCGCCCCCGCTTCCCGGGGCGGGTGTCTCTGTGACACCCCCCAGGGCCCCGAGCTCAGGACCCTCTGTTCAGCCTCGGCGGGACGGCTGCCGGTAAGAAATCTGCATCCCGTCTGTTCCTTGGGCATCGCTTCGGGGGGCACGGGAGGCTGGGGGATGCTGCTAGGTGGGGAGTGAGGGATGGGTGACCCCAGCATGTACAGCCCCCTCCCGTCCAAATTTTGCAGCTTGCATCGGACTCTGCACCCTCTAATGGGTCTCGCTGGGAGTGGGGGGAGGGTGAGGTTTGAAATCAGAAGTCGCAGTGAAATGGCTCAGATGTTTCTCAACTTCCCCTCGCCCCTGCGTGCCCGCGGCTCCGGCTTCCGCTTCTTGGCCTTTTTCGGCCTCTTTTCCTCTCTCCAGCTTGCAAAAAGTCCGGGTTGTGCCTCAACACCCGGTCAGCAATCGCAGGCCCTTTGAGAAGCCCTTTCTGTGGTGGGGAAGTGAGGAGTGGGTACGGGCAGAGCCCCTGCCCGCTCTGGGGCACCAGCCCTGCCCGCTGGCTCTCCCCACCTTGGGGCTGTGACCCCCGGGGTCACCTGTCACCCGGGGAAGGGGGGACACACGGGGCAGGGCTGCTACAGCGTCGCTTCCCAAGCTTGGTTTCTGCCCGTGCTTACAGTGGGGCTGGGGCTGGCAGTGGCTGGTTTTTGTTGGGGGGGGGAGGGAGGGGGGTTTCTCATCCTCCATGGATCACCCCAAGGCTTTGTAGCTCGGACCCTGATGCTGGGAGTTGTGTTGGGGGTTGCTGTCCCAAATCCCCGCCGCGGGGTCCCAGCTGTGTTTACAAAGCCCGACACCAAACTACAAAGCTACCCCTAACCAGAGAAACTGAGGCACAAGTCGAGTGCTGGCGCCGTGCCCATTGTCAGGGCACACAGGAGGCTCTGCCCAGCCCGTCCCTGCTCCTCGAGGGCCCCTCCGAGTCCCCAGCCCATCGGCCCCACTGGCAGCTGGCATTTAATTCCTGCCTGCTCCAGCCTGGGCACACATCCAGCCCGCACTGTGAGCCTCTGTTCTCCCCGGGTCCTGGGAGGGATCCTAGACCCCACTAACACCGATTTAGTTTTCTCAAAGCTTGATTTATTTATTTATTCCCCCCCCTCCCCGCCCTTTCCCCCAATCCCTGATGCTTGGTGCCAGCTGGGGACGTTGCCCCGACGAAGGGAGAAGGAGTGTCTTTGCTTCCCCCTTTGTGCCATGGCTGGGGGGCTGGATGGGGCCGTTTCGAGTCCCATCCCGGGGGATTTCGGGACCACCTGTCTCCTCTCCGGCCTCTTTGTCTCCAAAACGCGAGAGACATCCTGCACTGCCGGGGGCTTGTTGTTTAAGAGGACACCATCACTGCTGCCCCCCTCCCTTAAAAACACCCCAGCTCCCCTGTACCATTTCTGCGGGTGTGCAGAGCTGGTTTTGGGCTAATGGCCCCTTTGTCATCATCATCATCATCACCCACTCCAGGAGGTGCTCAGGGTACTCCTTCCTGCCGTTGTCCCCTAAATGTGGCTTGAGGGGTGCGGGCTTGTGTGACACCTGGGGACATGAGGTGCTTGTCCTTAAGTGGCACCTGGGATCAGGAGGTTCCCATCATCATCATCATCATCATCACCCACACGAGGAGATGTTCCGGGTGCTCCTGCCTACAGCCGTCCCTTGAACAGGGTCTGGGGAGGGGGGGCTCATGTGACAACTGGGGACACGACGTGCTCCTCTATCTCCCTTGGTGGCTTGCAAGAGGCGTTCCCGCTTGCCCCCATCTCATTCCCTGCTGCCGTTATCCCTTTCGCGGTGCTGAAGGTTCTATTTCCAGCCCCGGTGTGGCACTCGCAGCCCTGACAGCTGGGATTCCTGCCTCACACACCCTGTTTGATGTGACAACCTTTGTGTGCGGAGCCCCGGCAATCAGATACCGAGCGCTGCCTCCCAATTCCCAAGCAGGGCAATTGCGGCCGCTCCCAGCGCCTTTGTGCCCCATGAGTGATCTGGGATCACACGGAGGAGCCTATCACCCTGCGGGAAAGCAGGATGGGTTGTCTCTCATCGTCCAAAAAAGCCTTACATTTACCTCCGATTTGAGGGTGCCGGAGTAATGAAATGCGTTTTCCTCCGGGGAAAATGTGTATTTTGGAGTGGTTGTAGCCCATGCCAATCCCGTCGCCAGTGTTTGCCCATCTCTGGTCTCTGTAGGGGCAGTGGAGTCTCTATAGGGGCTTAGGGCTGTGCAAGAGCACTGGAGAGAGGGGTTATTTCTGCCGTGGGATCCCAGCTCCCCGCCCTGAACAAGGGGGTCCAGAGTCCGCTGTGGTTCTGTACGAGCTGCCAGGGCTGGGCACAAAGAGCAGCCGAGAGTGGCAGCCCCTGTGGGCGCTGGGTTGGTGGGAGAACCTGCTCAGCAGCACCCCAGATTCTACAGGGGTGACATAATCCCATCCCACCCTGATCCCATCAAAGGGCTTTCTGCATGGGCAAAAGCGGGGATTTTTGGGGGAGGGATGGGTGGGGAAGCGGTGATGGTGCTGCTGCCCTTGGAGGGGCTTTTTTTGGCTATGGCTTTTAAAGCCAGCAGCTCCTCCCTGCCGGGGAACATCTCCTGGGATGGGGCTATCGGAGGGGATGCAGATGTCGGCTGCACCCCAGAGCAGGGAGCAGTACCTGGGGTGAGGGTACTGCCTTCCTCCTCAGCGCAGGGTGGTCTCACTGTCCCCCAAACCTGGGATCAGCCTCCATTCCCCTGCCCACATCTCGTGCCCTCAGCCACCCCAAGGCAGTGGGGGCTGCACCTGTGGGGGTCTGAGCCAGCAGCCCCTTGGCACAAGCAAGCAGCAAGATCCTGCAGTGCCCCTTGGCTCCCCACCCGCTCCGAGTGCCCAACCCCGGGCGCTGCGTTCCCACGCCCCCGTGGGGGCGGTGGGGCTGGTAAAAGGAGGAACTGGGGGGAGCCCCAGAAAGGGCCGGGCAGAGCCCGGGCAAGCCCGGAGAAGGCAGCGGATGCTGTTGAAAGGGAAGGTTGGCAGGAGGAGCCCCCCGCGGGGGGATGCTCTGATGCTTGGGCTGGGCGCAGGGTGTAGCCCCTGGCGCCAGGGCTGGGCTCAGGGCTTCTTGGCAGGCAGTGCTGGCAGGGGGCCCAGCCTGCCCCCTCACTGCCTTACATCCCCACCGAAATTTTGGGGTCAAGCCTGGTTTCCCAGCCCCACCATCATATACGGTGTGTTCCCACATCTTGGGGAGCCATGGCTGGGGGCTGGCAAGTGGCACGGGGTGGTCCTGCCATGTCTTGGTGGGGTCTTTGGGTTTGGTCCCTGCTTCCCTACCTCCTCTGGTTCATCCCACCCCCCATCAATGCTGGCAGGGTGCTGGGAGCCCCTCGCTGTGCCCCGCTCAGCTGTTGTGTGCCTAATCCTGCCCGGCTCAGGGGATGGCAGCTGGGTCACAGGAGGGAGCTCCTTGTCCATTGTCCCTTGCTGGTGGATCCCAGAACTCCGGGTCCTGCCGCTGTCTGAGCCCACCGAGCCCCTACCCCCCAAAACTGCACCTGGGGAAGCAGGGGGTCCCCCCTTTATCCCCTCCTCCACGTGGAGAGGGGAAATTTGAGGGGGATTTGAGGTGCCTGGAAACACCAGGACCTGCTGTAGGTTGGCCCGTGCCTCAGTTTCCCCATTGCTTGGGCCAAGTGGGAGCGGTGCAGCTGACCTCCCCAGCAGTGATGGGAACGCACATTGGCCATGGCCATCCATGCCAGAAGAAGCAAGGGGATAGCAGCGGCGGGGGCAGGGCAGGGTGATGCCACCCCTCCCGTGCTGGCAGGTGGGTGGGCTCTGTCTCAGGGTCTCAGGTGTTTCCCATGCGCTCGGCATTAACCGTTGTGGTGCCGGCAGCTCCGGGGCAGATCCGGGGGCACGAGGCTGGGCTTGGAGGCAAGTTCACTGGGGAAAAAAAAAACCAACAAAAAAACAACAAAACCAAAAAAAAAAAAAAAAACCTGTTCGGGGAAGGGCGGGAGGGAACAGATTCCCACAGGAGCTCGGGACCAACCTGGCTCCCTGGGGGGGCGGAAAGCAGCCCCTGGCGCCTCTCCCACCAGCCCCCTCGGGTGGGAACGGGGCCGAGGGGCCCAACCCTTCCCTGCGAAGTGCGGGAGCCGCCGCCGGAGCCGGCACCAGAGGGACCCGGCTGCCATGCGGGATGTGCTGGGGGGAAACCTGTGGGACAGCCCGGCCTGGGAGCAGGTACTGGGGGGGAGTCGGGATGGGGCTGGGGGCTGCTTTCTACTGCTGTGCCAAGGCGTTTCCCCCCTCAAAATCAGCCCTGTTCGTGTTTGTGGGTGTGGAGGAGTCCTGGGGGATTTGTTTGCGTTGGTGGAGGGGGGGTGGGGGTTGGTGGCACCCTCCAGTTCTGTGAATTTTCTCTGCTGCACTTTTCCCTGTGTCCCTTCTGCCCAAATGCTGCTCGGGGCTCTTTTGGGGGGGAAGGGGGGCGGATTTCAAGGAGCTGCTGGCCCTGGTGAGGGGACAGCAGGTGCAGGGATGTTTGTCTCCCCTCCCAGAACCCAGCACAGCCCCCTCGCCCCAGTTCTCCTCCAGCTGGGTGCATGTGTCCAGGGCACCCAGGGCTTCTGGGGGGGCTGAACCCGGCTGGGTGCCCTCGGCTGCCTCAACCATGGCCCGGGTGGGAGGGGGGCAGTGAAATCCTGCACCCCAGTGGGCCAGCTGGCAGGGTGGGAGGGTGAGGATCTGGCTTCAGAGCCACCACATTCCCAGGGCTCAGCCCGTGAAGCCCTGCCAGGAGCTGGGGGTGAGGGGAAATCCCGGTGGGTTCCCTGTGACTGCCAGGGTGGGCAGGAAGCCATGGGGGATGATGGGGCTCCTCATTTCCTCCCCGTCCAGTTCTCCCAGTGGCTTCTCACACTGCTGGGTACTGCTGTGCCCCTTCCCAAAAGGGTTACTGCAACTGCATGAGCCTCTTTCAGAACTCCCCCACCCCAGGATGTGGCAGCCAGGGCTTGGCTGATGGCCCTGGTGGGTCAGGGGAACTCAGAGGGCTTGGCCACAATGCAGGGTTTTCTCTCCAGGCCAAGAGGAAGCTGGACCTGGAAGGCCCCGAATTTCGCACGCCCAGGGGGAAGGGCTGGACGCTGGCACAGGTCCCCAGCCCCAGGAGTAAGTGATGTGGGGTGAGATGGGGCAGGGGAAGCTGGGGGGAGCAGACCCCTCTTCTCTTCCCTCTTAGAACCATGTCCCCTCTAGCACTACCTCATGTCACCTCCAGCCCACGTTCCACACTAAGGAGAGGATGCTGGGGGTGGGGGGGGTCTCTCATGTCCAGCCCAGTGACACCTCCATCCCATGGACCTGGCTAAGGGGAGGATGGGGAGGTGTTTTGCCCCCAACCTTATGTAACCTCTGTGCCACATCTGACCCTAGAGAAAGGAAAACATGGTCTCTCACGTCTAGCCCCGTGTCACCTCCATCCCACATCCCAAATTAAGGAAAGGATGTGTGTGTAGGGGGGGTATCTTGTTTCCCCACAGCCCCCAAGTCTCCTGGGGAGAAGACTCGCTACGACACCTCCCTGGGGCTGCTCACCAAAAAATTCATCCGTTTGCTGAATGAGTCTCCTGACGGTGTTGTGGATCTGAACCGGGCTGCCGAGGTGCTGGAGGTCCAGAAACGCCGCATCTACGACATCACCAACGTGCTGGAGGGCATCCAGCTCATCCGCAAGAAATCCAAGAACCACATCCAGTGGATGTCAGTGGGCAGCTGAGAATGGGCCACAGGGATGGGGCAGGGTGGGGGGGACAGGTGGCCTGGGACACGTAGGGTGATGGCTGTGCCGTCACTCAGATGCCATCTCTGTTGGCAGGGGGACAGGGATCTTTGAGGACGCAGCAATGGTGGCCAAGCAGCAGGTGCTGCGTGGGGAACTGGCTGAACTGGCTGGGACAGAGAGGATGCTGGACCAGCTCACCCAGGACTGTGCTCTGCAGATCCGGCAGCTGGCTGACAACGACAGCAACCAGAGATATCCTTGCTGAGGGAGGTGGGAGGGAGAGGAGGGTCTTGGGGAACCCTCTGAGCCCCTTCTCCTCCAGCTGGGTTCCCCTGGGTGTTTGGAGGGGTGTGAGGGTTGATGTCCTGCTTGCAGCCCCTCCTTTTCCTATACCTCGTCCCTGTCCACGCTGGCTTACGTCACCTACCAGGACCTCCGTGCCATCAGCAGCTTCCAGGAGCAGACAGTGATTGCTGTGAAGGCTCCCCCTGAGACGCAGCTGGAGGTGCCAGATTTCAGCCAGGTGTGTGTGGCTGCTGCTGGATCCGTGCCACACTCCGCAGGTCCCTCTGGGGTGTCCCGAGGACACAGCCCATCATCACCCTGGGTGGTTTTGGGGTGTCTCCACGGGGCTGTTTGACCATGAGCTGGTCCTTCAGGGGTTGCAATGCCCCAGCTGGATCCCTCATGGGCTGGGGGGTTGTGGAGTGGGATATGGGTGACCTTAGGGGCGCCCCCCTGAGCCTTACTCTGCCCTCCCAGGAGAACTTCCAGCTCCACCTGAAGAGCACCAACGGCCCCATCGAGGTGTACCTCTGCCCAGAGGAGATCATGGAGGACAGCCCCACCAAGGACCACCCTGTCCCCTCTGCTGCCACCTCCCCACAGGACCACCCTGCACCCCTTTCCCCACCGAACAGCTCCCCATCAGCCACACAGCCACCCCACCCCATCTCCCAGAGCTGCCGGGGCACAGGAACTCCTCTCTCACCCCCAGCTCTGCCTCTCCCCATCCTGGGGGGACCCAACTCACTGCTGGAGATGGAGCCTGGGCTCCTGGGCTCCCCCACCCACCTTCTGCAGCAGACAGAGGACCAGCTGCCCTGCACCCCCTCCCAGCTGGACTTGGGACCCTTTGTCACCTTCTCGTCCCCCCTGGAACAGGATGACTATCTCTGGGGGCTTGAGGGCGAGGGCATCACAGACCTCTTTGAGACCTATGACCTGGGGGACCTGCTGAAGCACTGAGTGTCCCCCCCAGTCCCTATTGCCTTTGTCCCCTCTGGCCATTTGTGTGTCGGTCTGTGTGGGGTGACTGGACAGACTGGGGTGTGTTGGGGAGCACTGGGCTTTCTGAGGATGAAGGGGAGTGGGGGACTTGTGTTGCTCACCCAGTGTGGCTTCTCAGCACTTTCCTGGGTTGGTTGTCACCTCACTGGGCTCTGGGAGTGCCCTGGGATCCATCCAGGACCCATCCCAGCATCCATCCCATAAATCCATGAGGCACTGAGGCTTCCCACCATAACCCCCTCCCACCACCCTGGGGATGCTGGTGGAATGGGAGTACCTTTGGGTGCCCCAGACGGGTTAGGGGCACCCTTGGGTGGCCATGAAACCTCTGCCCAGAACGGGCTGTGTCATGTTTTGGGGTCACTCCAGTTGCTCCCCAGTCAAAACGGGTTCTTCAGGTCACAACAGGCCATTTCCAGTGGCATTTTCCCCACCATGGCTGGAATATCCTGAGAAAAACCATTCAGGGCAGCAAAGCTGAGGTCAGCTTTGGGTGAGGGAAGGATGAAGCTCTCGTGGCTCCAGCAAATCTCTGGCCAGGCCATGGAGCCACATTCCCTGAGGGGCTGCAGCCCCTCTGCCCCAGCCTCTCGGAGCTACTGGTGCTGGGAGTATCAAAACTGGAATGTACTGGGAAGAGGTATGCCTGGAGGAGGCAATGACCTGCAGAGAGGGGCTTGGGAAACAGCTTGGAACAAGCCCTTGGGACATGGGGTAGGATAGGGCTTTTAATTGTGCCATTCCTTGTGAAATAATCTGTAATTATTGCACTGTATTTATCTGGGTCCCCGCTTTGGTGTGGGGCTGGGAGGGGTTGGATTTGTCAGTGGGTGTATTTAAGTTGTCCTTCCTTGGGTTCTTGGTGTTCCTGTAGGTTGGCTCAGGAGATGGTGTGAGTGAGAATATGTTTTGGCCCGGAAAAACTTGTGGCACTTGATGTTTTCTGCCCAGGAGGGGTTGAAATAAAATAAAATTTTGGAGTTATAAAGGGCTGTTTTCCTCTAAGCAGCAAAATGCTGGAACAGTTTGGGAGGAGGGGGGAGCTGAGCTGGTTTTGCTGCTCTTTTCAGGGTTTTGGGGCTTTTTAACTGGCCAGCGTGCTCTGTGGGCACTTGTGGAGAAGGGGTTTGAGATGAAGTGAGGAGAATGGGTCTGACCCACTCAGATTGGTGATTTCCAGCCTTCACCTGAGGCCAGAGCCCCTTCAGCCAGGAGTGTGGGAAAAGCCCCAGGGCTGGGGGTCAGCTCCCTATGGATCTTGGGGCTCTGTGGGCTTGTGCACCCCCAGTTGGGGGCTGCAGAGCAAGACCCTGGGGGAGCTGTGTCCAAGTAAGGTCCTTCCCTATGTGTTACCTCTCATGCCATGACCTGGGGATGCCACCAGGGCCGATGGTCAGAGGTGCCAGGTGATACCCTGAGTCCTGTGGGCAGTGGTACCCAGTGTTGGCTGGTGGTACCTGGTGGTACCCAGTGATGCCTGAAGGTACCTGGATGTTCACTGGTACTCAGTGATGGCTGGTGGTACCTGGTGTTCATTGGTACTGAGTGATACCCAGTGATACCCAGTGATGCCTGAAGGTACCTGCTGATGCCTCGTACCTGGGATCGTGGCACGTGTTGGCGTTGCACCGTTCACCTTGATGCCATTATGATTTTTGGTTTTTCATATATCCCTCTTCATATAGACTTTTATACAACTTTTATGTATCCCTAATACTTTTAACCCACATACTTGTAATTCCCTGAACCTAATAACTAACTTAAGCCCAAAGTTCTGTTAAGCCAAAAAACTAAACATCAAAGTTGAGAGTCAAAACACCCCAAACACCAAGGTCCCCTCCAAAATACATTCTGTAAACTGAAATAAACCCATGCAAAGAGAGACATTCCTCAGTAGTAGGCTTCTCTTGAGCCTCCCATTAAAGAACCTATGATAGCTGGACTAATATGCTAATACTATGTACATATGCTAATATGCAAAACTCTATAATTGTATACACAGACCATTGCAAGGGGGCATTTTGCCGGTGCATTCTCCAGGGGTGCAGCTCCCCTAAACGTAACACAATCCAAAGCTCCTTCATAAATAGCAAGATAAACCCCTGGTTCCCCTCTAACCGTGTTTAACTTTTAGTCTAAGAGCACGAGTTAAAGCACCAGCCTGCTGCTGTGGAGGAAGAGGAAGAGGAAGAGGAGAGTCCCGGGCCAGGTGAGCCAGGTGAGGGGCACAGAGTCGCCATCCCCGTGGGGATGAGTGTCCGGGGGGGGGTCCCCGGGCCATTTGCCCCCACCCCGCGCAGTGCCCAGGCCAGCCAGGAGGTGGCGGGGCCACACCAGCCAAGGGACCGGAGGGACCCCCCCCCCCCCCACCNCCTCGGGGCAGGATCGGGGGCTGCCTGTCTTATCCCAAATCCCTCCTGCTCCAGTCCTGCCTGGGCTGCAGTCTTTTTTAACTCTCTGTCTGCCAGGGCCCCGCCGAGGGAGATGTCCCGGGAGCTCGGCAGATGATGGGTCCCCCCCCGAACCCGCTGCTTGCCCGTGCCAGAGGAGGGGAATCTTTCCGGTGTAGCCGTTCACCCAAGGCTTGTGATGGCTCTTCCTGTACCCCAGTAACAGCGGGTTAAAGGAGCCCTTGGGCTGGCCCTGGTTAGGCACAGACCTGAGTTTTACTGAGCCCCACTCCTGGCTCAGTAAAAGAGTCGAGGGTCTGTCATCCCCCTGATTCACGATGGGTGCAAGGGGCATGGCGGGAGTCTGCAAGCTCCCAAAGGGGCAGTGGGATGGGTGTCCCGGGCCTTGCACCCATGTTGGCCTCTCTTGTGGCAAACCAGCCCCAATGAGGCTTTTTTCCCCTTTCTGTTCCAGTTTGTCACCAGCCCCAGCCCTGTAGTGGGATGTGCTCAGTGTCTGTTCATCCCCATTGCCTTCTCCTGAGGCATCCAGGCTTCCTCACCCTCTGGAAAGAGCAGCTAAGCAGGAATGGGACACCAAATTCCCTTGAGAGATGGTAGAGGGAACAAGAGGTCTCCTTCAGCGGTACAAAAAGCCAAGGGCTCCAGTAATTATCCCCTGTGCAAGGATTGTCCCCTCGGGGTCCTGGGAAGGGCAGGGTGAGGGTGACCTCCAGTTAAACTGGTGTTTGGAGCAGACTGTGCATGATCCTAAATCATCATTGTGGGTGTCTCCTTCTCCTTGCAAGATGGGCAGAGGTGGTGGCTGGGGTCCCTGGGAGAGGTGAGTACTGGAGTGCTGCTGGGGCCAGGTGGATTCCGGGCAGAGGTGGGTGCTGGGTGCCTGGGAAAGGTGGGTGCTGGTGCCTGGAGGATGTGGCTATTGGGGGTAGGGAGGTTCTGGGTGCCTGGGAAAGGTGGGTGCCTGGGAAAGGTGGGTGCCGGTGCCTGGGGACTGTGGCTATTTGGGTTAGGGAGGTTCTGGGTGCCTGGGAAAGGTGGGTGCTGGCGTTAGGTGGGTGCCGGTGCCTGGGGAATGTGGCTGTTGGGGTTAGGGAGGTTCTGGGTGCCTGGGAAAGGTGGCTGCCGGCTGCCGAGACAAGGCTGGGGGTGTGGATCCAACCCAGACCGCAGGGTTTTCTCCTCGTCCCACCACAGCACGGGGGGGAACCCCGCAGTCCCCGCGTCCCGGACTGGGATGGGGGGGGCGGGGGTCAGAGGAGGGGTTCTTGGGGAGCACTGAGGCTCTT
>VZTR01028181.1:0-24800 GCA_013400775.1 Chaetops frenatus
CCCACAAACAAACAAACAACCTAATAGGAATACAGAAAGGCACCACTTAGGTTCTTAAGCTCAAAGTTCTTGAACCATATGTATGCTCAAGGCTGGAAGTGTGTTCTGGGGAAGGTATGACCATGAGTTTGTCCTGCTCCTGAACTCCAAACTTTCACCACTATCTGCCAGCAGAGACAGGGTACAAAACTAGATAAAAAGCTTTATCCAGTAAAGCTATTATAATAAGCTGTACTATGTTTTGTCAGAAAATAATGATGTAAATAATTGCCCAGCCAAATACAGCTAAAGAAAGTTAAGGAAATGGATTATTTGAATAATATATTCCTGTGAGTAAAAGGAAATGTTAAATCCATCCAAAAATGCATAAACTGAATAAACTAGAGTGACGTGCATAAAACACAGTCCTAGTTTTGAACAGGAAGCAGTAATGTTTCAACAGAGCCCAGCAGAGTACAGAAATGCTGTTTAGGAGCTAATTAGCCAAGGTGCAGCACTGTTATTACAACTAACTTGGCCATGCTGCGAACTTCCGAGTCACCACACGAGACTTCCTAACAGTGCAACCTGTGCTATTCAGCCCCGATAATCCCTACTCTCCTCCTTCACTTAAAAGTGAAGGAAATGGCAGTGAAGTTGACCTGATTGTAACAAAGTACATGCAAACAATTGTGCTCAGCAGTGATCTTTAGCAGTCACCTTGTTTGTACAGGCAGGGATCCAATTCCCAGGTTAGTAAAGAACCACTTCCATCTTGTTATAAAAACCAGCACTTATTTTCCTCCTTTAAACTCATTGACCAACAGGGAGATAAAAGTGCCATAATCACAAGCTACAAATGTACAGCATGAAAATCATATGAGAAAATTAAAAAAAGTTTCCATTCCAAAGCATAACTCAACTCAGAACTAATGGGAAAAAACCCAAACTAAAAACAAGCAAGCAAACAAAAATCTACCAAGAGCAATGTTGAACCAGAACCTTGAGAGTTGAAAGAATCAAAATCACAAAAATTCCAACCCTGTTTGTGCAAATAAACAGTTGTACGTGGATACCACAAAGATTTCCCCTCCTCTTCCTAAAAGCAATTGTGCAAGTTGGGCACAAAACACAGCACATTGCATTAGCAGTGCTCCAATTCTACTCCAGGCTTATTTTTATTTTAAAAATAAACAAGGTTACACATGATTTCAATATTCTGTTGGACGACCAAGCACGGGAAAGAATGAATTTAAGCAGAGTCTATGGAGAGATAATGTGAAGACTATAACATAAGTGAAAAATGACCATGTTGCTAAGATAAGGCCCCAGCCACCAATCTCATTGTCAAGCCTGCCCATCTGTCAGCAGAAACCTGATTTACTGCAAATAATGCTGCTATACTTGATCATTGCTGTACAGTTATAAAAGGCTCCCGAGGTTTGCTTAAGGACACCAAATGGTACTTCCTAGCAACTTAAAAAGGGTTAATAAAGCACCTCCTCAAAAGCCAAGCTTTCTGGAACCAGGCTTCAGAACTTAAATCAATTTTTACCCAGTTTCAATGCCATTGGTAGATGAAATTTCATTATAAATAAAAACATTAAAACCATGGAAATGAAACCCAAAAATATCCCCATAAAATTATAGTAAATTACATCATTTTTACCATATATGTAAGGCTGCTTGCACTGAAACTTATTTATGAATGTTATTTTGATGGTGGGCAATTTCAACAAACTTTAGATAAAGGCATTTTTAAGAAACATTGCTACAATACCACTTCAACAAAATACATTCAACAAAACCATTAACACAGCAGACACTTTCTTTCATTTAATAACTACTCCGGATATCCAAACTGTTTGCAAGAGCACTAATGAAGAATATTTAGATAAGGGGCTGTAAGCACATTAACACCTCAGGTGAGCACATGTAATGCAACTCTTCCCACTCCGACACACCAGAAGAAAAATGTCCGTGTATGAGATTCATCCTTCATGTCAAATACCCACCAAGTAAAACAGCTGCAGGTACTTTCTCAGGTTAATCAAACAAATCAAATAACAGCATCTAGTAATAACAAAACAATTTTTCCCTCCAAACAACAGGCCTAAGCTGCAGGTGGTTTTGTCCAATAGCAAGCAAACAGGAAAAAAAGCACACCCTGAACAGCTGCTCATTAGGTGAGCACCATTCTGCCTGCACAGCAAATAAGGCAAATGTCGTGTGGAAAAAAACACAGTTTACGGTCATGTAATTAGACACAGTAACACAGGCATACACAAAAGAGGAGGGAAGACAAGTGCAAATTATAGTTGCACAGCCAATTTATTTCTGGGAGTTTATAATTCTTGATGTTCTTGGACTTTAACCTCACCATTTCTTTTAACAAGGCTTTTTTACAGCTTTTTTTTTTCCTATTATGCAATAACAGATAAATTTGGACAATCACTTGCTATAAAAAACATCCATTCCCACACAATTATTTATACTGAACAGAACACTTCACTTAAGGACACTGGGAGAATACCCCATCAGAACAGATCAAAACAACACAAAATGAATTGGACCTTGCAGGAAATATTATAAAGTGGTGTGAATTTATTGCAAGTTTACCTGATACTCATTGGGCCAGAAAGTGCTGACAGCCAACTCTGCTCGAAGCCAGTCTTTGCCAGTGGAGCCAGTGACATTCCAGATGGGATTAGCCAGTGGTCCTTTGTTTACCCTAACGAGGATGTTCAAAGTGCCTGGGTTTCCTCCATTCTTGCTGTACAGAAGGTAGCTGAAATCGATGCAGTGAGTGTCATTTTCTTTCATTGTTGGAAGCTGAAGTCGAGTCTTTTCTCCAGGGTCATGGTCTGATGAAATCACTATCATATATGATCCTAAGAAAGGGGGGAGTGGAAAAGGGCAGGGGAAAAAAGCACTAGTAAGAAAAATGATAAATACTAAGAAACTGATTGTTCACTGTGAAAAAGAATGAAATGCAGAGGTTTTCTTATCCCAGAAACCTCAAAATTCAAGTGGCATGAAATCCAACAAGCTATGAAATACCTAGACACATGACTGAAGCAATATCTACAGAAGATACCACATATCTCTGAGGACCTATCTAGATGCCTCCACCTACAAACTTTTCTCTCTCATTTTAGGATCAGATAATTGGAAATAAGATCACAGATAGATGGGAAAAAAACAAGAGAAGCAAAGGATCATCATTATTCTGAGGTCACTGAGGTCAAAATTCTCTGAACTTGCTCTGCAGATTTTCTGAAAACAAAACAAAAAAAAATAAGGTCCACGTTCCTCAATGCAGCTTTATCACATCTTCATCTACCCCCCCCCCAAAAAAAAAAATAAAAGAGGCAGACTTGAATTTGAAATATATTAGCAATGGAAATAGCTGACTTAGGATATGAAGCCAAATTTCTTTGGAAAAAGTTTCATTTTCTGCTCCATTTGCCAATAGATTTAAAGGGGATAACAGAAATTTCTATAGTTGGAAGAGTGTCCATCTTGTAAATGTGCACAAGACAAAGCAGGCTGTGTTTGTCTAGCTACAAAGGCAGAAAGTGAAATCATATGCTTCAACATGTTACACAGGCAATAATGATGAATCAGTCTGTCCGGCTGTCCTGCAGAATGGATGATAAAGACAGGTTAACCTAGCCCAGACCTGATCTATTTCACCAAGAATGACAGCTCCAGACCATGTACTACCTAGTGAGTGAACCCGACAGAAAAAAAGCTTGCTAGACATGGCATGCCAGGCCAAACTTTCCAATTAAGTGAGAAAATCCAATTTAACATATGATCTGAATCATTGCTACAGAAATTTTCCTAACCTAAATTTACCTATCCATCTGCTTAATGATTCCAGAATCTTCCTGTTGACAGATTTTCCTTTTACTTTCAGTCCTAAAGGGCATCACAATAAAGAGCCTTTCTCATGAAGAAAGTTCCGGTTAAACCCATCAAAAATAGAGAAAAAAATTAACCTAAACTTAAAAAAATAATGGATTTGTGAACGTTTGTCCAAATGCGCAGTCGCGCAGAAGTCCTAGGAGTATGTATATGAATACTGGTGAAAAATCTTCTATGAAATATGTTCATATAAATTATTGTAATTTTGGACATCAAATTTTATCCTTTGATTTTTAGACAAGTAACTATTGTGTTCTAGTATGTCCTAAATAGTTGTATTAGGCATTCTAAAAATTGTTCACAAGCTGTTGCTCAGGAAAAGATGACAATGTATGTACATGGATTAAATCATCTGGGGAGATGCTGATTTCCTAGCCTGTAAAGCAAGTCTGTGCTAAGAAACTTAGGGAAAAAAAGGAGAAAGATATACTATAGAATGAAAACTTCTCTTATTAAAGCACAGTGCATTGAAATCTGTATTTTTAGCAGTCATCTTTAAAGGATGGTTTAAAGAAAACTGTTATAATGTAACATAAGCCACCAGTTCATATTTAGAATTTTATGCAGAATCCATTATTTGATTCCTTTTTTATTGGAGAATTTGGTAAAGTATCAATTCCTGGTTATTTCTTCATCATTCATACCCATTACAAAAACACAAAGGAATCATATTATACTATTTATGTTTGCTGTTTCTTTAAGTCTTTAAGGTTTATTGTCTAGAATAAGTTGATGATTGCCTGAGAAAATGTTTGTAAATCACATCCACTGGTGTGCAATTTTTATGCCCCTTGACTCTAGAATAAACTTAGTCTCATGTCTGTTTGTAATCTCTATTTTAGTAATACATATGTTCTTACAAGCACCTGATCATCAGACTAGAGAATACAATTTTCAAAAGTTTTGTTACTAAATACTATGCATGTGGCAGGGGGAGGCTGTACATCAGCACTTTGGTTTTTTTATTTATTTCCACATAAAAGTTAGAAAACTGAAAAGATTCAGCAAAAAATTACAGACTGCTTCCCAGACTGTTAGCACTGATTATCCATGGCCTTCTAAATTGCCTCTTTGCTTTTGTTACTCTATCTTGCAAATATTTTTAAGTAATACACAAAAAGCAACTCAGTCTTTCCTACCAAAGAAAAAAAAAATTTCTTCTAATATTTCTAAACCTAAGATATAGAAGAAGATAAACCCTCCAACATTTTCTGGAAGTGAGTTTGGGGGATGAGGAAGGAAGGAACAGAATATAACAATCAACCTTCGCAGATTTTTAACATGTTTCTCTCAAATTCTCTCAAGACAAAACTACTGGAAGGAAAAGAAAATCAAATTCAAATTACAACAAGTAAACTAGAAGTATTTAAAGATATTGCTTCTATAGTAAGGGAATCTGCTATAGCCTTTAGAAGCTTCAACACACATTTTTTAACATATCAAAATTTTTATAGTACTTCCCTTTCTCAACCTCATTTTTCATCATTTAAAAATACTTAGAAGTGAATTTGCATACATCTATCTACATGTTAGTCCTACAGCACTTCACGAAATGCTCCAGACAGCATTCATAGACCATTTATCACAAAGCCAAAGCATCTGTTCAGCATCTTGAAAACTACTTCCCTCCTCCCTCTTTTAAACTTAAGCAGCTGTATTCCATGAATGTACAGAACCCTGCTCCTTCCTCAGTCATCTACCTACTCCAAGAAAACCAGAAGCCAAAGCCAGAGTAAACTATACAGCAAAATCATATCTTTGGAAAGATACAAAATACTTTCTTATGCCTTTCATAAAGTCATTATTTACTATTTACAATAGGATTGAAAGAGTTAGGAGTGTTCTCCCATTTATATATGCTTGCAATATCTTAATATTAATTATTAATAATTATATTATTGTAAAATCTTCGTAATATCCTAACATATTATTGGACTTGGCAGAAATGCAAAGTATAAACAGGGGAACTGCTCACAATGCCATTAATTCCCAAGATTAACTTACTGTTTGAGATTTTCAGTGAGAGGTTACAGCAGATGTTACAGCTAACTATTCACAGTGGTGCTGCTGGCTGGAGCAGGGACACCGGGTGAGGAGGAAGGAGCAGCAGACACCAAGTGCAATGGACTGACTGCAGCCCCCAGTTCCCATCCCCTTGCATTGGGGTGGGAATTTGGTTGATTTTTCCCCAAGATAAATCCTGTTTTGTCTGTGACAGTAACTGGTGATTTACAAAATAGGTGATCTCCTTGTCTTTGTCTCAACCCATGAGATTGCCCACACTATTTTCCCCCTTGTACTGCTGAGGAAAAGACCAAAAAAAGGCAAGGTGAGGGGCTGGCGAAGGTCAAAACACCATAGTTGCCAGAAAGGTAAAGAGCAGCAGCCAGTACTAGTGCTAGCTAACAGTGTTTTATTAAATCCCAGTAGAGCCAGGCTCTATGATTTTTTCTCACTTGTTACTGGCCTAACAAGATTAGGCACAAGCAGATGCAAAACACCTACTTCCCTTGAAAACAGGTTAGATAAAACCCTCTAATCTGTGTTCTGTTTCCACTAAGGTTTTACAAGAAGAAAGTCAATTGCAAATGAGTTGATCCATTAAATCCCAAAATGCTAAAAAATAAAAAAATAAATTATTAAACAAACAAAAAAACCACACACACACACAAAAGCAAAAAAAACCCCATAAAAGCCCCCCAAAAAACCAAACCAAAACAAAAAAAAACCAACCACCTAAACCAACATTTTTAGGGCAATGGAGAAAGAAAAACTTAACATGAAAGAGCAGTTCATTTTTTCTTCTTTTAAGACAGAAAGGGTGAATTTCATCTTTGAATGATGTTGCAAAGAAATGAAAGAGGAAAAGTATCCAAAGTCATAATTTGTCCCTGGACAAATCCATTAAGGTCCACTGCTCTTAAATATTCCTTTCACTCCCTATTTTTCACCATGCTCCAGCATGATGTCTTTAGTTACTCTGGCAGTTAGTGCAGTTACAAAATGCACACAACTCATCAGTAACATTTTTCTTGAAAATTTTTCTTGTAGTTTGACAGTGATGTTGTTTCATTCTTCTTTCAGTAATTCTCAGAAGAATCTTCTACATTCTTGTGAATTTACAATGTTTAAAATTCATAAATACGTTCTCTTTCCCCCAAGAAGCGTAAGTGTTAATTTTTCCTACTTGAATGTGGTTTAGATTTTTCCAAATCAAACTCCATCCTCTCATTTAGCTTCTCTTCTCTGAAGTGCCTCCTATCTATTTGCTGGTTAATAGCTTCTAATGTTATTCCTGATGTAAAAGGTCAATCCAATCCTCTCCTACACAAAACAGAAACATCCGACTATGAAACACCTAAATGGCACTGCCTCCTATGCTTTGACCAAGTTCATGCAAACAGTTCAGCTTTTCAGGAAGTCTTTCAGGAAGATTTTGATGCCTATTCAGCATTTAATTAATGAACTTACTAAAAGGCATCTACACAGCTGTGGAATAAGAGCTACTACACTTTTCCTGAGCCGTGTTATAAAACATAGCTGTATATAGCTCTTAGATTTCACTGCCTTTTCTTTAATTTGATAAGCATTAAACTTGATGTCCTACTTTGGTGGCAAGGACACCAAAATAATTTCAGAATAAATGAATTCGTTAACTAATTAATTGTGAAAAGTCTTAGTTTTTATCCCCTACTGAAAACCAAGCTCTCTTATCATCTAGCAGTTAATCGAAAGTAAGAAATCATGCTAAGATTAAAAAAAAGTCCTTAAATAAAATAAAATTTGCCCACTGTAAGGTACCAATGTGACAGAGCAGTTTCCTGATCAAATTATTTTCTCTCACTTCCTTGCTTCTTGAAAAATGGGTTTGTATTTGAAGTGTGAAACTTGCAATTTTCGGCAGTCTGGTCTTCAGCTCCTGCAAATCCTCTTTCCTCCAAACAAGAACTAACCATCAGACCATCTCCATTCTGGGGACATACTGTGGTAATTTCTCTGCCTGTGATTGTGCTCCTTCAGTTACTAGGACTTTCACATTTAGGTGGGAAAAAATAGTTCAGAACACTACAAATTTCATATGCAACTAGATTTAAGTGTACAGAAGTGGATTCAATTTTGTGGTTTGCAGGTGAGGGAGGAAAAACCCAACTATATACATCATATTTTAATAGAGCATAATGTGAAGATGCTTAAATAGATTCACAGAAAAAGAACAGGTAAAAAGAAGTCTTCTCCATAAAATAAGTAGCAGGGGTTGTCTTTACTTCATGGCAATGTCAATTACACGAAATGGAGGGGCCAGGTACTCATGTGCCTTATCCTAAAGCTCAAGACTATGTGACCTCTTTATCTTTTAAGAATGACTGTGTAACATAGCCCCCAAATGTGTTTGGACAACATTTATGGGAGACTGCAGGCAAAGAACAGACATTGAAATAGAGAAATAGGCTTGCAACTGGAAGCAGACTGCAAAGAGAAGTTCGGAAACATCTATATTAATTCACAGGAGACTTATATTTCACACACAGTAGTATATATGCCTATTTTGTTCATCAGAGAATGTCTTCCCTGTGACAATTTGAGAGAGCCCTTTACTTGTATTTCTGTAATTTGCAAGAAGGAAAAAAATAAAGGCTAATGATAAAAAGTCTAAAGTCTTAAATTTTTCTTCCTGCAGGAAGGATATTCCCTTCAAAAGGAAAAAAAAAAAAANCATGTGTTTGAGTTTAACAAAACCTTAAACCATTATTTGTCTTTTTGTCTTCTTTTGCCCTCCATTACCCAATATATTGCAAATGTCTGCAACCCTAGGAAAGAAAAAAAAAATAAAATAGGAAAAACTCAAAGAAATTATGAAGAAAAACTAGACACATTGTTAGTAGTTTTAATTTTAGTGCCCTGCACCATCAGTTAAGGATACTCCTTAAGAAGTGTGTCTGGAGAAAAATGGTACTTTGTAACACTATAATCCTACTTAAGATACATTACTTGATATACACTTAAAATATTCAATAATTATATCTTGATTTTACCCACTTTCATTCTAAAAAAATTCAAAAGTAATGTAACACAAGATTTCTCCAAAATTTCTTTAGCTGGCTACAGAGGTATGTTTCCACTTACTTCACTTCTTTACAATATCATCCCCTATAGAAGACACAAACTGTTGAAGGCTTGTTTCAAGCTCTTTACAGATTGCCAAGTGAAAGCAGGGGTGCATCAGGATCATGAATTTCAACTTCATTGCCTAGCTCAGTTCCAAGGCACCATAAGTCAAATGCAAGTCAAGACCCTGAATTTACTAGAGAGATTAAAAATAACAACAAAAGTGCACCATACAGACAGGGGATATTTTTCTGGACAATGAAAATCTTTTGGGGGTCTTACTACTTCCAATAGAAAATGGTTATTATTAAAATAACCAACACAAAGTAGGTTATTAAGCTACACTGTACAAATAAAAGCAGAGCATTCACTCAATTTGAACAGAAACTTAGCCTCCTGGACTGCAAAAGCTCATCAACTCATCAATTTCACAGGAGGAGAAAAGGTGTCCTGCCCTCCAGGCTGTAGCTGTTGATGCCAAAAGCTTTGCTCTACAGCAAGGTCATGCAACAGGGATTTTGCCATTAACCACACCCACAGAGGCCAAGCAACAGGGACACCACCTGACAACACTGATCTGGGCAAATAAAACCAGGTCAAAATCAGCCAAATAATTAATGTCATGGGTAAACACTTTACCAGTATTTACAACTATGATACTACTGTCTTGATACTAATATCACTTATGACTTGTTCAGTTCTATGAGAACAAGAAAAGGTTTGCAATTAAAAGGGAAAATGAGAAACGAAAAATCTATGTTTCAAAGGTGTGCAGTATTTGCAACAAAGTTCATTATGAACTTTTGACTAAAAACTGTTCCTTGGAATAGATGTAGCTACAAAAGTTTTGTTCTCCATACTAACATTTTACAAATGAGTAAATATGAAAAATACACACTTCAGAAGTGTAGGAATTCATAGTTTTCACCTACATAATGCCAGCATCCTGTGGACTTGTTTGTACTGATGCAGAGAAAACAGACCATAATAACATACCAGTTCCTGAAGTATGATAATTTTCTCCCTCTTTTTTCACTTGATGGACCTTTAGCTAATACACAGGCTTTAGGAACTCCAAAACCTGAGACAGAAACATTTCAGCAAGCGCAATTTGCAATGCAAGCTTGTAGTGTCTGTACAAGAGAGCATTTATCTTGCATTGTGCTCCTTCGAAATGCCTCTTCCAACAAAGCATTTAGAAAATAACATTTGATATGGTGGATCAGGCAAGATTGTGAAAAGACAGTGTTACTAAACAGTAAGCTGCATTTCATTAACTAAAAGGTACATGGAATAGTTTCATATTTATTTAAGGATTAAGTGAGGTACTCTGTCATGAATTTTTTAGCATCAGCATCCATGAGATGGATGGCTAAGACAAAAGCAACAACAGCTCTGAACTGTCTCAATTTGAGCAACTGCAAACCCATCAATACCCCACAGATAGTGGCATAGTGACTCCAGGATGCTTCTCAGGCAGTGATCTGGCTGCCCAAAGAGCAGCATACATTGGCCAGGTTACTGTCTGGAAGGAAATGTCTTTTCTAAGCAAAATTTCCAAGAAACTCCCAATTCTAGATTAATATCAACTCGGGATGAAGCTATCCACTTGGGATATCAAATAGCGATTTGTGCCTGCACAGCCTGAAGCCAGTCAGATGTTTTAATCTGAAGCTGTTGCCAGACCAGCAGCTTAAGTTACCAAACTCCAAGGCACTCCTGCACCTCCTGGGAAAATTTCAATCCCATAGACACCAACACCTAGAAACACTTGCAACAACTTCACTGTATGAAAAACAGGTGCAGAAAAGAGTTTAAATCCGTTTTGCTTCACCGTTCCTGTTAGCTGTTCTGATACTACTTGCCTGGATAAGGTGAGCATGGATATTTCCCTGTGTTAGCTTTGTTCCACCCATTTTTGTGACAGACCCTCCAGGATTAAAGACCTGTGTTGGCCATTCTGTATCCACCTACAGATCTAGGAGGCCACTGTACCACCATCACTACTGAACACTCAGCATTTAGATTTTTCAGATGCTGATAAAAGAGACATATTTTACTGAGAATGTTACAGGAGATGGAGATCAAATTATCTATTTCTGTGGAGTATTACTTATTCGGAAAGAAATTAAAATGAAATATGAAAATATTAGGAGTATTTTAGGGCAGACAGTCTTATAGAAAATGTCAGCGCTGAGTACTTGCTTAAGTTTTTGGTGTGCTGCTGTGTGTTTGTTGCAGTGCACAAAAATAAGGTCAGAGAGAATTCATAAATGTCAGCCAAGTTCACAACCATTGTGAACCAGAAAGTTCACAGCCACTGAAATTCACAGGACTCTCATTCCTGTTCCATGCCAATCTCGATCTATGCTCATCAGACCCTTGCAAAGCAACACACAAATTCCTTAATAAATTACCTAGATCTCCTGTACCTTCCTCTTGAGAAAGACAAGGAGACAGAAAAGTTTGATTTCTTCCTAGGTAAGAGAAATGAACTGACTCCTAGAAAAGCCCAACAAGAACCAAACCACATCAAAATAAGAGAGGAAACTGAAGGCATGATACAGAAATAGACAAGTGGTATTTTCCCCATTAAAAAAATAGCTAATAGTAACTTCTTTCAATTATCTTGAAAGTATTTAGAGAAAGGCAACTCAAAAAATATCTCTAAGACTATTTTTATTTCATTGTCAACTAAAAAATACCCTGCAAACACTCTAGGCTTTTTTCCCTTCTTAAGTTCTAAGCAGCATTTAGATTTTAACTGAATAGGAAAAAATATAATTTTTGAATGTGCATTCATACTCAAGAGTGTCTTTAACACACTAGTCATTCTTCCAAAAGCAACAGTATTAAAAGTGCATTGAGAAGATACTTACTCCTATCAGCTTAAAATGCTGAAACTGTAAAGGGAAACAAAACTGGTCATTCCGTGGATAAACATAGAAAATAAGAATTAACAATCTGCAGAGAATACTACTCCCAAGCATCACCAACAGTTAAATAAAGGCTCATTACCATATGTGACAGCAGATTACACCTGCTATTTCAGATCTTTCAGAAGAGGAAATTAAATGTTCTATTTTTTTTATAGTCTTAGAATTTATTTAAAGCATGAGAGGTTCATAAAATGTTTTTATTGGGTTTTTTAGGGGTTTTTTGGTAATGGGAAAAATATTCATTCCTTTATTTTCAACCACTTTTTCTCGGCACCAACTAGTAATGTTTCCTGTTACAAAATCAATTTTTCTCAGAACACTGCTTCATGCAACAGTAACCTGAAGAATCTGTTATTTCCAGGTTTTGTTGCTTTTACAGGTGTAGGACCTACATTTAATAAGTTGTATATTCCTTGATTAAATGCATGACAGGAATTAAGAACCAACTGCTGGGAAGGATTACCACTGACAGGAGTTTTGAAAAAAAATATAAAACAATATTTAAATAATGGAAATAATATTAACCCTATGCATTCAGAAGACAGATTTAATAGCAACTTGTTTATTGGTCTTCAAAGTATTATCTGACCTCCCCTCTGAAGTACCTACCTCACTCTGCAATGACTCACACTCCAGTTGAGTATAACCATAAGTCAAGCCTTTGTTAATACAACAGCAGTACTCTAGTGAACTCAAGTACTTGCTTAAGGAAAAAAAAAGCTGGAAACCTTGAAATTTATAAGTTCCAAGGAAGTCTTCCATCTGTCTTCCAGACCATCAACACATGGTTAGGCATATTTGTAAAAAAAAAAAACCTTGAGCAATTTAACAAGCTTGGTACATTGACACTGAATGCCCCATAAAGAGCTGAGTATTACATAGGTGGAAAGGAAAAGGCTAAAAAAAGGATCATATACTTCTTCTGAAATTATTTAGATTTTCCAGTTACTGATGGTAATGTTGATCTTGCAAGTGCAAGCAGTCCTATAATGCATATCTCTATGATAATGATAATAAATAATTTAACAACACCTAAGGAGAACAGTCAAAATCCAATAATTACACATATGCAAAAAATGCACTGAGGAATGCACTACCCAAAAGTACAGGGATTCATACACCACTATATTAATTATCACAGAAACTACATTAAAAACCCTAAACACACTGTGTGCACCAGAAAGAATTCACACAGACAATAAAAATAAAAGAAATGGACAAAAAAAACCAAGCCAAAACACGGTTAAAACATTTGTCTTGATATCTAGGAAGGCTTACAAAATACATTAAAACAACCTTAAGTTCAGAAATTGGAATTCCTTGCTCGCCTAGACGCTGGAGCTTGGAGTTAAAACAGAGACGTGGGGTTTATAGTGTGTGACAACTCCTGTCATGCTTCACATCTTGCTAACAGCCCTCCCCTCAAGAGACATCAGCTACTCTTCTCTCCCAAACACTTTAACTGATTAGCATTAAGACATTACACCCAGAGTAAAGGCTATAACCTGCATGTAGCTGGATGCCTGTTGCATCGCCATCAGCCATGACGGAGCCTAGGATGCCTGACAGGTCATCATATTTTCCAACCGAATTAGTTCTTTTAAAACAAATGGATAAATAAGCTCTCCTTATAAAACCCTTGCCTCTCAAATTATATTAGCAGCTGAACTGGTTTTACACTCTAGTACACACTGTCTTTCTTCTACAGGGAAATACTGAAATGGATGGAAACAACCCTATCTATTATAAAAATCACTCATGCTAGCATACTAGCATTTTTTATAGAGTTTTGAAAGAAATAATTTGTCTCAGTGTCCAGCAATAGGAGAACAGCAAGGAGAAAGACTGCATATAAACTAGGACTGTTGTTTCAGAGAAAACTTGAAGTTCAACAGCGATGAATGAGGTTTGCTCATTTTTCTTGTTGTTTGGGGGTTTTTGTTTTCATCTCAGAAAATATCTCAGTTTATGAAGATTCACATCTTTCCTCCTGACATCACACTTTCCAATTCATAAAAATTCAAAACAGCTTTTTGCTTCCAAATAGCTACTTTATACATGCTAATGCTATTTAAATCCTTCTCTATTTTCAATACTGATGTTCACAATGCACGCAAAATACTAAACATATTCATCCAAGCCCATAATATATAGCTGGTAACTTCATGCAGGTGGAGCAATTTCTTGGCACCAACTAATGTGATTAACCTAAACTTCTGAAAAATACAAAAAACCTGATAAATCTACCCAAATATGTACCGTATGAAGGATGAGAACCTTGCCTCCATTTCAGATAATTTGTGACCTCTTAACACTAATATTCATTAGTCAAACACTGTACTTAATTAATAGGGCTATTAGGACATTGAACCCATGTTCCAGAGGTAATTTAATGCAAATATCTTCTGTGATTTATTTCCCACTTTTGTTTTCTCCAGTGACAGAGAACAGATATCAGAGTATCCAGTCATCCAAAAGCTATTTTCTCTTCTTTTTTAAGCTGCAATTAGGCTTTTAAATAAAGGTTCTGCAGTTGTGCTTCCTAAGGGAATGTATATCTTGTCCTGAACTAAGAATATAATTTCAGTCTCTGAAACCTTTCTTTCAAAATTAGAATTTGCTGAAACCATAAAGGAAAGCTGAAGTTGTTAACAGCTATGAATCATAATACTGCCTTCAAATGTTTTGAATGTCCAAATAAGATACTCAGAAGTCAAGAAGCATCTCAGAAAATGAAGAAAGATTATTCTTATAGTATTGTCTTCTAATATTAAAACTTTATAGAAAAAAAAACTCTGTGAAGGGAATATCAAACAAATTTAGAAAAGAAGCACAGCTGTTAATCATGACAGAGTAGTTACTAAAAAAGGTTTCTTTTAAAAGAAGATTGAATATTTTTTCCTCTTCTGTTTTACCTATCAATTCTCTTGAGACTGCTAAAGGACTAACCAGAATTTCCCTGTATAGAATGGAAATGCACAGCAATTAAGGAAAAGAAAAGGAATTTTGATCCTTTCTAACAGAAATAGATAAAAATAGGCAATAGACTGTGTATGTTCTTTTTCTCAAAAACAGAAGACAAAACTGTTCCTGGCATTTAGGGACATAGAAACATTTCAGGACAAAATACTGTGACAGTGGATAGTAGAACACTTCTGACTCTGGTAAGAGACAGTTATTAAGCACCCAATTCCAGAATCCAATTAACATTTTATCTAATCATCAACCTGAATCTCTCTTAAACTGCAATTTAAGATTAATACTGTTTAACCTATCACTAGCCAATATGAAGTTTAGGTTACTATCTTCTTTGCACCAACCTTTAACTTCTTGAATATTTTTATTTCCTCCTGCTCTCCTGCAAAAGAGACAAGCCTAATTTTCTTCAGACTTTGCACAGAAAAAACACTGCTGTTTAGCCCTCTCTCATTTCTGCTGCTTTCCCCTGAGATTTCCCAAAACAGGCATTCTCCTTTCATACCCCAAACTGAATAAAAGTACCTATTCTTCTAACTGCACTAAGAAAAAAAAAAAAACCCTGAAAGGATTATTTAATGTATATTTACACAGAACATCATTTACAAACCAGTTCTGTCTGCCTTTTTCAAAACAGCATAATAAGCCTGCAGTTTCACCAAATCATTTCTTCTTAATTATTTTTCAATTCTTCTTGATGAGTACTGCCCCAAAACATGATAATCATTTCTGAACCCCAGATTACCCTCAAATTGGCTCACAGGTTCAGTAACCTGAATAGCCTCAGCCAAAGAACATTTGTTATTCCATCATACATGGCACTAACAAAAACAATAACTGGATGCTATCAGTATTTTCCAAGCAGCTTTTCTCCTTCCATAAAGCCTTTTCAGTTTCATCAAGATGTTTCTTCTCTAAGCTTAATGAAGTATGCATCACAGATCAAGATGCATGGTATCTACTGCTTCCCTTTCTTCTCCTTATCTGTTTAGAGAAATAAATTTGCACTTCATTAAATACTATAGGACTTCTTTCTTTATACTCTCCAGTATTTGTACCTTAGCTAACTACCACTTTAAATATACTTTCAAGACATGGTTATGAAGCTGAAGATCATCAGTTCTGCTGGACAGAGGACACTTCATTTCAATGCCTACTCCTAAGCTGCCCAAGTCAGTAGCAAGAGCAGCTATTCCCTGGCCCACAGGGATCAGTGAGTGATTCCATTCATAGGTGGCTCCATTCAGGCCATCCAGAATGGCCAGGCAGCCTCCTTGCCCTGTTGAGTCCTGTGTATCACCTACACAGCTCTGAAACAGTCCTTTTCTATGCCCCTACTGGGTCTTTCTTAGTTCAAAATGATGGAAATGGGAAAGAAGGGGCCAGGGGATCACAGTTCAGCAGCTTCTGGAGTAGAATGCCAAGGCTATTGATGGCTACCTCAGGCTAGACTTCTGGAGGAAGGCATGCTGGAACACCTCTGGACAACACAAGGCACGAACTGGAAGACAGCACAGCACCAGTGCTGGCAGCCAAGCAGTGTCCAGGACTGCACCCCAAGGGCTTGGGCCCTGGGTAACACCAGGACAGCATGGAGGGGTTGCACAACCAGGAGACTGAAGGAATGATGAGGTCAGACACTAACGTATCAGGTTTTCTTCAAGTGCAACTTCATGAACTACAGTGGTGTGCAAGCAAGGAAACCAACAGCTCTGGGAAGGTTTTGCCCCTATTAAAGCAAAGTTACCTGTGACATGGCAATTTCCTTTTTGAGTGTTAATTCATCAAGCAAAAAATTAGAGATGAACAACAGAAATTAGGTAAATATGTTCACATAATTTCATAGGAATCAACTGTTTGGGTTGGGGGGTTTTCGGTTTGCTGGTTTTGGGAAAGCTGCAATTAGCCAAGTGCATGACTGCAGATATTGTCAAGGTGGAAAAGAAATCCATCAGGGTGGAAAATAAATCATCAACAAGAAGGCATTCTGGCACTATATAAATGCTGTCTCACATTCCATTCTCCAGTGTTCTCATTATTACATAGAAGATACATAAACACATAAATAAATGGATTCACAGACCCACAGGAACAAGTAGGCTGCTACTTCATTTGAAGAAAAAGCAAAAAAAAAAAATCAAATAAATACCTTCAAAAGCTGAAAACAATTTTAAAGTCAATACAGCTAATAAAACCCAATAATTTCCCTTAATGTCAGGTACAAATTAGGATTTTAGTTGTAAATTTATTAAGAAACTCAACTGAATAAAAATAATACCTTGAAAGATGTAAGATATATTTTGAAAGAAGCACTTTTTCCCTCTAATATTATCAAGCATTTTGTAACATTCAACACAGCAAGGGTGAGGCAAGGCTTGAAGCAACCATATGGCTCAGTCATTTAGCAAAACAGGAATTAAGGCAGTGCAGGTGGCTATGGAAGTATTCAGTGATGTTTAATTTTAATGAACTAATTTGAACAATGTGTGATAAAATCAGCATATAAAATGGTGCATATTACTAGAATTATCGGGAGAAATGCTTCTCTCCTGCATGGTTCAATTGTTCTACACAAAAGGCACCTTCAGACATTGTGGGTGTACAGTGATATAGGAGGATGAAGCCCAGGGAAGCAAATGAAAGCATATATTCAATACACATAATATTTACACCTATGTAATGCTAGACACCTGTAGCCTATCTAAAACAATTATTCCAAACTCTGCTCTTAATTTTGCATTTCTCTTTTGCCAGAACTTAGTTCCGTATCATAGCAACGAATTGTCAGTTTATTTTTGCAATTTATATTCAGAGTATATATTAATTTTTTGCAAATTAGCATTTGCTTGAGAATGCTAATGCTTTCATATTACATGATATCCAATGAATCAATAGTTTCCAAGAAAGAAAAGGAATGATAACATTATGTAAACCATGGTGCTGAAGTTCAAAATTGCAGACAGGTACAACTTTTGGGATGAAAAACTACCAACAGGCCATAATTTTTAATATCTGCCACAATTTCTCCTTTAATTCAAAGGTCAGCAAGCACATTCGCTACTGTGAGCGATCAGTGCCTCACTGTCTTTATAAGGCACAATTACTTGGACAGTTATTTATCATTTCTAACAATTAGAAACATTGCTCCTGTGTTCAAAGAAGGGATGGTTATGAAGTTTCACCTCCATTCAAAGCCTTAAAAATTGGATTACTTACTGCAAAGTGACAGGGGCATCACATTGGTATGAAAAGAGAATTCTATACCGATAAATCATAATGCTGTTGAAAGCGCTATGCTTCCAGAGAGACTCACTTTAAGCAACATACTGGAAAATTTCCATTTGATGTGAGTCATGACAAGGCTCTTCCTCTTATCCTTTAATTTCAAACTGAACACACATGAAACTGTGGCACCCAAAGTAATGAAAAGCACTGGAGTAATCCTGCACCACCTCCAAATGTGTAATTGTTCCACTGGATTCAACAGAAACCAACTTCACCTTTCATGGATCATTTTGGGTGGTGTGTAATTAAGCTGAGGAAGGAACAAGACAATAACATGCAAACCTAAACACAATAAACTTCAATATTGCTCTGAATTATTTCTGAGTTAGCCAATAGACACATTTAATACTACACAATTCTCTGTTAGGTTTATTAATTTCTACTTGAGACCGCTCATCACGAGGAGATAAGTAGGCAAAAACATTCTTCACACTGAAGCTCTATTCTGCTAGCTAATTCACACTCCTATGGCAAGAACCTTATTGCCCAGGGAAAACAAATATAAGAGGGAAATTTTTTTTTTTAAAAAAAAAGGGTAAATTCAATAGAATATAACATAAAAATATGGATTTCATCACCCAGAAACTCCACATAAAAAAATCACATCAAATATGGTAGTGAAAAAATAGTATCACAAAACCAGATGGATCAGCAGAGATGAAAATTAATATAAGTGAAAGGAAAGCATAGCTAGACATACACAAAAAAAAGAACATACACACTTGTTAAAAGACAACCACAGGGCTGCAGAGAGGTTAACAACCGAGTTCCACAAGATCAGCTCTAGAATACATTACAGTACAAAAAAGCAGTAATATTCTGCAAGACATCTTGTGATACAAGGCTGTGAGACATCTCAAAGTAATGGAGAGCAAGAACATTACAAACAAAGGCGTTTTAAAGAAAGGAGAGTAAAGGGTGAAATAGAGTTGTAACACATGAAATGTTGGAAATTGAAGACTTTTGATGCAAGACTTTGATAGCTGAAAAGCCAGAGAAGCAGGAGTAGAGGGGTTCAAGAGAAAGATAGCAATAGGCTAAATAAAGATAAGCAGTGTGCAACTTGACCAAGTCCAGCAGCACAGTAGTGGCGGTTGAAAATGAACTTCTTAAAGTCCTGTTAAGATATAGGTTTAATTAAATTATTTTGTGCATTAAACCTGGGCAGGATCTTTTTCCCAAAACAACACCCTTGTAATAATATATTTCAAGAGTTTTGGGGTATTCCTTTCTTATACACAGGTCTTGTCCATGTTTAAAAAGCAAAACCGTCCAGTTTTAGGCTACCAATTCAAAAACAAGATTGCTGTTAGTAAATATCTAGTAATGCAATTCTTCAGTAGATAGCATGAATTTATGACTTCGATACAATTAAGGCTGGTATCGGCCTCACAAAAACCTCTCTATTATTTGAATTTCATAGGCAACATTAAGAGAATAAGCGGTAAAAACAAAGTACTTAAGGGTTTTGTTTCACCTAAGTAGGCACACAAGTAACAGAGAAGCCTAAACTGGGAACTCTTCCAGTCCTTGTCTGTGGATAGCTAGATAATTAGCCTTCCAGACTACAAAAAACTTGAAATATTTTGTGAGCAATAAAAATAGCCTTAAAAGACCCAAACAAAGCCTGTTCAGGGCTCTCCTCAGCCTTCCCCAAGGAAGGACTGAATGAAGCAGAATGCACACATTGAGACCGATGAAGGTTTTCTGAAGCTCTGCTCCTCTCTGCATCTTCACAGAAAGGCTGTGGAAGCGCCTACTAGAGGGCTACTTTGAAACATCTCATTTGAAGATTTTTTTTTCCTCTGATGTGCTTTTTTAGGTACAGACAAGAAAAGTCTGCAACATCCATGTAGATTTATTTCAGAGGCACAAGTGCAACTGAAAATTTTATTACTTATTCCACTTCTAGCTCCATTTTAGAAAAAAAAAAAATTACCTTTCATATTAATTGGTGTTGTTATGTGTATCTTAAAAGGGCTCAGCTGTGGTGAAACACTGAAACAGACTTCCCAGACAAGCTGTGAATGCCCCATTCCTGCAAGTGCTCAAGGTCAGGTTGGACAGGGCTTTGAAAACAGCCTGGTCAAGTGAAGGTGTCCCTGCCCATGGCCTTGTCCATTCTAGCCATATAATGCATAAAAGACTACGTACATTAAACTAAGCTGTTTGGCCAAACCTGGGATTACCCTCTGAATTTCAAGTCCTTCTGATAAAACAGTTAAGCATTTACTAATCTCAAGAATACCTAAGAAATTTCACTTCCCTAGGAAGTGGGAGCAGAACGACACCAACAGGGGATGGTAACAATGCACTTAAAACAATTTCAGTGTGTATTTTATGACACCCACCACTGATCAAGACTATAAAACCTTTGAATCTAATAGAAGAACAGATTACTGCTTAACTTTATTACTGGATAAAATCTTCTTGCAAAAACTAAGAACCTGTGAAATGAATACTTGTAAAAAAACAATTCTTGTCTAGCATGAACACCCTCCAGTCTACTACAAATAGCAAGGAATGGTAATGTTTAAGTTTCTTAAGTACTCACTGAATACAAAATGCGATGTATTTTTTTTAATTCACTTTTTCATACAATTTAACACTTCCCATTGACCAATGCATTTTAATAATTTAAGAAATGAGAAAAGTCCTTCAAACACATATGCACATATCTAAAAGCTGCTTGAACTTAAATGTTTCTGCAGAGATCTACTAGAGAATCATCTTCAATGAGTTACTTGCAACTTGCTAGTTCGACACTTTCCATTTTGGGAGAAGCATAGTAATGGAAAAAAACATGCACAGAAACAAAGATACAAAGTTCTTTAGGGAGGCACTACTTTTTGCTTCTTTATTTTCTCAGTGCAAAAGAATAAATAGCATATACACAAAAGACCTCACCATTTTTGGAAGCTTATAAAGGCACATGCCTAGGATACGTAAATGAGCCAACTGCCATGCACAGCTTCCTAGAAACTGGCTACCAGACTTCTCTCCCTTGCTACCACTCCATCACTAACAACAGTGAGAATGAACATGCATCCCCCTCTGGCATTCCCAGTTTCAGGAGCTGTCTGTTGCTGTCTAAATTTTCAACAAGAATGAGAAGATATGGGCAAAAAAACAACATCCAGAGTTTTTCCCACATAAACTCTTTATGCGACTATCAAATCAAATCTCCTCTGTAGTAGAAAGGAATGTGAAAACACGGTTGTCCGGTTGTCTGTTCACAGCTTGTCAACACTTCTGCTTGGGTTAAATTTTTTTTTATAGAATATTTTTATCTGAACCAAAATTCACATCTTAAATGAATGAAAACCAAAGCTGAAAGATTCTTTCATGCTTTCCAGTGCAGAAAGAAGACAAAAAGGCAAAAAGAAAATGCTTTTAAATAAACTTTAAAATTTAATTATAATTTGTTTCAATTATACCCTGTTTCCATAAAAGTATATTTTTATTCAGTTTCAGACAGAAAACAGTACTCTTGACTATATAAATAAGCTAATCAGTGATTCATATTTTTCTAATTACTCAACAAGTTTTCTTCCAGCTTCAAGGCACCACAGAACTACGTAACTTACCACTCAAGAAAAAAGAAAGACAGGTTGTTTCATAAAATGAATGCAGACTCAGAGATCCTCCTGAGCTGCCTACACTTCAAGAATCCCTATTCCAAGATGCTGAAGGTGTTTTATAAATTAAAGAATCACTAAATGCAAAAAGGCCCCGCACCTTTCAGAAAGTGTAACCAAACAACAACAGTTCTGCAATAAATCATGTTTTCTCAAAAAAGAACATGAGTCAATTCTTCTTGCTTACATGTAAAGTCAATATTTTAAGTAACATCCACGGCTACAAGCTAGTTCCCAGCACATCTCTTCCAGCTGCCACTAAGTCTTGCAGCATAAAACTGAGAATATCCAGGTCCTGTTATTACCCACCACAGAAACAACCAGAGTTTTAAAATAATTTTCACCCCTCTTTTTGGAAAAGGGCCAGACTTTTAGGAAGGTACTTGGAAGGGCAGCTTCACAAGCCACTTCAAAGGTATCTTTAATAGCCTCAGATCTATTTCTGACCATTACAAACCAGGCCTTCCTCCTTCAAAATTTGGATACTAAACTGTCATATCAATGCCTCTGCTTCCCAAAGGTAGTATACAACCAGCCACTTTCTCTACAAGTCATGCCAGGTGTCATAGGTTAATTGTATGACACTTTTCTCCCCATTCATCTGTTTAGCTCAGAAATAATTGTTGTACCTTTAAGCCTGAATATCAGAGCAAGCGGTGAAGCAGTTGTTTTAAAAACATGGAGATAACACCCTCAGCACAGACTTCTGCTGAACTCTTTATGTTGTCTGCATGGGCAGGGAAAGCTCTCTTTTGGTTTTGTTTTGTTGTTTTTTTGGGTTGTTGTTTTTTTGGTTGGTTGGGTTTTTTTGTGTGGGTTTTTTTTTTTTTTTTTGCATTTTAGTTAGTTTTTACTTTTAATTAGCTGTTTCTTTTCTGTGCCATCATGGCAATGTAAGTCTTGCAGAGGTAATGCTGCTAAAACTGAGTTGGACTGGAAGATGGTGTCACCTGCACAAGCATCAACAACAGACAGGTCAATTGCATAAAAGAACTACCTAAAATTGCCTAGGACATGGAAGCACTAGTAATTGTTGGGGTTTTCCTGCTCCATTTTAGCAAAGTAAGTCCTAATAAAAGTAGTCTCTCTCTCTTGCATCCACATGAAACACAAGATCGTAATCTTTTTGCAGCCTACAAATGCTTTCCATTTTCCCATTCAACAACTTTCACAGTGACTCAGTATTTGACTATTTGCAAGGTACTTCTTGCAGTAAGCAAAGACTTACTCCAGAGTTTGAACAACTAAATTAAAGCACAATTGGAGCATTGTGCTTCACACAATTTAACAGATATCATCCAACCACTCAGTAAGATTTTTTTGCAGCTGTCTGGAATATGATGCAAGTTTATCATCTTAAATAATTTTATTTTACATGGAAATCTTTTAGCCCCAGAATTTATCTCCTTTCACAAAACATTTCTGATGTGCAACAGCAAAGGTCACAGGATATCTTGTGGAAATCCCACTGATAGCTCTGCCCACTGTGATGACTGGCTATTTTTCCTCCTTCCTACTCCAAACCTTTGCAAAAGATAGCACCAGGCTTTCCACTTTGAAGTGTCAGCAACAGTCAGACTAATACATCCACAATTTCACAGTTTCAGTTTCTTTTGAATTACCAGACCATTATTCACTGCTGCCAGTGATTCCTTGCAATCGACAGTACCCGAGGGCTTCCTGTAAACACAGCCATAAATGTTCTTATACAGAAATTCCTCTACTGTGTACATGCATGTAAAATAACATGTTCAGCTTCCCTGTAATAAGATGACCTGGAATTTTCTTTTTAATCCTTCAATATTTGTTGTCCTCAACAGACTCCTACAAGCTTTCACCTTCTAACATCTCACAAAAAAATTGGGGTTTTAATTAAATTCTAAGCTTTTACTGAGTTCCTACTAAAATTCTGTCATGAACAGATGTGTTTGCAGAATTGCATTTAATGTTCCAGGCTTTGTACTCTTTCCTGTTTTCCTCAGTGATACATAGTTCACACTTCCAATACATTTGATAAAAAAATAAGATCTGGGGCATTTCTGGGAACCTCATTCTTTCCTTATGGCTGACAAAGCTTGAATTCACAACTAAGGCTGCCTGCTTTCTTTCCAGCTTAATTCCCTGCTTTCCACATGGCCAGAAAACAGGATGCACAATTTTATGCACATATACCTACGATATATCAAACACCAAACTTACCAACAGCAATTGTCTTCATTTAATTTTAAATATGCCCTTACTGAAAAGGCACAAGAAGAAAGAGGTTTTACTACATTAGACTAAATAATACTTAAACACCTGAACTCAGGAGTATTAAAGAATTGCTTATCCTTGTCATGGTAGGAATGAATACAAACCCAACCGTTTAGTGACATTGGTGATGAGCTTCACGAATCAAAGAAGAACACAACCCAGCCTTCAACACTACAAGAACTTTATGCAACACCTGAACAACTTAAGGTTCCAAGCTACCTAAACAACCCAGTCTTTGCACATGTGTGAAAAACTGAAGGGTTAAAAAGCTAAAGACACATCACCATGGAGTTACCTGTTCTGGAAGAAGAATTAGCTATACCCACATTGCTTGCTTCTTAGTCAAGAAAAACTTGTTGGCCAGTGAGCAAGGCGGTGCTCCCAAAAGCACTTAATTAAGTTGTGAGATGGGCAGAATAACACTTAAATATCCAGTGCCTTGCCACAGCTCCACCTGAAAGAAATTTAGAGGGTTGTACCTAAGCACATCTTTGGAGTAAGCTAGTTTCCTTGAGCTGTCTTCAAAATTTCACACTTTTTTCAAATAAATGAAGTACCATCTTACTCCAGCCTACTTGATTAGAAAAATGGCAAGTCCTAGATTACAACTATCTCCCCTCTTATTTGTCTCATCCCTCTTGCACAGATGACGCAGGAAGTACATACATCAGGAAAGGGTTAAAAAAAAAAAAAA